>NW_023591573.1:0-24331 GCF_014843425.1 Jatropha curcas | reverse complement strand
AAGAGAGAGATTATGGTTTAAAGGCGGGCCACAAACTGAATTTTAAATAATATAAATTAATTGAAATAAAAAACAAAATAAGAAAAAAATAAAATTCCCCTTAAAAAAAATCTTCAATAATCATCAAATAATTAAAATTTGAATTTAGGGTTTTGATTAAGAAACCTCAGTTTTTTTGGGGCCCATAATTGGAATCATTTTTTCCGGCGTTAGGATTAAAATCTATTTAAATGAAAATGAAATTAAAAATAAAAATAACAAAAAATAAATTGAAAACTGGGAAACAGTCCGCGTCACGCGGGTGTTCTTTGGAAGAACAGTGCAGCGTGGCGCAACTCTTGTCCTTTATTTGGAGCCTATAAAAGTTGCGTCACGCAGCTTGTTCTATATGAAGAACAGTCCGCATGACGGAATCTATCATATTTACTGGTACTTAGAATAGTCGCGTCACGCGAGTGTTTCTATGGAGGAACAGTCGCGTGACGGAACTATTTGTGACTTTATTTCCAAATCCTCAACTTTATTGATTATTTATTCAACGATATCACATTAAATACAATTTAAGATAAAGTATACTGGGTATAACAATAGCTGCGTCAACGGCGGTGGTCAGTCCGATTAAAGACTTTTGACATGAACAGCCGCGTCACGCCAGCTACTATACCGTGCGTGAACGCGACTTGCTCTGATCCGCAACTACTTTTCAAACTACCTTTTTTTATGTTTTTTTTTTTGTTTAACAGTGGTTTAAACACACTCAAGAAATGGGCAAATGGCGTTTAACCATACCAAAAACTAACCCAAATAACTAGAAAAATGAGATTTTAAGCAGATAGAAATATTAGAAATTGAAAAAAGAAGAAGTTAGAATCGTTACTCGTAGCCCATCAGATTTGAGGATTGCATGCACTGAAGTTAGTCAGAGATGTTGTATCATCAGCAATTCCAGAAAGCGTGGTTTATCAGCAACATTTTTCTTTTAATCTTTTCCTCTCTTTTGCCTCTCTTTATCCTTTTTTTTTTGTTTTTTCTTTTGATTTCAAACCAAAAAAATGTCTAATGGCTTTGAATCCTTTGCCTCCAAGTTTACTCACCTTGAGTTCTTGGGAAGAAAACCCTAGCCGTTTTTGTAAACTTAGGTTTAAAGGCCTTTTCCAAATTTTTTAGAGCCAAGAATCAGAGAAAATGTCAAAAGTCCGTTTTTTTTGCTGGTGAAATGGTTGGTATTTATTGGCTAGGCAACAGGGCAGTCGCGTCACGGCGGGTAAAGAGCTGCGTGACGCACCCATAAACCTGCGTGACGCGACTTACTTTTTCATACAGTTGCCAGCGTATCCATACAATGATGCAGGCCGTTGCACGGGCGCGCGCCAGAGGTGTCAAGTCCTGTTAGGCTGCGTGACGCAATCTAAGAGTGCCGTCACGCAGGTATAGCTGCGTGATGGCAGCGCCCTCAACACGGGTCAGGGCTCCTTTGGGGGCGGTTTGATTCAATTGATGTTTTTTAGTTCAGCACCACTTTCTGGTTTATCGTGATACGCTTGTCCGCTTGTCCTTATATCATCATTGGGTTCCAGGTGGGGCATAAAATTCACGTGTCAACACAAACAAAAGCATTTTTATCTTTAAGAGGTTATGTTATAATCCAAAAGATGACTTTTCCTAATGTTAGCGGCATAAGTAGGAAAAGTCTTATATTTGATTTACTTAGGCCAAATCACTCTCTATTCATTCTGAACATCATGCATTTAATATCAGTAAGCACATTCATAACATCATTTTCACCTCTTTAAGACCTTAACATGTCAAATCCCCAAATATTAGCTACTTTGTCCATGGAAAAATTATGAAAGACAAAAGATAGCAAGGTAGAAATTTCTACCACATGCTAAATACTCATCAAGCATCATTTTAAGAGGAATAAAACAAGCAAAGAAAATAAGAAAAACTTAAGTCCCTTTTTACTTAGTAAGGTTCGGCCTCTCTTGGATGGAGAAGAAAAAATGTTTTCCTCTTTCAATCAAACATATAAGTTATGCTTTAGAAATTACCCAGAAGCATATTCCATTCAATTTCAAAAATTCAACAATTCATACATTTCATACAAAATTCTCAATTTCACATAATAGGCATAAATTCTCCAATTCAAAAATGGAAAGAGGGGAAAGTTGTATTTATGACATAAACTCTAAAACAAGCTTAGATTAAAGCGCCTATAAGCTTAAACTTTAGCTTTTCCCTTATCTTTTTGGTGGAAGGGTTCTCCAACCTCTACATAAAATAGAAATCAAAAATCATAAATCAAGAAAATAAATAAAAGAAGAAGAATTGGGAGCATGAAATGGACATTGGATGCTAAAAGAGAATCAAAACCCAAAAATAAGAAAGCCCAAATCAATCAAAAACACTTACTTGGCTTAAGTAGAGAATCTCAAATTTTCTTGAAAATAATCAACCAAAAATCAGCCTACCCCAAGTTTAAATCTACCAAGCATTAATTAAACTTATTTAAGGTTTCCATTGGGGTGAATAATTTGTGTGTTTATTAAGTAGGAATTGAAGAAAAACAAAGAGAAGGAGAGGAAGAAGCGATGCCCTAAGAGGAGAAGAAGAAAGAAGAAGAAGAAGAAAAAGGGTAAATTGGTTTGCTCAATGGATAGCTTTGACTTATATAGTCCATAAGGGAGCATTTTAGTCCATTTCTCCAACTACTTCCTTAAGAAGTGACATTTGGGTGGTTAGATTAAGCCAATGATACTCTAATCTAATTGGCTAAAATAAGTTTTCCAATTAAATTCCTTTTAAAATATTATTTAATCTTTACAAAATTCATTTAATTTACTCCATAAATAATATTTTCTCAAAATTGTCCTTAATTTAATAAAACACCAATAATTCACTTTCCACTAATTAATCTAAAATTCTCCAAATAAATTCATTTAGTATTTCTACCCATAAAAACCATGGTATGCATGCTCCAAAATATTAAATAAATATAAAATATAAATTCTAATTTTTTCTAACCGAAATATACCGATTTTCTGGACCGGTGGTTACTATTCTACAGACGGTAAACTACTATTTCAGATACAGAAAAATAGGGCGTTACGGCTCTCCCCCCTTTAAAGAATTTCGTCTCAGATATTCACCTTAAGTAAACAACTGAAGGATGCTTTAAATGCCTTCAACATCATCAGCTAACTTAGACCCCCTCGGTCCTCTCAACAAACCCAGCAATGCGTCTTAGCCCCACAACCAGAATGCCCATCACGCTAAATCCTGGCCCCGGCTAGTAGGAGGCACCTATGCTAGCTTCTGTTGCATCATTCAGAAGCATTAGTAAAATGCATTTCATACATACGTGGCATATCCCATTACATGCTTTAATTTGTGTTTGTTTATACTTATAACGCATGCTCATCCAAGAGCCTCGCCATCTGCTAGCTTTAGGCGCACTGCTTCGTAGCCAACTAGCATAACTCAATTTTAGTTAGAAAATGGACACTACAAAATTGGGACAGGGACCAGGCAATGGGAAAGCGGAATATAAAGAGTAGTTTTGTTAGATAACACGTAGCAAAAAATACTCATATGGGTGCAGCCGGGTGGAGACATCTGGTACGGACTCACAATATGTGTCTCTAACATGCCATATGCAGTCTAACCTGTGTGGTCCCAGAATGAAGGGGAAGAGGTACCCTAGACCTGCTTCGGTTTGCTGACAAGCAACCATATTGGAGCCCCCCTGGAGTTAGACCTCTGCCTCACTGCGCTTGCGGCGCTTGTTACTCGCTCCAAGAATAAAGCAGAGTCAATGAATAAATGGGAAAAGCACTGGGGCAAAGCTGATAACAGAATAAAAGGGATAAACTCACCTGCACTGGCAATGCCCTTGACCTTCTAATTTCAACTCCTCTACCTCAACAAAGGAATAAACTCGGACGGAAAAGGGGATATGGACCAAGAGTTGCGTCTGCACGAAGATGGCCATAAGCACCACACATAAAGGCTGGCTAATGAAATATATGGCGCTAACCTCTCGTAGCAGCTCATGATATCCTACTTCCAACCGAATCGATCTAGGTAGTATAATAGTATGGCTAAGCGTCATGAGGAAAGTCTCCTCTGGATTGGTCCTAAGCTCACCGCTCGTAGCACCTTGCCAAGCTAGTACATGTCGTAGAATAACCCCAGAAGGTAGGAGCCGTCTATACTGAATACAGACAAGCGCATCTGGATGAAATCGGATAGTCAGCTGCAATCTCCTTATGGTTCCTCTCTATTCTACTACAAAATTACAAAGAAGAGAAGAAGAAAAGGAAAAAGAAGAATAAAAAAATCAGAAAAAAAGAAAAAAAAAAAGAAAAATAAATTAGTGAGAAGGAAGAGACTTACCCAGTCCTAGCCTCGAGCTGTTCAAAGTTGCGAAGCATCGACACCTTCAAGGTAGTATGAAGAATACCTCTTATACTAAATCACCATGCTCAGCCCTCGAGGTAGAGATCTTCGCCATTAACGTTGGCCCCTCGAAGCCATACATAACTCAGCATGAGGAGGACAACGGTTGTCACAGCCCAGATCTATATAAGAATAAAGCAAAAATCAGCAAATAAGAGAAAGCATGGAATGAAACAGAAAAAGAAGCATAAATAAGGTGGGTTTAATAGCTTAATAATGCGCCAGTTAGCCACGTTTAGCGCACTCCCACGGATGCATTAAGGTCATGCCATAGTAAAAGATAATGACAAAGGTAGTAGCTCCCCAATTGAACTGGCCTCGTCGATCCAAAAGTCTTGAAGAGGTGCGAGCAGTGCTAATCTATGTCTTACCATGGTTAGTGAATAAGGTATTTGGCAGTAGATAGAAAAGTAGGCTCATGCTCACCACATCTACGTCCAGCTCTGCACCTGGTCCCGGGGGCTCTCCTGTTATGAAGCATAGATTGCTCTTATAACGGGACCCTTATTTATCAGAGATGGTGGGCTTCACTTCTGATAGCAGCTGCGAAGATCACCCGTAGGCCTGAATGGTTTAGTGGTCCTCAATTTGGTATCGAAGATCACATACCATCCCTTCCGAAAGGAAGCCCTGTAATAGGCAAGCAAATCTACTGCCGGTGATCAATCATCTCAGCGAATGGTAGATTGAACGTATAAGCGGTATGCCATTCAACAGCTCCATGAGGCGCCCAAAAATGCTGTAGGTAAGAGTCCGCCCGCTACACCATATTCTTAAAACTTCATCCGATTTTGGATTTGTTTAATTTGAGTGGCTTGGAATAAGTAGAATTAAATAAACATTTGACTTGGATGTGGCGAAATCAAGTCTGGGCTTGTTGTTTGTGTTCCTTAGCTTTCTTTTTTTTAACATTTTAGAGATTGATCTGGATTGTAGTCCCTTCATAAACATCTGTATAATTTTTGTCTTAGCTTTTCCTAATGAATTTAAATGTTCACCAATTTTGGAGACTTATAACTCAGATATGCTTCTAAAAACACAAGCAAAGGTCAAGGCTACTAAAATTGTTGTAAATTTCTTAAAATTTAGATCATTTAATTCATCAAAACTTTCAAAATCTTGTTCTAATTTATAAACACAAGCCTTAATCAATGAATTAGATATAAAATTACTGCAAGAAATATATGAAATATAGATGGAGAGTATTTATTTTTTGTTACTTATTACATTAGGCCAAGAAACTTACTTATCTAGCATAATAGTAATACTTATTGTATTTAAGAAAAAGTTATATCTTGAGCATTATTATGGCTTTTAAATGATGGTATTCCCTTGTTTCACAATTATTTGTATGTTGTGGCCAGTTGGTTTGAATACATTTTGCTAGTTCTTAGAAATGGTGAATTTCCTTATGAACTTTAAGTCCATAAGGGATTTTTGGAAATTGAATGAAAATATACATGCTTTTAAGTATAACTAATTTTTCTTTATTATAATAAATGATTTTGGAATGGAGTTGAATGTTATGATTATGAAACTTTTTATGATAAAAATCACATCAATGATAATGTACTTTTCCTACGATTTGAAAATAAGAAAGTTCTATATGTTTTTATGGTTTTACTTAAATTTGAGTTAAGTAATTTTATATAAGATGGAGTATATTAATAGAAGTATTTAAATTTTGGGGAAATGCTTTTTAATGAATTCTTTGGAAATGAGTATTTTCCCTATGAGTAATTAAATAAATTTTGGAAGAATTTTAAAAGAACTATTTATGAATTGAGGGTTGTTTTAAAAAGTGTTTGGAGATGAATTACTAAGACTTTTCACACTTGAAAGAGTTGAATTTGTTTTTGGAAGTATGATTTTCAAACTTCTTGATTTTTTTGAGAAAAGACAAATTTCTCCAAATAATTGTTTTTCAATGAAAATTGAGTTTTTAGATATAAGCCTAAAGGTAACTTTGACTAAGTGAAGTATAATTGATTTATTTTTTATGATTATGGGACCTTAATTTGATAGAATATGTGATGGGAAGTTATATGATTTTCTAGTTCACTTTGAGATTTTTGGAGAGTTTCCATGTGTCCTTAAGCATGGATTCTAATATGTAATAGTTGGTTAATATATAATTACATTTTATAAGCATTCATGAGTGTTTAATGATATGCTTTAATGAGATTTTTCCAAAACCTATTGGCTATGGCTAAGGTTACATGAACCTATAAGTACCTTTCATAAGAACTTGTAGTTTTTCATGGCCTTTATATATATATTATATATATAATATATATATACTTAAGAACTTACTTGATATGCTAAAAGCTATGTATATACTTAAGACTTACTTGATATGTAAAAGCTATGTACTATCTGAACAAATAAAGTTTACAAGTAATCATATAACTTAAAGAAAGAAAGTAAATTTTTGGGCTCTTTTTATACTTGGTGTGAATTAGATGCTTGATTAAGATTTTTCTTATTATGAGCATGCTTGGGATAATGATGCCACTCTGATTATCTAGATATAGCTACGATCATATGGTTGGTAAATGGGTGCCCTCTATATGAGCAGACGCGCTCTATCTAATTCTAGTTGGCTTTATAGCCTTATGATTCTGTTTGGCTTATTAGCCTCTGATTCTGTTTGGCTTTTATAGCTCTCTAATTCTACTAATCGATCTACTTCTGATTCTACTAAGTATATGTGAGCCCCATAAGTTAAAAATCAAAGAAAGTGACTTAATAAGATAAGACAATGTAATTAATGTACTTATAAGTTTATATGTTTTGTTATTGATATAAGTGATTAGATTGTGACTATTTATGTATTAAATGTTTTTAAAAGTTAATATCAGATGCTTTAAGTTTATAAGTATGTATTCATGCTTTAAATGATGATATACTACTTAAGTATGATAACTTATGATCTAACTTGTTTAATATGCTTGCATGTGAAATATCTGTTTATGCATGATTAGTACCTTGAATTTGTATGATTATGAGTATGATTATATGTTGCCATCGCAACATCGAACATTGAGATTATTGAGCATCATTGAGTTTTATACTCAGCACGTCAATTTTTATCATGCGCAAGTTGTAGAATCGACAGTGCTTTGGAGTCCAAATCCAGCTTTAGAGCCAAAGACCTCCTTAATGAATATAGTTTATTGTATTTCAATTTATGTATTAGACATGACATGTAAATCTTAAATATTGGAGACAGTATTCAATTAAGAATTTATATATTAACTTAGGCATTAATAAGAATATATATTATAGTTAGAATTCTTTATGATATGTAAGTCATATTATGAATTTAGTTAAGTAAGTTGTATGGTTATTGTATAATCCTTGTGGATGATTATGAATTGATATTGGAATATCTTGATTGAAGTTGAATATTGGAGTTGGTGAAGTTGAATATTGGAGTTGGTGGATTGTTAAGGTTAATTTGGAGATATTTTTTTATTTCACAGGTTTTAATTAAGTCCAATTTTTAAGGGAAACTCTTACAGTTTTTCTATAGAATCTCCCGAATCATTTTTTAAGTAAAACCATGGACTTGCTAGATTTGTAAGACTCAAAACAATTTCTTTAAAAAAATTACCCATATCTTTGGCTTATAAGATTTCAATTCGTATCTTAGAAAGGTGCCTTCGGCACCGAATGTGTCATCCACCGCCTATTCCTCCAGGATCAGGCGATGAGTGTTACACAAAGTGTATGGTCAACCCTAGTCAGTTACGAATTTCCCTTGAAAATGTTGCCCGTTTTGGCTAGAAATAAGGCTCAATTTGCTCTCTAAAATTGGATACAATATACAGTTTGTGCAAAAATTAACTTTTTATATAAATTACCCTTTAAACTTGTACCAAAAGTACAAACTACACAATTTTTATCCCAAAAAATAAATTATTTCATATAAATCAAATGTGATTAAAGAAGTAATTATATATTTGATGTAAATCAGATATAATTAAAAAAATAATCAAATAATAAATAATAAATAGTTTTCTAACCAAATATTTCAATATAATCAAATCTTTTTCTAATTCTATAATTTTTTTTTTCAAATCAAATATTTGTTAAATTATTTTATTTGTTAAATTATTTTTAAATCAAATACTATAAATTTTTATAATTATTATTATGTCTTTAAATATTTTTATATTCTAATTTTAAATTTTTATGTAATTTTTTATTAGTTAAAACTCTAAGAAAAATATTTTTCTTAAAGAATTGGACACTTTGTACTTTTGGTACAAGTTCAAAGGGCAAATTATATAAAATGTTAATTTTTATGCAAATTGTATATTATGTCCAAGTTTAGGGGACAGATTGAGCGTTAATCCTTTTGATTAAATGATATTCTTAAAGTACTCATTTAATTTAAAAAAAAAAAAAAAGTAGATTAAATTAGTCTTTTTATTCAAAATTTATGCTAAAAACGATGTTAGTTTTAGGTATACTGCATATAGGAGTGAATGGGTAAGTCAATACATTAATTAGGCCTTATTTTATTATATATCATTGTTCAGAGATTTTATGGCAACATTCACTTCCTCGTGAGATGCCTTTATTAGCTTGAGTCGGTGAGATACTCCCAACGGCTAGAACACAAGAAAACCCCAGCCCTACAGGGAAGAGCAACCGTAGCCGGCGGTGGATCCCCCGTGAACCATTATCATGCATATATATACATATATATCGAAAATCTAGCTAGACAGTATAATTAACATACTAATATCATCGCTCTTCCACTAAAAATAGTAGCATGGAAGCCTTGTGGAATTTAGAAGACAAATGGAAGCTAACAACCCAACAAGCAGAACTCATTCTAATTGCATTCACTGCCTTTGCTGTTATTGGCCTATGTACAGTCACCGTGCTAAAAAGGAAAGCTCAAAGCAAGCAAACAGTTGATCCAGCTGGTTCAGATCATAGCTCCTTTAACTCTAGTAAGTGGGTGAGAATAAGGAGGTTGTTGATAGGGTGGGTGAGGTGGAGTGAAGCAAACAAATGGGGGGAGGCAAGTGGTGGGAAGTCAAGACGGCGGCGGTCACCACTTCTTGGGTTTGAAGAGGATGAGTCACCATCTAGTTTGGGATGGCAAAGCCATAACTCAGCTTCACCGGTATGGCAGAGGCCAATACTTATGGGGGAGAAATGTGAACTTCCAAGGTTTAGTGGACTTATTCTTTACGATGAAAGTGGTCACTTGCTTCATCATTCTCTCTCATCTTCGCGCATGGAAAACATTGACCAGGTGATTATTAAGCCTAGGTTGGTATAGTTATTTGTTTTTAGTTTTTTGTTTATTAAAAATATGAATTAGTTTTTGTTTTTGGTTATTTATTTTTTCAGAACTGTTTTTTTTTTTCTAAAATTTTTTTTCTTTTGATTCAAGACCCCAAAAATTCTTCCAATTATAAAATTTCTAAAAATTCAAACCTTATCATAATATCAAATGTCCCATTATCATCCCTTATCTAAAAAGATATAGGATAAAAATATAAATAATTTTCTATGCACTATGTATATGTTACTTTTGCAAAATTATAAATACCTTTCTTTTTTTTGATTGGTTCTATGGGAAATTTTATTAATCTCATTGATTCTGCCTACTTTTCATAATCAAATGAAAAAAGTTGATAAACTTATGAAATTTAAATTCATCAAACAATGAAGAAAGTTTTTTACAAGAAAAAGGTTAACTTTTTATTTTTTGACAAATAAAATATTCTCTACTTCTTTTACTGCATAGTCCTAATTAATTATTTATTTATTCTGGTGTTTATGTAGGGAAAGCCAGCTGCTGTTATCAAAACTACTCTGAGAGACTTGCTGTAATTTGATTTATTTGGATTTTTTTTTTTTCGTTTCAAATTAAGTAGGAGCTAGTAAGAGAGTGGAGTTTTGGCTGAAGAATATCTTTACAGTTTTTACTCTGCAGTAAGAACCCCAATGTGAATAGTAATTGATAATTAGATGATCATAGTTTGCATTAATTAGTTGCACTTCAATTACCAATTCCAACTTCAGTAGTTTACCATAGTAATTTAGTTATCTATTGACAGTCCTGCTCTCATATTTAATGTGGGAGTTGCGGCTCCAGGAAAAACTTATCTAATAAACTGTAATAAAGAGATTGAAGATGAGTCAATTGAAAAAATATATTTGTATCAAAAGAAAATTAAGAAAAAAACAGAGGTTAATTGACCCGCTTTCTATAACATAGATCCACCACTAGAATATGGAATGTATACACTGGGCAGCAGTATAGGAAAAATAGTAATCAAAGTATTAAAAAAATTATATTTATTAAAACCCATGTATTCTATGATAAAAAAAAAATTAAGATTAAAAATATCAAGTCCTTGAAACAAAATAAAGAATTCATAAAAAGAATTACTTACAAAACTCAAAACCTATAAAACGTTGCCCTCTATATACTTTACTAGTTTCGGTGTTTAGAAGTTTGATGCACTTGATTTTAAATCCTATTTTTGTCCCTATCCATTTATTATTATTATTTTTTTTCTGTCAAATTGAATCAGACCATCAACTCGTTCGCGATTTAACGCGCTTGACTGTTGAATCTAATCTAGTTCCAAAAATACCGATGAAAAGACTTCAGAAATCTAGTTGGCTTTAGGGGTGTGCATAGGCCGAGACGGGGAAATTACATAATTTTCAGTCCCGTTTTAAAAATTTCTGAGACATAAAAATTAGAATCTCAGTCTCATTTCAATATATGTATAGATCCATCTCATTCCATCTTTTATTCGGAATGAGACCGAATAAGATGAGAATCTGATTGAATGGGACAAAACGGAATGGATTAGATCGACATATTAAAAATTTGTGTATTTTTATCCAAAAGAAAATATATATTAAATTTATCTCATAATCATAACAAGGAACAATATATAGTAAAATTCATACATATCAACATAAAGCGAAAAAAAAAAAGTCAATTAAAATCACTAATACTTCTTCAACTGTCCAAATTTATTCTAAACTATTTGAAACATAGTAATATTATTAAAAATAAAACACCACGAAAAACTTAAAATTAATGCCAAAATCTATCCCAAACCAACACCCTTTCTAAAGAGCTCAATATTAAAGTTATGTTCAGTAAAATTAGCTGTTTTAATACCGTTCAGCTATTAGCTGTTTAAGTAGTTTTATATAAATGCTAAAAGTTAGACGTTAAATGGATTAACTTTTTATAAAACGTTATATTAACCTCTAAAAACTAGTTCAAATGCTATATTACTGAACACTGTAAAAAATAACGTTTAGCATCTTGAATAAAAACTACTTAAAAAACTGTTGCCGAACACAGGTTAAGTTAAAGAATATGGATTAACATAAAATAACAATAAATCATTAAGAAATAAAAGAGTCTCTTTCTATATAATGATACTAACATGAGGAAAAGTGAAAAAAAAAAAAAAAAAAGCAATAGAAATAATTAATCTAAGTGGTTCTTTGAAGGGGTGGTGCATAGGCTCGGTTGTGTAATACGAGTGCTTAATATAATAAAACGATTTAATTTTTTCAGTTCCCCTGTTTTTAAAAAATTTCTGAGAATTAAAATTAGAATCTCAGTTTAATTTCAATATGTAATGTATAAAATAGATCTATCTCTCATTTTCCCCTTATTTTCTTTTTTTTCGTGAAAGAAAGAAGTCCTCCCCGATTTTAATGATTGATTGATAATCTGAAGTTTAGTTAAATCAGGGACAAAAACGATTAATGGGTAAAGTTACTCTAAGATCTAGAACGAACACATATAAATTTTAATTCACCATTTAATTTTGTGATGTTTTATATTTGATCTCTCACTTTTTTTAATCCTTCTACTTATAAAAACAGAAAAAATTTTATATTTAATAATATTAAATAAATTTTTTCTATCTTAATTATAATTACAATAATAAACAAAAGGTGAATAAACTCAAATTTTTTTATAGGTTAAAATTCAGTATTATCATAAATAAAGCCGAAATAAAAGAAAAGTCAATTAAAATCACTAATACATTCTTCTCGAACTGTCCCATAAATTGTGTTTCCCTTTACTTTACTTAAATTGTAAACATAGTCTTAATTATTAGTTTATCTTAAAAATAAAAACACCACCGAAAATACTCTTAAAATTAATGCAAAATCATCCCAAAACCAACACCCTTTCTTAACAGAGCTCAATATTAAAAGTTTATGCTTCCTAGAACAAAAATGTTAGAACTGTTTTTAAATACCGTTATCCTAAGTTTCTCTTATAGCTGTTTTTAAGTAGTTTTATATAAATGCTTAAAAGTTTAGACGTTTAATATGGAGTATTTGTATTTAAAAACCTCTTTTTAACAACTTATATCAATAATAACGATTTTTTCTTATCACAATATTAAATACTCTTTATTATTACATAAACCTTTTAGATATTCAGAAGAATGCATATAAGAATTAACTGGAAATATTTTTGTAATTAAAAATAAAATATTCAATGCATAATTAAAGGCATGACTGTGAAAATATTAAAATAGATACAACTAACTTTGTTAGACAAAAAAAGTCAAAAGAGTTTGTGAATATTATACATCCCGATACACAGGTTAATGATTAAGACGCAATATATATGGAGGATTTAACATATAGAAATTAAATATCGACAATATATAAATCATTAAGAAATAGAAAGAGTCTCTTTCTATGTTTATAATTAGGGCATAAAAACTATAGGCACATGTTACAGTAAAATGTAATTACAAAAGGTGAGTATATTAAAAAAAAAAATTATAAAAAAAAAATAAAAAAGCATTCAACGTTCCAAAATTTGCCCTATGAAAAAGAAGGAAATTTATTAATATTTGTTAATTAGAAGAAAAAGTGATATAAAAGAGAGGATTCTAGCGAGTTTTGAATAACTTCTGAGTGGAAAGTCATAAAAAAATGCAACCGAAAACAAAAATAGAATTAACATCATTACAATTTGAGGAAAAGTAAAAAAAAAAAAAAAAAAGCTTCAACTGTCCAAATTTGCCCTATGAAAGAGTATTTGAGAAAGATTAGCGTCTTGAATAACTTCTGAAAATCATAAAAAATGCACAAACAAAAATAGAATTAATTACAAGTTTTAATACCCATTCGATCTTTTTATATAGGCACAACCATATTTTCACCAATATTAAGAAATAAGTTTAACTAATTATTTTTTTTTCCTAATATATCCCTAGTATCACATCGACTCTTCCTCTAAAATGTAAAATTACATTTAATAATGTTTTCTGGTTGAATAACGCAATAATGCGTTGTCTTTCTAAAAAAATGGAGGAATTTGCTATATTGCTGCTAAATAAATGGGATATTAAGAGATTTTATTACAGAATAAAAATTCAAAATTTGAAAACTCAATTATGCATCCTTAGATTTGTGCACAAAAGTTAACTTTTTGCTCATGGTCAATTTTATCCTAAGATTTTGATGATTAATAAAACAAAATAAATTTAATATTTTTATATGTGCTAAAGTTATTTTATGTAAATTTTTAAGTTGCTAAAAGATTCAAACTCCTACAATCCAAGATTCATTGAAGACCTTGAAGATTATTGAACATATTTTGTTTGGTTAGTATTATAATAAGTCTTAGGAAATTAATGTAGGATAGAGTGAAAATTCCTTTATAAGTACAAAATATTTTTTCTCTCTTCAAAATCATTTTTGAGATATTTTCGAAAATTGCCTTAAAAAGAAAAGCCCTAATCATTCTTTTTATTATGCTTATCTAAATAGAAAAAATTTTGGCAAAAATAATTTTTTGCAACTAATGAGTATTTCCTGTGCACTATCTTTTTATTTTTGGAATGTCAAAGATACTCATTAAAGCAAAGATTCAACATCTTTTATAATAGGATTTTCATCTGTCTTATAAAAACGTTTTTCTTTCTTTCAAAAATAGAGTTGGTAAGAGTAAGAGTTCATTGTCCAAAGTTTTAGATTTCTCAAAGCTCTCTCTTGAACCCCTTTTATTTCTTTTCATCTATTTTCTTCAAGAGATATTTTTTTTAGGAGAAAAGAAATCTAGTAACAACTTTTTCTGAAGAACAGTTTTGTGTTTTCTTTCTGTTTCAAAAATATGTTTTCTGTTGCTCCTGTGCTTATAATTGAATTTCTCTTTATCTATTTAGATTGTTGTAATCTGGTGTAGACTAGAGGCTTTTAAACGAAAAATATTTATGTAATAGCTTAGGTGAAAAGCTATGGTGTGAAAGGTTATCAGGCAACTTCTCTTTGTGTGAGATTTAATGCCCTGATGTGAGTTTTATGTTCTCTGTAAAAAAAAAAGGGTAGAAGTTGACTAGAACCTTTTGAAATCTAGTGGAACAAAAGTTAGATCTAGGTGTTGATATGTTTTCTTGTAACGCCCCAAAATTTTCGAATCTTAAAATCGTATTATTTGATCGGGTGATGAATGGTGCTGCAGAGAGGGGGATAATATTTTATTTAGAACCGAGGAAGATATTAAGTACAATTAACTATGGATGGATAGTGATTTACCAGTCTATGAATAGTACTACCGGTCTGTGAATAGTACTACCGGTCCGGAAATCGGTATTATTTTAGCCTGAAAAAATTACTATCTATATTTTATATTTTATTTAATATTTTTGGCGTATGTAAACATAATTTTTATGGATAGAAAGCAAGTAATGAGTATTTTTGGAGAATTTAGATAATTAGTAAATAGTGCATTATGGTATTATATTAATTAAGGAAATTTGAGGAATTATTTTTATGGGGTAAATTTGAGAATTTTGTGGAGAACAATAATATTTTGAAGGAATTTAATTGGAGAATATTTTTAGCTATTAGATGAGATTACTATTGACTTAATCTTAGCCATCCAATTGTGGGAAACTACCTAAATACCCTTTGGTCACTTTATAAAGGTCAACTTCTCAATTATTTGAGCAACACTTTTTCTTTTTCTTCTTCTTCATCTCCATGTTAACGCCAACTTCTTCATCTTCCCTTCTTTATTTTTCTTCTCTTCTTACTTGTTAAATCCACCAAATTCAACCCACCCAACTTGATTTAAGTAATTAATCCTAGAGATTAAAGCTTGATAAGTGATTTTTGGTGAATTATTTCAAAAAATTTGGAGATTCTCTACTTGAGCCAAAGGTTGGGGAAACCTTCTACCAAGGCGCAAGGCAAAGCTAAGGCTTAGGAAAATTTAATCCAAGCTTGTTTTTAAGGTTAGTTTTCTCAATTATTTGAGCAACACGTGTGTCGTTTATTCTTTTCTTCATTCCTCATGTTAACGCCAAATCTTCTTCAATTCTTCCCTTCTTTATTTTTCTTTCTCTTCTTACTTGTTAAATCCCGACACCAAATTCAACCCACCCAACTTGATTTAAGTAATTAATCCTAGATGATTAATAGCTGAGTACGTGATTTTTGAGTGGAATTATGTTCAAAAAATTTGGGATCATCGTATTGAGCAAAGGTTGGGAAACATTCTACCAAAGGCGCAAGCAAAGCTAAGGCTTAGGAAAATTTAATCCAAGCTTGTTTTTTAAGGTGTAGTGTTCATAAACCACCACCATTACCTTGTTTGATTTTGATTTGTGAGTTTATGCTCTTTGTGAAAAATCTGGGAATTTGGTTATGAAATGTTTGACTTGTTGACTTTGGTCGTGTTCAATTGTGTTCTTGGGTGATTTCTAAGCATGATTATATGTTTTGACGAAAGAGGGAAAACCCTAGTTCTTTCTTCTTCTTCCAAGAGTGGCTGATCCTTATCAAAGAAAAAGGGCCTTAAGTTTTCTTGTTTTTCTTTGGTTGGTTTATGCTTTAAGATGAATGTTTGATGAGTATTTAGTATATCGGTAGAAATCTCTTACCCTTTGTATCTTTTATGGTCTTTGTATGAGTTATTTAGTAAGTAAATTGGGGAAAATGGGGAATTAGTGTTGATGATGCATGATGAGATTTAAATGTGTTATTGAGTGTATTTTGAAGGACTGTTTTTCTATTCGTTTTATTTTTCAATTTGTTGTCTAATCCTTTCATGAAAGTGTAGGCTCTACTTCTTAAGCTTTTCCAACCCATCTCTTGTGTTCAATTTGCGGTATCATATATGCTCAATTTGGGCAAACACCCAAAGCTCAACTTATGGCTAAAACACCCAAACTAGTTCTGTTATGTCAGGCCACATGCATTTATGAATTGAGTGCCCATTTTGACCACTATAATGGCAAGATTATGTTCTGAGTTCTTCATGAAAGTTGTTTTCATGTATCTTAAGACTTCTCTGGATTTGGATTGGTTTAGTTTGAGTGTTTGGATAAGTAGGAATTTAATAAACATTGGACTTGGTTCTGCCTAATTAGGTCTAGATTATTGGTCTTTGTACCTAGCTTTTGTTTACCATCTTACGTTTTGATCTGGGCTATAGTCCCTTTATAACATTTATAGAATTTTGTCTCATCTTTCTAATGAATTAAACTTCACTCAATTTGGAGACATATAACTCAAGTTACGTCCTAAAAACATAGCAAAGGTCAGGTTACTTAAAATGCTGAAAATCTCTTGATTTAGATCATTATTCATAAAACTCTCAAAATCTTTTCCAACTTATAAGAAAACCTTAATCAAATGATTTACATATAAAATTACTCAAGAAAATTGAATATCATGGGAGTAAATATCTATTTTGTACCTATTACATAAGCTATAACACTTTCTTGTCTAGCATAATAGTATGCTTATTTGTACCTAAGAAAAAGTTATGCTATGTATATGCTTGAGTAATGTAACTTGAATATTTGTTATGATTTGGTAATTTTTCTTATGGTTAAAAATGTTAGAAAATTTGGGGATTTGGCATGTTAAGGTTTCATAAGGTGAATTGATGTTATGAACATGTTATTGAGACTAAATGCATGATGCGGATGAATTATACATTGTTATTGATGACTAAATGCATTGATGTTAGATTTGGTTAGGAGTGTGAGTGTGTTCCCTAAGAATAAATTAAAACATATGAGATAATTTTTTACTCCTACTATGCCTATTATACTTGAGGATAGGAATGAAGAAAAATTTCTTATAGTTTTTAGAAATTTATGTAATTATCTCTGCAAAAATAATGATTGTGCCATTCAAAGTGTTGTATGTTTTGACCATGAATAGATCCTTATGGCTGACAGATGAGGTTATTATACAAAAAGAAGCTTATTTATTATAGTTAGTAAACTAATAGTAGTTATATAATATTAAAGGGCATGCTTCCAAATTGTATTTTCTTTTGTTGATTTTGTTATACTATAGCTGGCTCTACCATAAAGCTATGACAAATTTCCGATTTTTCTTAATTCAATCGATGATTAAAATTTAATTTATGATAAATTTCTCTATTATGACGGTATTTAAGTATTTTTCAAGAAAGATGATGTTTTAATAGTGAGATATAGCAGAATTTTCGCTTTGTAAAGTAAATATCGTTTAAATATGAGAATTTTTAATGAATTACTTGGATTTTTCATAAACTTTCAATATTACCATTTTATAGATTTTATTGTGAGATAACTAATTATATATAACGACACAAGTTTAGATGCAAGGTAGTGTTATGAATTTATAGCGAAATATATAAGTCTTATGTTTTTGCGGTTCTCTTTAAATATACTTGTATTAGTGTGGTAAATTTTGAAATGTCAAATTGAATTTGAAATTATTGATTTATGTTATGTATAAGGTTATGCAGGCGATGCTCTCTGTCATCTGTCATTTAAGTAGGTCCAATATCATGGGTATCAGAAGCTTATTCGTCATATGATAGGCGAGTGTGGGTTTTGTTGTCTTAGTTCTGTCTTCCAATAAGGTCGCGGCCAAACTAACGGAAGAGGCTTCTCTCAAGTATGTTCGTCGTAAATGTCTCAAATAGATTTGGAGCACGTATTCTTTAAATGTTTATTTTTGTTATTAAGCTTTTATCCATGAACAACTAGTAATAATACGTATATTTCTCCTTTCCCTGGTGTATGCAAGCCCTTGGAGAAAACAAAATCAGTTATTTAAAATACAAATAAAATGAAGTGAATAGATATTATATTTATGTTTTAGTTAAACCGTTAGTTTGGAAAATATATGATAATTTGAATATTTATCGTTTATCAAATGGATTTTCAAAGCATGATTTTATATCTCAGTACATGGTTTTCAAATAATAGATATGTGTATTGGTGTTTTAAATAAATTTGTTGCCCCACTAGTATGCATTCCGAATTTGTATGATTTGGAAGAATTAAAATTATTTATTTATTATTATAATGTGTTTATTTTTGATAAAATGTTTTATTATCCTTATGGTTGAAAGCATTAATGATTTTATTTATGAATTGTTAAATCTTTTGATTGTGATAATTTTGGCTATGTTTTAGGTGTCGTTTGCCATTCACTAACCATGATAAGTATCATTTTTGAGACGCACCATTGAGTTTTATTACTCTAACGCAGTGATTTTTAATCAAGCTCGCAATACACTTCGATGATGTGGGTTGAAGAAACTCGTCGGGTTTGTTCGCTAATTTGATGATTCGTGATATGGGACCAAGAAGAGCTTTAGCTTCGAGAATGAGAATGGAGCATAGCTAATATATTAGTAGTAGGTCAGTTCCTCGGAGTTCTAGAATTAGTTTTGATGTAAAATTAGACAACATTTTTCCATCCTCAAATATTCATGGCTCAAAACTGTTGTTAATTATGTGTACTCTGAATTATAATTTTAGGTAAGTTTTTATGTTTTATTATGATTGATATTAATTATTTACTTATGAATGCTATTTGTGGTTAAGTTGTATGATTATTTTGCGTGTTAATATTAACTATTATTGGAAATAAGCATGGTAGTACCTTTATTGAGTTCTCGTGTGGATCTAAAATATAGTGTACTGAAGGTAGTTGGGTATGATTAAGAACCGATGTAATGACTTTGTCAATATAATTCGAACTGTTGATTTTAGTGTGACACGTGTGCGAGATTCTACATACGGTGACGTCGGATCATATAGATAAGATGCTACTCTTGTGGAGGCATTTGGTGTATACAGTTATTGGAAAAATATAAAACGTTTTTGATATGTTGCTGCATTACATTTGCTTCTAGTATCGCGATGATCGTTGTGGTAAAGTTTGTGAGTTATTGGATTAGGGAGTGGTTTTTAGTATATACATCTTTTGGTTGTTACGCCAAGTGAGAGGCATCAAAGGCGTTTAATCGGGAAACTCTTGCAGTTAATCCTGACCCAAACTAGATTCTAAATAGAGTAAAAATCCAATATTTAGTAATTGACAAAAGAAATTACTCGCGTAAAAACTTGTGAATACTTTAATCACTTCCCTAATTCATAAACCTCGATTTTATAGTTGTAATGCTTCCCTAAATATATGCCTAGTTAATGATGCTCATTAGGACCTGGAGCAATTGTCCCGCATCATGCTACGATGGATTCCAATGTGCTTCTTTCGAGGTTGTTCTATATTTTCTAAATTTATTCCTCGAGTTATAAACTCTTCAAATACCTTCGCTCGTCTAATCTCATTGACTTTTTCAGCCTCGAGCGCAAAATGGTTAAAGCAATAGTCACTACAGCTACACAATTTTTTGGGCTATCGATTTTACACAATACGAGTATGTCCTCTGGACTGACAAAGTGTATACTAATTTAGGCAATCGCCCGAATTGGCATCTTTGTGTTAGGCTGCTCAAAGAGGTGTGGGATGGCCATAAGTCTTATTCGTGCCTGTGCCGATCATACCGACTTTGGCGGACTTTATTTATGTTGTCTCTTGGAAACTGGGTGCGGTGTGGTGGTACATTCTGCTTATATTAAGAGCAATTGTGCTCTTGTCTGCTCTTGCTCTACCCTTTGAATAAGAGAAACATTCTAGTGTTGGGAGGATTCAAATGATCTTGGGGAGTGGATCTGATAGACGCAAGAATTCGGTGTTAGCAGGCATGGTGCAGCGTTGAATTACTCATAACCCTTATAAATTCTCTGTATTATTTATCTTCATATTATAATCTATATATATTGAAGTTAGTTTGTCGTGATTATATTTTTTTAATATCTACACTATATATTAATCATTTACAGAATTATTTGCAAAAGTTTCAATTTAATAAGTTTATTGTATTTAGTATAATATCGTGAATAGCGTTTATTCTTTTGTATATTGTCAGGGAACATTAGGAATTCCAGATTTCTTGTATTGTGATTTTTACACATAAAAGTGGGTCCTAATTGTAGTGGTCCTATATGTGGGTGAATAAATCTCAAGTTAAAAATCACAAATTTGTTTGAGGAGTCTACTGACTTTATTCTAAGTTTTCATACGTGAATTCTTTGTGATAAGCGCGTCTTGATGATTAGGCTAGTTCCAAAATAGTGTAAATTCATATACATTGTTCCTCATAGAAGCCTTTCTAACTTGCAAAAAGTCTTGTGAGGAAAGTTTCTAAATTTAATGATAACTGCTACTCTCAATATAAACGGTTGTTCATCAATGTTGAGCGCTAATTAAGTCTTCTATCCTCTGCTTTTGTTCTTTATACAACTTTCTATAGATCAATATAGTGCGAGGCGTCAACCTTATAAATCATCTTGTCAGTACAATACAATAATAAAAATTATCTTAAAAAAATAACTGGAATTAGGATATTTTTCTAAAATGTAAGAAATTTTGCTTATCTATGCTTGCAATTAAGTATAGGAACAATTTCACTTTATATATACATAGCAATAGATTCTAATCTTTGAGTTTTGGAAAGTTCAGTATTTTTTTAGGTAAAACTCATCACCCTCCCCTTTGGTTGTGACGTTAATGTAAATTATGGATACACAATTTGGTATTCAGGAGCTCGTTCTCTTGAACTTACAAAGTTAACATAGTTAATTAGAAGAGAAAAGATCAGCATCCCGTGCTCGCTACCTAGTCACCTTACTATCCCTATTATTTTATTTATATTCATTTTATGAATAAAAAACGTCAATAGTTCCAGATGTCTACACCTAAAGTCTAGGCCAAAAGTATAAAATATTTTCATAGACCACCTCTATTTATCCAACCATGAGCTCTACATTTTGACATATTATTGTTCATCTTATTGCCCAAAATTTCGCGGTAGGTAAAACTAGCTTCGCCCGTAGAAAACAAACGTTAAATTAAAGCTATTGAAAGCTATTTTAGAACTTGAAAGAAAAGGTGTATATAAAAAGCTTTGAGAACATATGTATGCTTTGCCCTAGATTATTGTGAGATAGAGGACATATCTCTTACAATAAAGAATCAAACGTTTGATACTTAGGCATACATTAGACAACATTGGTTAGATTAACCGTCAAGTCGGACTAATTGCAAATTTGTACGAAATTAAATTGGCGAAAATATTTTCAAATTAGGTACAATGCATGTTAACTATGCGCGCATGTGATAGAAAGAAGATAATTTACATAGCGAATTTGCCGATTTTGAAATCTACCGATATATCTCTCTGTCTACTCTCTCCCTTGATATCAATCGCTTTACTACCAACTCCAGAGTTAGAATTCATTTCGCAAAGAGAGAATAGTGAAAGAATATCTGTAGATAGCTGATTTTAATGCATCCAATGCCAACCATCAATATTTTCACGTGCATGAGGTCGATAGATATTTCCGATTTCAAGAATTTTATAGTTGTATCAGAATACTCTCATATGACCCAATTACGAAATAGATGTTTGCATAAATGTATGTAATTCTGCCAATGGAAGTCTGATTGGGTACATAAACTTTTCATCTAGGTCATTCGAGAAATGAGCATTTCTCTCTCTCTCATATTTTTAGCCTACATCTAGGTTTGGACAGCGTGGGTATCTGATCGTATACAATCGTGATAACGAAATCCAAACATACCTTTAGTGTAAAGAGATTGAGTATCCTTGCTAGAGAGAATTACCAAAATGAGTGATAATGAAGAAAATAATGGTTCGACTCGCGAAGTTTGTTTAATATGGCAGAATTTAGCAGGGATTGACTGATTTGGTTTTATACCTGAACTATGCAACTACAAAGTTTCGGTCTCAGTATATTAACATTAACAGGTAGGTCATATATATCAAATCCTTTTGGAAGCAATAAACTCTTTCTCGAAAGCATATATTTTTTCATATGTTGAAAGATCCTTTGGACCATAACTTTTGATTAATTCTGTTTTTTAAGTAAAAATCCTTATACCCATATAGTACTTTTAGCATATCCCAAACAGGCTAGTTTGTTTTTGAGATATAAATATATGCCGTAAAATGTTACAGATTAATTTGGATCAGGGCAATATTCTGTAGCGTCTTTTCTCTCCGCTCAGTGATATTACATAATCGATTAGGTGTGAAATGTTATCAGACTTGGCGCAATACGGTGTAAATGATGCATCTACACAAGAATAGAATATTAGACATTTTCTCATTTTTAATTCCAGTTGAACTCAACTTTTTCTATACGTTTTGACACCGGCCAGCTCAAACAAGTGCTTTTGGATGAATGGTGTGCTAGTAACTGCTCTTAGTATTGTGAGCAGTTGGACTAAACATGCTGACATGGGTGACCCTCTTTGATATAATAGATGATAACTCTCACACTTTAAAATGCGATTATTGAGCGCTAGTGAGCATCTTTGATAAGATTAAGGGTTAATAATGTGTGATAAAGTATTTATTAGTAAGTGTGCCGGTCTCCTTGTAGTCACATAAATGTTTAAATTGATTAATTGATGATACTTGGGACTCAACTTCATCCCTAGTAAAGAACCTGAAAGCAAGTTGGGGGGGTCTCCGGAGGAGGTGAATTATGAAGGCATAATATTATCCTACTCTATAGCTCTCATTATTACTAATCTTGAGTTTTTACTATATAAAGACTCGCAACCAATTAAAATTTAGATATAATTCTAGTATAATCTGGCGAATTATATTAATACCTCTGAAAATAGATAAGATCAATTTATTAAGTTTTAACAAACTCTGCTAATTATTAATAGACTCAACTATAACGAGAAAGTATACAATAATTTATTGATCTCTATTGTTGAGAGTAGAATATGGAATTCAGGAATATCCTCATCAGATTGTTCATTTCTAAATTAATCTTATAATATTTTGAAATTGGAGGACAAGTTACTTATTGCATTGCACGTATGCAAGTAATGCATAGCTATGATTGGAAATGTCACGAATTTATGCCTCAAAGCTGACTATGTTGAAATTTTATTATGGAGATTCAAGTAAGCTCAACGAACTGTCTTTTATTTGAAAAAGAGTTGTACTAAGATAATTATATAGAAACATTTAGAACTATACATTCACAATTAAAGTATGAGTTAGTAGTATTGATATCTAAATACATCTAAGTGTTATCCCGTATAATTTATTCGCAATAATACACGGCTCTTTCCGCATAGAATCCCATAAATATCGCTAGATAAAGTATAGTATCGGTGATACTATGTTTAAAGCAAGTGACTCGACATCGTAGTATGTCGACTTCTGTTCACAGAGCCTTAATCAAATATCAGAACTTCAGACTTTCTCAAATGATTACTCAATGTTGATAAGGATTGCTACTATTCTCAAGACCAAGACAAAAGATATGATTAGTGTTATTTTTGATTTCGCTAAAAGCTTTACATTTCAAATGACTGCTCAACACCGTAGACCCAGTGTTTCTTCTATTAAAAGTTTAGGTTGTGAATGTCTTACGAAACAATTCAACAACTAGAAATCCCAATCAGTGGATAAATACTCCTATTATGGGAA
>NW_023591572.1:64911-554815 GCF_014843425.1 Jatropha curcas | reverse complement strand
TGGCACTTCCACTTTTTGAAATGCAATCATTATTTTGTCTAAGGATCCTGTAGTGACCAAGCAATGAAATCATTTCGGGTTATTCCGTGCGGTTTCTCGCCAAGATCCAAAGAGTATAACCCTATGTCTAAATGAGCCCTGCCTGAAGCTGTTCCGGAGCCATGCCACTCTCGTTACATTGCGCAGCCCTTATAGGCTTATAAGTGATTAGTTGAGTTTTGGTCCCAACGGCCTAGTCTGTCATAGCTCGAATAGCATCGATTAAAAAATTGCGATATTCCCACATAAATACATTTGCAAATCAGTGGCACTATGGAGACGCAATCGGTCAGCTTTGGCCAATATCTTCATCTTTTTTATTGGCATTGCATCTTTAGTATAATAATTTCGATCAAAGACCTATAGAGCATTGATAATAATTTCTGGGACCATTCGTAATGGGCTTCCTATGCATAAAATCCAAAGTATACCCCTTTTGTCTAAGAGCCTTGTTTAGTAGGCCAGTTCAAAGCTGTCTTATCGTCATTTAGACGCTCGAGGGCAGTCGATATAAGCGTCTCTAGTGCGATAGTTGAGTCCGTGGTTACCTGGCCACTGCCTATCTCACCTTCTTCGATGCAATTTATTACAGAATTGCATTTACCATATAAACTTGAAGTGCAAAATCTGTGTACTTCAAGAAGCATTCACTAGTATTTGCCTAATATCCTCTCTATCTGTTACTTGGCATGTCATTTCAAAGGTAAATAAAAATTATTGTCCTAAGACTTTTAGTAAGCATTAAATCGTGTTTCAAGTCAAATATCATCGCCGAAGCTTCCGAGCCCAAAAATCCAAATGTTTACCTTTTTGGTCTATTTTTAAATTAAAAATCATATAGATTCATCATTAATAAATTTTTTATCAATAATTTTAATAATATTTATGTATAACCTAAACATATTATGAAACTATTTTTAATTTTATCAAAACTACGAAGTTAAATGTAAAGAACTAGGTTACTGTTTTTATTTAGGTTGCTTTATTAAGTTAAATGAGTTATTAATTTGGCATTGATTGTTTTCAAATTATACATTTTTTGTTGTGGATTGACAATTTTTCAAACTAAATAACAACCAACCGTCCTCACCTCTATTTGTGCTATCTATCACCTTTTGTTTTTTCAATTGGTTTGTCTTACCGGTTTATATTCATTATGATATAAAAAAAATTAAAAAACGGAAAATCCTAATACTAGTACTCCCTGATCCCTTTTCATTTGGCGCGGTTTCGCATGCAAGATCTACTGCAAGAGCTAAAAGCTAAGCATAGTAAACAAAAGGAAAAATGACAAAAAAAGGATATTTCTAGACTTGTACTGGGCGGGTAAATTATAAACTGTAGCTACCTCCCTTCTCATCGTTTTCCAGTTCCTCAACTTGCCAATTTCGCAATTGTGATTATTAAGCGAAGCGTTTACTATAACGATGAGGAGGATTATTGTTATCCTAATAAGCTGCGTACTCGGGCCTCTTTAATTACTCACGGGACCGGGCATTGCTAGCCACAAGCCGTCTGCAGGATCAAACGTTGCCTAAAGCGAGAAACCTTGTTATGCCTATATCCACAGGCTACCCTCCTTTCTCTACCACCTTCTCCATCGCTTCCCAAAACCACCCCACTCTTCTCCGTGCGTGCAACCGCCTACCTCTATCAAATTTCTAATGAGACCCGACTCTGGTCAACCCCGCTGTCAACCTCTCCACTCTTTCCCCGCATGAGGACCTCGCCATCAGTTGTTGCTGATCTAAACCGCCCCACTAAGTGCCATGGAGTCAATGAATTCGTACAGCATCGACCTTCCCCAGCGTCTGGGTCCCACCGCAATCTGAATGGCTGAGACAGTGTGGAAGCTGACGGGTGTCTTCGCAGAACTTTCTCCCAATTGCGTGTGGGCAATCCCTCGCTGCCCGTCGGACCTATGTTATGGGACTCCCGCTCTTCAGCCACACAGAGGGTGATGGTAGACTACCTCAAGAAACTTACTAATGCGGTGGAGGACATTCTGATGACCATTCGGGCCATGAGCGCATAAATAAGGCTAATGTGTTCCACTGCATATTTCGGCCTCCCACATCTTTCAGTTTCCTTTGGTGCTGCAATCAGAGCTGATACTTGCAGCAAGGTCCTATGCGGCCTAAATGCAGTTGTTATCCATTATGATGTTGCAGCTATTTTCGTTTTGGTTCTGGAAACACGGTCAGGTTTAAATACCAGAAATCGACTTCTCCCGTCCAGTGCATTAATGGCTTAGATTTTCATCCGCAAGTCCTTTTTTTTATGTTTTTTTTCTTTTATATCTCTACATAACACACGCCAATTCAGAAATAGAACTGTGTTTGCATAATAAATTTGATTTAATGAATTTTTATGTTAAACTGAGTTTCTAATCCCCATTAAAATATGTTGGCATTAAAACCCAGTCCTATTGAAATTTCCTTTTAATAAATTTAATATGCATGGTCATCGGTATTGCAACTGCTTTTCTAAAAAACATCTATTTTATCTAATATTAACAAACAATCGAATACTAGGTTTATGTAGTACTATTTTATACATTTTACTTACTTATTGTACTACGAAAAAAAAAATTCTACTCTGTGTAACACTATTTTCAACAACAATATCTTATTGTTAAAAGTGATATGAGGTTTTTGTTTTTTAATGTCTTCATAAGAATAATGATTCATCTTAGTTTCCATAATCTGCTGTAGTTTCATCATAGTGTCTGAGCCAACAAATCTTATCTAGATTATTCACAATCTCAATTGCTATCCTATTTTCTTGAGTTACAGTAACAAGTCTAACTGTCAATTTTCCCCTTGAATCTGCAGAGACATACAGATCATGGCTGGAGACCTACCCGATATTTGGCCTGCGCAAAACACTTGTTCTTGTGCCGTGGAACTAGTGGACTGACCGCTTGCATTCTGAACCCAGAACTGGCCACCTAAATCAACTAAACATCAAAACCTACAAATCCCTCAAAAATCGTAATTAGCATAGACTATAGTTTTCGTTATTTCCTGAATCATTTTTTCATGTTGGAGCAGATGAGATCATCCCAGGTGTTGGCAGAAAGTGACCCAGACATTCAGTCCTTCCCGTC
Source organism: Jatropha curcas (assembly GCF_014843425.1). The sequence continues at coordinate 551,667 of NW_023591572.1, read as the reverse complement.
CCTCATAATGTGATCCCTTAAATCAGCTACTAGAGGCATTTGTACAAACCACCTCCTCCTATATTGTATCCTAAATACCAACAGTGTGTATGGAAATATTTTATTGGATGCAATTCAAGTGGATATTGGGCCTTCAATTTATCCACCTAATACACTATCTGCAACCTGAGACCTACTGGTCCAAACAACACAAAACGGTAATCGTTGCTGCTGCGTACCGGACCATGTTGTCATCCTCAGAATTCTTATTATTTGGATCGGGCATTGTGTGACTTTCTTGGATATTGATATGCCCAGATCATGATCAGCACACTTATCAAGTGGTACAAAAGGCGAGATGGCGGGTCATTGTGTGGACCTTTTAAAACATGATGCAACCATACTTATAATTTATGATTATAACTAAGATTGAGCCAGGAGGAGTGCCAAATTGGGCTTGGAGGTGAAGTCTGCATTGTGGTCTGAGCAAGCATAACCCAATCGGTTTTAATGCAACGGCTTTGGCCTAGAGCTTCGGCAATTGCAGAGACATTTTGGGTCAGCGGAATAGGGTGAGACCGTTTATGAAGAGTATTGCAGAGGCAAATGATCGTAAACGATGAGTAACAGAAATTGGTTAACAGAGGATTGAGGTGACCTCCTTCAGCCACTCTGCAGTGATTAAGAACCCAAGCATGGTGTCAATATCAGATCCATCAATTTTGATAGTTGTCACTTGTTTCTTTTCTTGGATCAACTTTCAATTTGTGAAAAGAATGGCTCCATGTTACCTTCCTTTATCCATGCTCATACTGTTCAAACGTTCTGAATTTTCTCCTCTTAATTTCTTTCTAAATTATAACTTCCTATAATTAATAGAGCTTGCTTGTTAATACGGGAATTCTTGCACTGTACTTAGAACGCAGCAATGCAGATTACAGTTTTAGATAGGATAAAAATATTTAGGGGATGTAGATCTTAGAAACCTTTTGTGTTATTACTTTTATTTTTTTCTTTAATATCAAATATTAGACCATGTTACTTTAGCCAAAGAATCAAGCCAGTAACAACGTCTATAAATCTTCTCGCTGGCAACGACTAAGCCAGCTCTATTCCGGAGGACAAATATTACAAAATTGACGTGTGCCTTTTGTAATTTTATCTTCATATAAATATCAAAGTCTAACAACACAACGTAACCAAAAGAAGTGTCTAAGTATGCCATGATAGCTCTTTCTTCTAATGATTCTGGTAGAATATCTAATTCATAGGTATTGAGATTATCCGTTCAAAAGACAGAAGAATATCTAATTTTAAGTTTCCGTAATAATGATTTATCAATATTTTTTTGTTGTGCATATAGTGAATATCCAAATCTTAATTACTTTTTATTGAACTTCCGCCTGGATTATCAAGAACTTGGATGTGTACTGTAATTTAGAAGAAGCAAAGTGCACTTTTATTACTAAATCTAAGAGTTTCTTTTCATTTAAACAAATAAATTTAACTAATACAAATGTAGAACTTATTGATTATCGTGCATATTCCCTATTATCCCGAATAGTAATTTTAATTTATATATGTTTTCTAACTCATTTTAGTGTCAAGACCGTTCCATAACGGTCTTCGAATCCTCTTAAACTCATTCTAAATTAAGAGGATGAATACGTTGAATTCCTATGTCATCCCATACTCACCGGTCCTTCACCCGGGGTAAATTTGTCAGCATAATATTTAATCGCGCCAAAGCAATGTAGCTTGTTTGACTTAATTATGCCTCACTTCATCGATCGCGTCCCCTACCTTATTAAAACCTTTCAGCGACTCTTTCATTAACCTCTAGAGATTTCTCTCTTCTTTCTTTCTTGCACTTCTTCAACAAACGAATCAAACAATCACTATTTTTTTTTCTGAAAAAATCAATTTGGTTTACTGGCTTGCACCCAACACACACCGCCCCACGTGAAGGCCTTCCCCCTAACTTCTATAAAATTAAGTGAAAATTTATTTACGTACAAGCTATTCATCTCCTTTACAGGCTTCACCATGAATTCTCTAAGCTGCACGCCTGCGGTCTTTGTGTTTCGTTGTTTACTTGCCCCATGCTCGAGTGCGTCCATATTGCAGCTATCTGTGATCACAGTACTCTGAGTCTTCTGTTGTAAACATCTTACTCTCAGTATACCTCTGAGAGATCCCTCTGCACGTATTGCCTGTCCCGGAGCGCATTATAGCCTCTTTCATACTCTGTTGCGACACCACTGTTGATATAGAGGGTGCTTTGTGCGTGCATCAAGTCAACTGCCTCAGCAATTATAACATTTCCAAATTCTCACATTTAGCCAGCTCCTCCAAGCATTTGTGGAAATTCAGCTTTCCCTACACTGCTCTCACCAACTTGGACTGTTTCCCAGTGCGTTTATAATATATGTTTTTTTTCTTTTTTTTTTTTTTTTTGTATTTTCTTGTACGTATATCCTTGTTAACATTGTTCTTTTTGCAGCATTAATTTAATTAAGCAGTCACCGCCGGATCTATTGTGTATGCGTACTCCCTTGAATGCTTCATTAAATAAAGTGAGATATCAACAGCTTTTACTTCGTTTATTATCTTTTTGTATGGATTTCAGAGGAGTTTATCTTAAATCCTATGTGATAAATAATTAACTGAAACGTCTGGCTAGCTAACGACTAGACACTCCCAGTAAAATTAAAACTTATTAATAAACTGTTGCTTTTGTTAGTGCGTCTTGCAGCACATCATATGATTACCTCGCTTTCATTCACAAATCTGGTCAACCAAAATATTATATCCACCTGAATTCGTAGCTAGCTTCAATCAGAATTAAGATGAAGCTTAGCATCAGGTCAAAATAAACTGATATATATAATAAATATGAGGAGTCCAGTCGTTACGACGAGAAGGTTCGGTTGGTCTTAAGCTTAAATTAATGAAGCGGTGAAAATAACTTACGCAGTACGATTTACATGACCGAAGCTCTAGAAGAATATACAAAATGAACTTTGCACAACTTTTCAACAATTACAGCCGAAACGGAGAAAAGTTATCTACGGGCAGTTTTGGGTTTCTACCATGGGACCACCCGTATGAAAAAGTCCAGTTGCCCCAATACCTCTTGACATTTGCGGATCATAGCCATTGGATTGCTCAGTTGAAAGTACCAATGTTCTTTTAGGATTCCTGAATTTATTGGATCCATCAAATCCAATTTGAATTATTTTTTTTTTTTTTTTTTTTTTTTTTTCTTGTACGTATATCCTTGTTAACCATTGTTTCTTTTTGCAGGATTAATTAAATTTAAGCAGTCCGCCGGATGCTATTGTGTGTGGTACTCCTTGATATGCTTCATTAATAAAGTGAGAACAGCTTTACTTCGTTTATATTTTTGTATGGGAATTTCAGAGAGTTTATTAAATCCTATGTTGTAAAATAATTAAGCTGGAACGTCTGCTAGCTAGACTAGACACCTCCAGTAAAATAAAGCTTATTAATAAACTGTGTTTTGTTTAGCTTGCGCCACATCAAATGATTACTCGCTTTCATCAAACTGGTCAACAAAATATATATCCCAACCTGAATTCGTAGCTAGCTTCAATAAGATTAAGATGAAGCTAGCATCAGTTCAAAATAAATGAATATATAAATAAATGAGTAGCAGTTCCAGAGAAGGTTGTTTGTTCTAAAGCTTAATTAAGAAGCGGTGAAATACTTACGCAGTACGATTTACATGACGAAGGCTTAGAAGGATACAAAGAACCTGCACAAATTTTACAAATTACAGGCCGAAACGGAGAAATTATCACGGGCAGTTTGGGTTTCTACCAGGACCACCGTAGAAAAAGTAGTTGCCCCAATCACCATCATTGCCATTTTGCGCATCATAGCAATTGGATTGCTCAGTGAAAGTATCAATGTCTTTAGGATCCCTGAGATTATTGGATCCATCAACAATTTGAATATTCCTGAAATAACAAGACTTCCCAAATCCTTCTTGCGGAAAATGGCCACTTCCCATTTGAGTGGTGGTATGCTGCCCATCAGATGCGGAGTTTACGATCTCGCCTCCCCACTCGATCATTGTAGCGCTGTCGGCCAGGTAGGAGAAGAGTGAAGCTGGCCAATATCCTAGCACATAGTCATTCCCGAACTGTATCCACCAGTTACCTTCTTTTGGGTCCTACAGCATTATTATTGCCCCATTTAATTAATATATGCTTGTATCTTCAAAAACAACCATGCACGTAGACCACAGGTGCCGCAGATTCTTCGCATGTTTCATTATAATAATCAATAAATATAGGTATACAAAAATTGAGAGACAGATTGCAATGAGCATATTTCTTGTCTGCCATAATTCATGAGGGGAATATAGTTTTTTCCCTTTTAGACAAATAACATTCAATTGTCTGTTTTTACCTTCCAAACAAGTAGGCTGATATCATATTGGGAGCCACCATAGCCAGAAACTGGGTAGATGCTTGCACCCATTGCTATCTGATTATTAATTTGAACAAAGCCTGAGCACAGGAGATTGTAGCAGCCAGTTGCTTGATATGCATCGCTCTGTCACGAGCACTTGAAAATTAGACCAAATTCAAATAATAGAGAAATGAAATGCATTTACAAAAATGGAAAAAAGAAAGGTGAAAATGGGGCACTTACAGTCCAGTAAGTGAAGAGTCTAGTTCTGTTATCTCCATATAAATCTGGACTGACCTGTTTTTGTGCATGGCGGACAATAGACAAATAACTTAAAGTGAAGACTGGTAGTATTTAACTATTCATGATATACAGAGAAATATCTGTAATGATGATACAACCTGCCAGCCAGCTTCAATACTATTAAGATCTTGATCAAAAGAACCTCCAAGGATCCAGATTTGAGATAAGCTGAATTCATTAGCTTGTTGTATTTTGGGTTTCCAAACATTTATGGTTGCCTTAGCTCCATAATACTTGTCACCTTGCACATAAACTATTGCATGCTAAAAAGGGCTCCAAAGACGGAAAAAAAAAACAACCATCAGAAAAAAAGAGAATCAGAAAAGGCTGAAAAAGTTGTCTTTCTTTTTGCTTTTTCCTTTTGCCCAACGACATTTTTCAAGGATATCTACTAGCTAGCGAAGTGGGAAGAAAGAAGACCTGATGGCCACTTTGACTAATGAGATGAGGTTCTGCAGACCGGGGTTGAGGGAAGGTGAGATGCTTCTTCCTACCAAAATTTTTGACAGAGGTTGCTCTTGATATATCATCTTTTTTAGTTCTCCTGATGGGAATAGTTCCTTCTGGACATCTTCCATTCAAGTGCCACAGCTGGACAATGGGCTTCGAATTCCTTACATCTTCATCAAAGGAGACCTTACTCTCATTGAAAAGTCCTTTTGGGTAGAAATTGGGTCTCATCTGTAGCAGCACAAACCTCCTCCTATCAAATACAGTTACAATGAATATTTATAAACGTAACTTATCTAAGTGTGGGGAAAACCCAAATCAACCTCAATTTTGTGGTCTTTGAGGGAAGGATGATCAAAAGCCGGTTGGTGGGCAATATGGACGCAGTCGATTATATCCCCATCGGGGCTCTGTTTTAGGGATTTAAAGTTAACATAGACATAACTTGAAAAGTGAAAACTGAATGAGACGGGAAGGGAAAAGAAAGGGAGCACCTTGATGGATTTAAGAGGGGGCTTGTTCAAGCGCTTCAAGTGGTTGCGAACTTCCAGCTTCTTCCGCGACAGCCTGCTTCTACGCCCAGCATGTATCAGAGGTATCAATAAAAACACCAACAAAAAGGAGGCCATTATCTTCTGATTTCCAATTATATGTCCTGCCATAGCCTACTACCTCGCCAGATTGAAGTCGATTCTCAGGCGCTGACTCACAGACCAACTATGTTAGAGAGAGTGTGTGTCAGAAATAGTCTTTCATCAAGTTTGAACCATGGGCAATTCGGATGGAGTTGAGCAGTGGATTACCTTTTAACATATTTGTCTGCTTATCCTGCACCCTCCACAAACCAGTAGTCCATTGCGCACTACTCATGCTTTCACTAACGAATACAGACAAATGGCTTTCCACGGCAAATCCACACACACACACGCACACAAAAACGCCAGCGCCTTTTTTCTCCTATAGTGCTACTGCCTAGTTCTGGAACCTATGGTGGGGTAGGCTAGGTGAATTAAAAATTAGTTTATAAAATTCTCTATTTGGTCACGGCAGAAATTTAAAAAGAGAGAGAGAGGAACATTAGGAATTAGATATTGGAATTTGAAACTATCGATGCAATGACAAATGAATATATACTTGTCCATGCTCATGTTTAAGATAGTTTTGTTATTGCAGTTGACGGAGTTTTATTACTTAATTTTATGAGAAATTTCAGATTTTGCACCTTTCAAAATTATCATAAGAACCAATCAAGTGGTTTAATTGATATTTTCACTGAAACATTTCAAATTCGGATCTTTTAAACTATAAATATTTTCACCAATTCAATGAATACATCAATTCAGTGAGTACCAAGGATACCATCTAATAATTGACTTGGTAATAAATAAAAGACGAAAGGAATTTTACCACTAACGAGCAAGGCCATGTGGAAACCGCTTATTAACGGTAGGCCTAAACATAGCGATGTCCATATCCATCGCGGGGCCAAAGATCTATCGGTAATTATAAAGGCCAGAAACCCTCATTAATGCGAACTGTCGTTAAGCCACTATATAATAGACCCGCTTTGGACTATGCAACACAAGCTACAGGTCCCACAATTTCAAATCATTCCTTCTTTTCATCCTAAAGATAATAGTTAGTTAGGTGACTTGTTTTTATTATTCACAAGACAACAGTTGACTCAATAATTGTTTGAATAGTTAATACTACAATATACATTTAAAAAAAAATTAGCGTATTAATGGTAATGTGGAGTATTTTTATCAAGTAGAAAATTGATTTTCTCTCTTTTTTTTTTTTTCATCTTTTCTCTATTGTAATCTTGTTCTCTCTCTTTTAGTCTCAGTTTCTTATGTCATATATAGCCTAGACTCAGACCAGAGACAACTACAACCCATATGCTTGGGCCCATGGGCTGAGCTCTGTGGGGCTGAAGGGCCTGGTCACTCTAAGAAACTTCTTTAAAAAAAATCCTTTCAGAAAATTACATTTAAGAAAATTATATTTGACCTTCTAAACGCTTAAAAAATTTCTTCGGCTCTCTAAACTAATTGTTCTAGCTCCAGCCTAGTTGTGCTGTCTGTAGTTGGATCTATTCAATTGGGCTGTCAGGTTGTTAGTTGAGCAGTCCTGCCATTAGAAATCTAAACTACGACGGTCCAGAAAGGCCTCTTAACTCCAAGGTTCAGGGCATCTTAATTCATCCCTACATAAATTAATTTCAATTAAAATGCATAGTTCTAAGTTCTAAACCAAAAAATTAATCTGTTTGGTCCACGGAATGCATGCTTCTACCCATAACAGTTGTTTTTTTCCCCCTATTTTAACACGTATTTTATGTCATTTTATACGCTCGTAATTTATTTTTTATATATTATATAATTTTTATTAATTATTTGTTTATACTATCATAAATAGCTACTGAAAATCTAAAAATATAATGATATTTCAAACTGATCGAATAATTAATCTTAAGTTGAGATGAGAATTAATAGTTTAAACTAAAAACTTGAATTATCTTCTCATTTTTGCAATCATTCTTGAAAATATCTTAATTTATTATCAAATTAATGATAATATAATTTCTATTAAAAATGTACATGTAAAGTAAGGAAAGTTGACGCCCTAAAACTATTATAAATATTACATCACTAAACACCGTTAATAAGAAAACACTTGATATTAGGTTAAAAACTTTTGCTGAACATATAACCGGTTGAAGTATTTGAATAATAGTTATTTAATTAGTTGTTAAATGTAAAATAGTAATTTAAAAATATTCAATTAATTATTGTCAAATATTAAATGTTAGGAGATAACATTTTATAGAACAGTCCTCTAAAAGTTATTGTAAATATTACGGTACTGAAAATATAAGAAAATATAATTTTTGTTTATCCGGCATAACAAAATATAATTAATAAAGATAAAGTTTTGACTCTAATCAAACGATCAATAATCAAATATTAGGTACTACATTAAATGCAGAATTTTTTTTTTTTTTTCCAGACTTATTTTTTGTTGCCTAGCAGGCCATAAGCAGACAGTGCAAAAGCAGCAGCGTGGGAGCGGGGGGTGTATTTACAAGGGCAACGAGCGGGTTATTCCCCAGCCATCCCATAAAACAGACTTAACAAGTAAGAACAATGATTCGATCAGGTGTCTATCAATAAAGAACATGAAATTTGAAAAAGAAAATGCAAGAAAAGATCGGTTGGAAAGCTATGTAGCGTATTCTTTTTCTGGTCCGTCATGGTCCTACTGCAAAGGACTTTTTCCTCTGTTGAATGGCTAGATGCGGCTTCCGCATCTGACTGACGTGCAAGCCAATAAATGTTAATAAAAAAAAGACCGAAGGCCCACAGCAACAGGAACATCAAGTTTGGAGGATGGGAGGTTGGAATACTCACATCCATATTTAAAGGCAAATAATGAAAGAGTTGAATGGATGGTCCACATGGATCATTTCCATTCTAGTTGTCATCTGCCTTCCTTTTTATTTATTTATTTCTTTCTTTCTTTCTTTAACCTTTGCAATGAGAATCACCTAACCATTATGTCTTTTACTTCTACAACATGCTTTCATGTGCCTCCGAGATGTATGGGTATTGTGTGAAGTGTACCAACACAAGAAACAATGCTTGCTAAAGGCTAAAGCTACACTATGCATCCTCTGTTCTGTTTCACTTCCAGTGCCACTATTCTCCTTTCACAAATCATACTCATCTATTCTAAAAGCCAAACAATTAATTTTCTAGAAACGATTCAAAAGTAAACCTAATACAGTCAAGTAAATTTTCAGTGAAGACTTTAGTCTAGTGATAAACTAATACAACCTAATACAAATGAAGCTAGTACAGTCGAATACCAATGAAGCAGTAAGAGACCTGAACATGGCAATGTAATGGATGCAAATGAGTATCTGACATCAGGTGGATGGATATACGGGATTTCTGCGTATAGCTTAAGCAATGGACCCACCTAACCGGGATCATGATGATGATGAAATAGTGTTTTTTTTTTTTTTTTAATTTTATGTTGGGGCTTTTATTGTGCCAAGTCAGCAGCCTAGGTGGAACGAGCAAAAAGTGGACGTTGAGTGGGGGCGGGAGGTGAGGGGGGTGGCTGGTGCTTTTTACTCCCAAGTTACCACCGCCTGCGCTTTCCTCTACTTTTGAATTTCTTTTCATTATTCTTTTCTGCTTTAATGTTCTGCAATCCAGCATTATACAATCCTTAGAGCATACTAACATTCTCCCTAGTACTTCTTCCTCTCTCTTTCCCACAAAGCATTCATGTCCTTCTCAACATTCTTATTCTGAATCTTGATGATCATATAGATTTTCAATATGGTGAGCTCCCAATGATCAAGTTCTGCTTTTCATTTTCTTACTGACTTGCGGTTCTATTTACGAGCTAAAATATTGGATCATTTTTCTTCTTTTTATTTGATGGTTCAGGGAACTCCAGTAAACATTATTGTTGGATCACATGTTTGGGCAGAAGATCCTGAGGATGCATGGATCGATGGTGAAGTGATAGAAATCAAAGGGAAAGATGCAATCGTCATCACCACAAATGGGAAAAGAGTAAGCTGCTGCCACTTCCTATTATGCACCTTCATGCAATCTAGTCTTCAGGAATTCATTTGCCACTTCAGATTTCAATATCATACTGACTGCGAACCATCTACTTTATAAGGCTTGTAATCAGGTTCTCCCTATAGTTAACATATTGGTAAACTAAATAAGCTTTTACAATTTAGGATCTAAAAGTGATTTTTTCCCTATAAGACATCCATCAGCTACACTGCCTACTTATTACAATAATATAAATTTTATACTGTCTCTGAAAAGCTAGTTGGTTGCACCACATCATATAATTCTATCCTATAGTTTAAGCACTTCAAATAGAATAACACACCCAGCAAAAAAAGAGAATATTATCATTGAAAGATACAAGTTATTAACTACAAAAGGAGAAAGCAATGACTAAAATTTTTTTATCATAGATTCCTGTATTCATAAAATTCAAGGTTTACATTGAACTGTAAGGAATAATTCAAGAACGATACATAGGTGACAAGCTAGAATTTGGACTGCATTTGTCCTTTCAAAAGTATAAGAAAGGCCGACCATAAGGGTATTAAGTTATTAACAATTGCTTTGGTAGAGATCGGTCAAACAATCAAGTTTATGCCAATCACAAGTCAGCTATTGTTAGTCATTTATTTCTTTCCTGATTTTACAGTAATAAGATATGAGAACTCATTAATGGTCTTCTTTATATTATATGGTCAAGAATTATGCTTAAAAGCCAGCCCTTAACATGAAAGTTGCATTTAACTTCAAAGTGTTGGCATCTAAGATCCAGACTAACATAAAAATCGTAAACTAAATTTTAGCTTTTTACCTCAACTCCAGATAGTCGCAGATATTTCCAGCATATATCCAAAGGACACAGAAGCACCACCTGCAGGAGTTGACGACATGACCAAATTGGCTTACCTGCATGAACCAGGAGTCTTACATAACCTTGCTTGCCGGTTTACTCTAAATGAGATATATGTGAGTCAACATTGATCTAATTGACATAATTGTAAACTTCATTAGTCCTCAAAGTTGACAACCATAAATACGGCAAAAGACCATTATACTGATAATCAGTCCTGAAATAAGCAGACTTACACTGGGAACATTCTGATAGCGGTGAATCCATTCCAAAGACTGCCGCATTTGTATGACATTCACATGATGGAGCAGTATAAAGGAGCTGCTTTTGGAGAGCTAAGTCCCCATCTTTTTGCTGTGGCAGACACTTGTTTCAGGTATGATCTATAACAGCACAAGACAAATAGTATTATCAACAAACTAAGTCATAATATAAAGCTGATATGAACATTTCATATACCAGAGCAATGATAAATGAACAGGAAAGCCAGTCAATTTTGGTAAGTGGGGAGAGCGGAGCTGGTAAAACAGAGACAACAAAGATGCTCATGAGATACCTTGCATTCATGGGGGGCAGATCAGGCACCGAAGGAAGAACTGTAGAACAACAAGTTTTGGAGGTAAGTCAGAAATATAACATCTTGTATATTAGATGATTCACTGATGGGATGCAAGAGTTATATTTCCACTTCTCCAGTCAAACCCAGTCTTGGAAGCATTTGGGAATGCTAAAACGGTGAAAAACAACAATTCCAGGTGAAATTTAGATGCCTGTTACTCTCCTTTCTTTTCCTCCCCAGAACAAATATCTGTTTCTAAACTGGTTTAATTTACAATTATAAATTGGGTGGCTATACCAGTCGTTTTGGCAAGTTCGTTGAGATACAATTTGATAAGCATGGAAAGATCTCTGGAGCTGCAGTTCGTACTTACCTTCTTGAAAGGTCGCGTGTTTGCCAGGTTTCTGACCCAGAAAGAAACTATCATTGTTTTTATATGCTTTGTGCAGCACCGCCGGAGGTGATTACATATATTTTTCTTCTGCTTCAACAAAGTTATACACAATAGTCATGGACTCAAGGGAAACCTAGCTGACTGATGTTCCCTATCAGGATGCTAAAAAATTCAAGTTAGGGGATCCAAGAACATTCCACTATTTAAACCAATCCAACTGTTATAAAGTGGCAAATGTCGACGATGCCAGAGAGTATTTAGAAACCAGAAATGCAATGGATATTTTAGGAATCAGCCAGGACGAGCAGGTTCTCATTTTTCGCATCTGTAAGCAAATTAATTTATAGATTTCCTTTAGACAAATAGATAATTGACATAACTGGAGGTTGGTTTCCCTTTTGTAGGATGCCATATTCCGTGTAGTAGCAGCAATCCTCCATCTTGGAAATATTGACTTCATTAAAGGGAAAGAAGTTGATTCTTCCAAACTCAAGGATGAGAAAGCACGCTACCATCTTCAAACTGCAGCAGAGTTACTAATGTCAGAATTTTTTACCCATTCCACCAAAATAAGACATTCTTGCTAACCAGTACTTGCTACAGTTCTCTCCTAAATGTTTCAAAATATGCTGTTAGGTGCGAAGAGAAGGCACTGGAAGACTCACTTTGCAAGCGTGTCATAGTGACTCCTGATGGAAACATTACAAAACCTCTGGACCCAGATTCAGCTGCCTTGAGCCGTGATGCCTTAGCTAAGACTGTTTACTCCAGGCTGTTTGATTGGTAAGAAAATCAAACTCACTCAACAAATTTGACATGTATATATTTAGTAACAGCATGTAGCAATCTCTGTAAGTATTACATAATAATGCACCTCGGCAACATTTTGAGCAGAGTTGATGTTGCCTTGGCAACATAATTCGGTCCAATAAGTCACAAGGCCATCTAGAGGACAGTACTCAAAAATTGGTTCGGTTTGAATAACATCTTTGAAACCAATTGTTATCTAAGTTAACAATAGACCTTGAGGAATCCTTGACTATTTGCAGGATTGTGGATAAGATTAACAGTTCAATTGGTCAAGATCCCAGTGCGACAAGTATAATTGGAGTCCTTGATATTTATGGCTTTGAAAGCTTCAAGATTAACAGGTACTGCAGGAAACCATACATATTTCCAATGAATTTAAAATTTTAACGGAATTATCTAATATTCAGCATTTGGTAGTTTTGAGCAGCTATGCATCAACCTAACAAATGAGAAGTTGCAACAGCATTTTAACCAGGTAGAGATGAAATTCAGTGCATAACTTTAAAGCACACATAACTGTTCTAATGCTCACATGGATCTTTATCCACAGCATGTATTTAAGATGGAGCAAGAAGAATATACAAGGGAGGAAATAAATTGGAGTTATGTCGAGTTTGTAGATAACCAGGATGTTCTGGATCTGATTGAAAAGGTATTTGGTTAAAGCAATATCAAGCTAATGCATCATGTTCACAGTATACCGTAAGAATTGACCTTATTTCCTTGCTTGCAGAAACCTGGGGGTATAATAGCCCTTCTTGATGAGGCCTGGTATGTGGTTTTCCTACTTGTAACATTGTGTAGCCTCTCATATTCCTGGTGCATGCACACAAAGATACACTTGATGTAAAAGGGTTAACCTTCTAAATAATTTCAAGTCTTTGCATGGCAGAGTTCTACATGATAAGTCTAGCAATAAAATGTCTAGATCCCAAAATTTCCATTCACATGAATCCTGCACTATCTAACTTCAGTAATGGACAATAAGGAGGATGGAAGCGGAGTTAGAAGTAATACATCTTCCTAAAATCATTTGGATATAAGCATGAGATTCTTTCTAATGCAGCATGTTTCCCAAGTCAACTCATGAGACATTTGCACAAAAGATGTACCAGACATACAAAGGACACAAACGATTTAGCAAGCCAAAACTTGCCCGAACAGACTTCACAATCAATCACTATGCTGGAGATGTAAGCTATAATTTGAAATGTTTTAGATCGTCCAGCTGAACAATTTAATTTGTTGGTTTCTCATCACTGAGCTATTTTGTAAACAGGTCACATACCAAGCTGACCAATTTCTTGATAAAAATAAGGATTATGTTGTAGCAGAACATCAAGCCTTATTAAATGCTTCCAAGTGCCCTTTTGTTGCTAATCTTTTCCCTCCATTACCTGAAGAGACATCAAAGCAATCCAAGTTCTCTTCCATTGGTACCCGATTCAAGGTAAGCTTTATCCCTGTATCATTAGCAGCATTCAATATAATACATTTCTGAATCATTGGCTCACTCCTGGCTCAAAATTTAACATCTAGCAACAATTACAATCTCTAATGGAGACACTGAACACAACAGAGCCACATTATATCAGATGTGTAAAGCCAAATACAATTTTAAAGCCTGGAATCTTTGAGAACTTCAATGTGTTAAACCAATTAAGATGTGGGGTAAGATAAAATTTTACTGTACCTTGTTGAGTACATGGTGCTTTGAGTTCTGTTTTTCTGTAGGTGGAATAAAACTTTTCAAACTACCAATATTGAAAACAATTATACCAATGGCAGGGTGTACTGGAGGCTATTAGAATAAGTTGTGCAGGATATCCGACAAAAAGAACATTTGATGAGTTTCTTGATCGTTTTGGAATGCTTGCTCCTGATGTTCTAGAAGGGTATGCATTCTAGTAAAACTCTAGCATTCCTTACACTAGCTTTTCATTATACATTAACGACTTTGTGGGACAGCATGGAAATAGACACCTCAAAGTCAAGGCTGGAAACATTGCCCAGTTATATACGTGATTTTGATACAAATCTATCTTTTATCTAACATATGATACAGCTAATCCACAATGTTCTGCATAAGCAGAAGCAACTTTGGCTGCATGTTTTACAACTCTACTATTATTTATCATTTGGGCAGGTGTGATGAGAAATCTGCGTGCATCGCCATCTTGGAGAGGATGGGTTTAAAGGGTTATCAGGTATTTTAGTGAGAAAAATTAAAAGGTATAACTTCTGAAAAATTACTTTACATATTATGCTAACACCATGAATGCATGATTCAGATAGGGAAAACTAAGGTATTCCTTAGAGCTGGGCAGATGGCTGAGTTAGACGCAAGAAGAACTGAAGTATTGGCTAACTCTGTAAGACGAATCCAGAGACAAATCCGGACACATCTAACCAGAAAAGAGTTCATTGCCCTACGGAGTGCTTCAATAAATATGCAGAAACACTGGAGAGGTTACCCAAATTTTCCTGAAATAAATTTTATCTTGCATCATGATATTAAATTCACACAGACCAGCCAATCCAATATTGTTGTAAGAGAATAAAATAACATAGAATTATAGACAAGGGACATAATCTATATACTGTAGGGGAGCCCATCTATTTATAGGACAAGGGAATCATTTATAGACAAAATGGAAGAAGTCTAAGATAGCTTGTACATCCAAAAACTTATGCACAATAATATAAAAATTTAAGTTTCAATTTTCAAACTGTGTTTTAGGGCCAAGAGAGAACTTCTCCGCTAAAATCACTTGTATTCCTAGCCATTGCCAAAACCCCATACTGGATAACATAATAATTGTCTTTGAGTCGGACACGTAGAAACCCATCAAGGCAGACAAATGCTTTCACTTGTTTCAGAATTCCATACATTATAATTTTTTTGAAATTGCTATTAATATATGTTAGAATTTAATGAATTTGGTTTGCATCAATTTTATTTCTATAAACGAATCTGGTTTCATGGCCATACCAGACGTGAGTCAATCTAAATTCAAGCCACACCAGTATTTTAAGTCATTGGCCAGCAATAAAGAACTGACTATTTCCTTAACCTTGCTTCTTACACAGCACAACTTGCACGTAAGCAATATGAACAAATGAGAGAAGAAGCAGCCTCTATCCGGATACAAAAAAATATCCGTGCTCATACAGCAAGAAAATTTTACAAAAACTTACAGACATCAGCATTATATATTCAAACTGGATTACGAGCAATGGCAGCACATGATCAATATAGATACAGAAGGAGGACAAAGGCTGCAACTACAATTCAGGTAAAAAGACTTTCTGGCTATCCGCTATCCTACGGAAAATCATTTAGATGAACAATTCGACTGATGTTTCTGAAATATAACAGACACAATGGAGAAGGTTTAAAGCTCTTTCTGCTTATAACCAGCAACAGAAAGCAACTCTTACACTTCAATGTCTTTGGAGAGCAAAGGTAGCAAGGAAGGAGCTTAGAAAGCTGAGAATGGTGGGTTGATTTATAATCAGCAGCTTTTTACTTGCACTTCTCAATCCCTATCAATTCTTGTCATTAAGCAATTTCATTAGAGAAGCATTATAATCAATTAAATGACCACATCAAAGTTCATGAATACAATGTTCCAGGCTGCAAGAGAAACAGGGGCACTTAAAGAAGCTAAGGACAAACTAGAGAAGCGTGTTGAAGAGCTAACATGGAGACTGGAATTTGAGAAGCACTTGAGGGTAAATTGCATATCAAATTCTTTGAAGAATTTAAAATCAAATTTATTAAAAAAACACCAAATATCTTTTAGCCAATGTAAATGACTTATAACCAAGAGTTTAGAACAATTATCAGTTATACACAAAACATTTCATCTATATACACTACCAAGTTCAATATCAATCCTTATATATGCTGGTGTCCATTTATGTTATCTAGAATTCCTGTAGAAAAACGCTGAAAATAAGTATGTCTCAAATTACTTGGATGACTGGCATTCCAGAATCCTAATCAGCAAAAACTCTTTAAACCAGTTCCATTATGTTCACTATGCTGGTTTCACTTATGCCTTTCAGATTAAATTTTGGTATAGATTGATCTCGAAGAAGCTAAAGGGCAAGAAATCTCAAAGTTACAAAATCAATTGCATGACATAGAAGGACAGCTGGATGAAGCCTATGCTGCAATCATCCAGGAGAAGGAAGCAGCAAAGTCAGCTATAGAACAAGCCCCACCAGTCATCAAAGAGGTGCCAGTTGTGGATGACACCAAATTACAGTTTCTTAGGGATCAAAATGAGGAACTCGAGGTAACATCTAACACATTCAGCATCATAACATTATATATATTTTCATATCAATTTGCAGTGTTGCAACATATTGACTTACATTTCAATACAAATGTATCCATGGTACTTGATGCATGATGACAAGAAACTGAGCTACTCAATGATATAATTTATAGACTGCAATAAAAGCAGCGCAAAAAGTTTATTTTTCTCTAGTTTTTTGTTATATTATTATTTCCATATATGTACCTGAAAAAGGAGTATCAAAACGAAAGTCATTTAACTCCGGAAAGGGGTTTTTTTTTTTGTCAAAAAACGAAAGTCATTTAAACTCCAGGAAAGGTTTTTTTTTTTGGGGGGGGGGGGGGGGGGGGGTTGAGGGAGAGGGAGGGAGTTGAAGAGTGTTCCCAATTCTTAAGCTAAATGTTCAACTGCCGGGGTGAGGGGGAGAGGGAGGGAGTTGAAGAGTGTTCCCAATCTTAAGCTAAATGTTCAACTGCCATAAGCATAACCTTTCAATTTTAGCAATTTGATTACTGATTTAATTTTTGATGGAATGTTACAATGTGTGTTTTATTACACTTTCATTATTTGGCTTCGGTTAAATGTTCTCAATTGCCTTACTAACTTCCATGTGAGCAGTGAATTTTATCAGAAAGAGAGAGAGAGAGAGAACGAACTGGAAAAGCCAACACCAGTTCTAGAAATTTCCATAAAATCCACAACAGAACCCACATTAATTCGACTCAGCCAACCCATTCAGACATTCTTTGATATAAAATCAACTCTGAAGCAATTGATTCTACCTATCACACTAAGCAAACCATGAGAACAATCAGTTCCAAACCCAATGCAACATCAGCTAATACAACTGATGAGGGGAATGAATCATCCAAAGGGAATATTAAAGAAAAGAAAGCCAGGCAAAAGCAATGCACCCAAGCAGAATAGGCACACAAACACGAATATGTACGTGAGAATTTTTATATTTAGATCTAATGTGTCTCAAATATTAGGATAAGATAAGAGAGATGGAGGAGAAAATGGAGGAATTTGAGGACAAGTGCAATAAACTGGAAAAAGAAAGCAATGTGAGACTAAGAGAAGCAGAGGAAGCACAGCTGAAAACAATCCAACTCCAAGAGACCATCGAAAGGTATTTTTTTGTAGAATTTTCACACAAGCGCTTCAATGACCATCAACTTTGGTTAACTAACAAATTTTTGTGGTTTTCAGATTAGAAATAAACTTGTCCAACCTCGAATCTGAGAATCAGGTTCTACGCCAGCAGGCTCTGGTTGCATCAACAAATGAGGACCTCAGTGAAGAACTAGAAACGTAAGAATTGGGAATATGATTGAACCTTTTATACTTTTCTTTTGCTTTGACTTTTATGGTGGTACAAATGAAGTTTCACCCCTTTTTCTATCCTCTGAGAGTGCAACAATTTAGGAACAAGTAAAATTTCATAACAAAATCCATCAAATGATGACATGCTTCTAGAGGCAGAATCAAATAAAAAATCTTTTGACTGTGAGTGTGTTGGACAAACATGGAAGGTTCTAAAATTGAAGGGATAATTTGAGAAGGTTTAGAGTAACTGTTTACTTCACAACTATTCAAAACTAGGAAATGGTTACTATTTCTTACAGTTCCTCATTGGACTTGCTCAAAGTAAACTGCCATGGAACTCTTATCAATTTTTACTACTACTACACAATGGCTGATTCAGCAAGTTTCCAAGGACAACAGCTGGGTCATTATTCAATTTTTTTTTTTTTTTTAATAACATGCACATGTGCAAGAAAAAGAAATTTTGTTAAAGAAGGAAGAAAAGATATTATAGTTATAGGCCTAACAAACACAGAAATACAAAGAACAAAGAAATGAAAATTCTGAAATAGTATTAACCTCCAATCCTGGTGAACAATACTTGATGACGCTTTTGTAATCAAATCTCAATTAAATTAACTCCTAATTCATTTCCTAACCTAGCCCTGCTTCTACCTTATCCATATCCTGAAACCCCAATTTCACCACACCCTAACCGTACACAGAGATGCAGATAAGCAGATTGCAGATCTGTCCTATATTGCTTATACATGACTGGAAAATGAATTCAGTTTTTTAAGGTTAAAAATGGAGATTATTGCCACAATAAAGCAACTTCATTTCCTCAATTATAGTACAGCATAATATAATGAGCTAGTTAATGTTATGACCTGGGAGAACCACACCTCAAAAGCTAGCCGTTGAGGTTGGAGAGCCCAAATTCAGATAAACTCTATATTAAAATCCCGTGCTTCCAATATGGGAGTCAAGACAAGTCCTGTACCTTGTCTTGCAACTAGGGTCCTAACATCATTACATTTTCAATTGGCAATTAATTTTTTGGAACAAGCTAGAAGCTCAGAGATGAAACTATTCGTCCTCAGAAAATTTGACAGTTAAATAACTTATGTACAGCCTCAAACATAAGATAAAGGATCTGGAATCGGAGAATGAGTTGCTCCGCAAACGACCAGCTGTTCTAGAGCAGATAGTGACACCCGAAAGGATTTTGTCTCAAGTCAAGGTATGCATCTCTACAAAGTTATATCAATTGGGTAGTTAAGTCATAATTTGGCATTAACCCTCCATGATGATGCAGAATTTCAACAATGGACACCAAATAGAAGAAGAGCCTCAAACGGCAAAAGTACTGCCATCCTCATTCAGTACACATTTTCACGATTTGAATACAAACTGTCATGTACTATTCTTAGATATAATGGGCAAATATTGTTTCCAGGGGCCAGAACCTCTTGTCTCATGTACTATTCTTAGATCTAATGGGTGAATTTTGTTTCCAGGAGCCAGAACCTGTTGTCTCCCACTTAACTAAACAAAGATCGCTAACAGACAGGCAGCAGGTGATCATCATCTGAAAGCTAATTTCTCGCAAATACCAATTAAATTGATAATTATACTACTGTTTATTTGTGCAGTCACTAAAATACAATCTATTATTTTCTAACCTATAACAGGAAAATCATGATGCACTTATCAAATGTCTAGTGGAAGAGAAGCAGTTTGATAAGAACAGACCTGTTGCTGCCTGTGTTGTGTACAAGGCACTTCTTCAGTGGAGATCTTTTGAAGCAGAGAAGACAAATATATTTGATAGGATTATTCACACAATTAGATCCTGTGTAGAGGTACCCACTTTCAATCAATATAACAGTATTCATCATAGATTAAGACTAATATAAGTGCAATATCTGCAATCATAAAATACTACTGTACCAGCTTCTTGAGAGCTCTTTCATGTTCATATGTTAAGTTAAATAATGAGTTTGAACTTATTAACAACCTAAATTGGAACAACTTCAATCTTGGCTCATTTGAGTTCATTAATAGGCTTGCTTAAAAGCTTTGTAATTAACTCAATGAGTAGCTCACCCTAAGCTTGTTATTAATTTTACAGCTACAAAGAATTTGTGGCATCGGTCACAGTAAAAGGAGGGGGCCAATAGGAGGCAGCCCCTTTTCTTTTTCATGTTTTAGGCCTTTTAGTCTCAGTATATGGACCTGGTAGAAATTTTCTTGTTATAGTTTTGCTATATATAATGAAATTTAAATCAATATTTTAATTTCAAAACAGTGAAAACATTTTTTTTTTAAAACACTGTTAAAAACATGATTTGAGCTTGAGCTAGCTGTTTCAATACAAAATCAAGCTAGACGATATAGATTAGGGCTCAGTTTTAGCCTATTAACAAATTTATAGAAGTGAGCCTGAACATGTGACAACTCAGCTTGGCTACATCTATTAAAGCTCCTAACTACAGTTGCATATCTCATTATTTGGTAGAACTAAAAAGATGTGATATTAATTTCCTGAGTTATGTTTTTGAAGAGCCAAGATGACATTGATAACCTAGCATACTGGCTCTCAACAACTTCTACTCTTTTGTATCTTCTCCAAAGTACACTTAAGGCAAACAACACACAGAATGCATCTGCACAGCGTAATCGAAATTCCCCGGCCACCTTATTTGGTAGAATGGCACAAGTAAGTTCTATTTATTGAATTCATTACTATATTTAATTCCATGTTCAAAATTATAATCCTCAAATGTGCAACATCAGGGATTCCGGCCATCTTCAATGGGCATAGGATTATCAAGCGGGTACAGTGGAATGGTAGGAAAACCAAAAGAGCAACTAAAAGTGGAAGCCAAGTATCCAGCACTTCTATTTAAGCAACATTTAACAGCATATGTTGAGAAGATATATGGGCTGATCCGTGATAGTGTCAAGAAAGAGATAAGTCCATTCTTGAATTTCTGCATACAGGTAGGCAAGTAGTATAAACAGAAACTTGTATCATGACCAAATGTCAGAAAGCAATATATTTTTTACTCGCTATAATTTTCTTAATTATCATGAACAGGCGCCAAGAGCAATGAGGGCTAGATCAATAAGAGGTTCATCTAAAAATATCCATTCAAATATCGTTGCAAGACAACAAGCATCAAACATACACTGGCAGAGCATAGTTAATAAGCTAGATATTACCTTGAGCATAATGTCAGAGAACAATGTAAGCATAAATCTACTCTTTAACAGCTTTCCCTGTTCTCATGTATCAAAAGATATTTTCCAATTTCATCATTCCACTAACTTTTGGCTATCTTCAGGTCCCTCCTGTATTCACCAGGAAAATTTTTAGTCAGGTCTTTTCATTCATAAATGTACAGCTTTTTAACAGGTAACAAGGTGATCAACTCCAATTTATCTTAACCATATAACTAAATCAACTTTTTTTTCAACTTAATTAATAATCTCCATATGAAAATTCTTGCCCTGGCAGCTTATTGCTTCGACGTGAGTGCTGCTCATTTAGCAATGGCGAATACGTAAAGGCAGGTTTGCAAGAATTGGACCAATGGTGCATCAAAGCATCAGATCAGGTAAGATTAAGACTAAAGTTGAACATAGATAAGCAAAGGACAAAGGAATGACAAGCCAAAAAGTTAATTGTTCCATTATTTAACAGTTTGCAGGAACATCATGGGGTGAACTCCAACACATAAGGCAAGCTGTAGGGTTTCTGGTACATTTTCTTCAACCTATATTACAGAAAACAACAAAATGCCCTTAAGTTCAATGTCAACAATCTTTTTAACAGATTATGGTTTATCCATACAGGTTTTGCATCAAAAAGCACAAAAATCTGTGGATGGGATCACAAATGAAATATGCCCGGTAAATGATCCAATGCTATTGGTTTCACAACAGAGGAAAAGTTAAATCACTCTTCGAGCCAACTTATACTCTACTGCGTTTACAACTTATCTATTTTATCTGTTCATAGATGCTGAGCATTCCGCAAATATATCGCATTGGGACTATGTTCTGGGATGATAAATATGGAACACAGGGATTATCTCCAGATGTAAGTTCTTTTTTTTCCCTTTTTTTTGCCGCAACCGTTGAGAGGGATGAAATGTCAACATGGAAAAAAAAAAAAAAAAAAATTAAGTCACATGGAAAAAAAAAAAAAAAAAAAAATCAGTTACGAAACACAGAGAATCTGAGCGAGAGAAACAATTCTACTTGCCAACTTGGAAAAAAAAAAAAAAAAAAAAATTCAGTACGAAACACAGATAATCTGAGCGAGAGAAACAATTTCTACTTGCCAACTTTCGTTGTTGGTCCTGAAAGATAAATTCATAGACAAGGGATAGTTGATAGGAGGTGGAAATAATTAAAATTAAGTTAAAAAGTTTGCATTTCAGTAGATTTTGAAGATTATCAGTCGATTTAGTTTTGGAACAACAGGTGATTGGCAGGATGAGAACACTGATGGCTGAAGATTCAATACACATGCCTAATAATTATTCTTTTTTGCTCGATGTTGATTCAAGGTAGGAATTACATACTGCACAATTTAATCTAAACACATTTCTTTCTCAGTGTTAAAAGTTGTAATCAAAGCATAAGCATTTCAAATATTGCAGCATACCATTTTCAACGGAAGAGATATTCCGGTCATTTGGTGCAATTAGCCTATCCGATGTGGAAGCTCCACCGCTGCTACGTCAAAGATCCGACTTCCATTTCCTACTGCAAACCGCAGATTCTCTTTAATTTACTCAAATGAGGTTATGAATGTGTTTCTCAGGGTGAAAGAAGAGAGAATACGAGTGGCGAGTGGAGTGAGTGTTTGTTCTGTTTTGTTTTGTTTTGTTTGACTATTATTATTATTATTTATTTATTTATTTATTTAATCCTTTATTATTATTTTTTTGAGTAAAAAAATGATTTATTATTATTATTATTATTTTGTTTTAAGTTAATTTCTTTAGGGACATATGAAATTGCATATATCCTTCATTAAAAAGTTGATTTGGCTCTTGTGATTCAATCTTCAACATAAATCAGTGAAAATCAATTACTTTCTTTAAAAAGATTTGATTGCTTGGTAAATGAAAATAAATATATATCTAATTTAGGAAATAGATATAAATAAAAAATAATTTGAGAGAGACAATTGATTTAAAAAAAAAAAAAAAAAAAGGCATTCCAATATAAGATTTTGATGTGCTATTGTTATATATAAAGAGATTAACCAACAAAAAATAGAAAAGTAGAAACCCAACCACAAAGCTAACATACTACTGATAGAAACAAAAATAAAACAATAAAAAATAAAAAACTACACAAGAGCACTTTGTGCGGACAACCATAGAATTTTATCAAATTGCAACAACTTCATGTCTTAATTTGACTAGTCTTCGTGTATTTGCCAGTCAAAGCTCTCTATTATAGCTTTCAGTTTAAATTCTTGTATACAGAATACGTATAAATACATGATTCGGGTAGATTGTAATCGTGCTTGGAGTTGGTAGTAAAAATAAAGATGAATAATAATCAAACCAAAGGATTAAGCGACGGAGAATACATAGTACTTCGGGGAGCTGGAAATACGATAACGGCATGTTACTACGAAAAAGTAACAAACGACAAGGCGTTTTGGAAAAGTGAATATTCATTGATCAATTCTCTTCCTTACTTTGTCATACAATTGAGTCTTATGATGTTGTGCATTCGTCTTTTGTTCATTGTCCTCAAACCTCTTCGCCAGCCACGTTTCTTGGCAGAGCTTTTGGTGAGTATATTTGTAATAAAATCTCTCTGTTTTTGTTTTTTTGAATTTAACCCATCTTTGGTTATTACATTACAACGCAGAGTGGCGTTTTGCTAGGCCAAACTTTCACCGCGGTCAGTCCATTTTCTAATCGATACATACATCCGGCCAAGTCCACCACGACGTTAGACACCATGGGCCAATTAGGTTTGGTTTACTATATGTTCCTTGTGGGCTTAGAAATTGACATAACTACGTTGAGATGCATTGAGAGAAAGGCCATGTGCAATGCAGCGATCACTATTCTGTTTCCTCTCTTTTCTGGGATAGGATTATATTACTTCATTATGCATTTCAAAGATGCGAAATTGATGGGTATGGGCGGTGCTGTGTGGGCCATTACCCTCACTGTCACGAGCTTTTCTGATCTTGCTCGAGTCCTTTCAGACATGAAGCTACTACATACGGATATCGGAAGATTGGCCTTATCGTCAGCTATTCTTTGTGACCTTGTAGCTTGGTCTCTTTTGGTGGCCACAATAACAATGGCTAACCAACATTTTTATTACTTGAATGTATTTACAATGATTGCATTTGCGGTTTTATGTTGGTTTGTGGTGCGGCCTGGCATTTCCTGGATTATTCGTCTCAATAACTCATCCAATGGAGGCATCGATTACGAGCTGCTTACATATTTTATTCTTGGAGGTGTAGTCGTCTTCGGATTCATTACAGATGCTTGCGGCTCTCAGTCCATGATAGGAGCTTTCTTGTTCGGACTTGTTATACCCAAAGGAGATCTTACAACAAAGCTCATAGAGAAACTTGAAGACTTTGTCACTGGGATTATGCTTCCAGCCTTCTTCTGGACCAACGGGCTTAAGACCGATCTATTTGATATGACTGGTAGTGTTAATCCATTGATTGTCATCACAGTCGTAATTTTGGCTTGCTTGACGAAAATTGTAGGCGCCTTCATCTTCTCAATGACTCAGGGCATGTCTACTCGGGAAGGAATCCTTCTTGGGGTCCTTATGAACACCAAAGGCGTTTTGGCTTTAATTGTTATGAACTCTGGGAGAGATTTGCGGGTATGCATTTAATTTTCATCTTCCTCTCTCTCTCTCTCTCTCTCTCTCTCTCTCTCTCTCTTTTTGCATATCAAAATTAAGTTCCATTTCTTTTCTAAAATCTTATAAATTGTACATATAGGGCTTTGACCAACAACTGTTTGCCATTATGACCATGTCCTTGATCCTAATAACTTTGATGGTGAAGCCTATTGCCATGGCTGCCATTAAGTCCACAAAGCATGTCAGACCGTTCAAACGCAGGACCATTGAGCGAAGCAAAAATGACTCTGAACTACGAATTCTTTCTTGCATTCATTCGACTAGCAATTTATCAGGAATGATTAATCTTCTTCAATACTCTAATCCTACAAAGCAATCTCCCATCTGCATTTTCGCTCTCCATTTGCTTCAACTGACAGAAAGACGTGTTACTGCAATGCTAATTGTCCATGACGCTTACAATCATGTTACTGCTGCCACCGGCCAAGGGAGCAAAAACCAGGAGGTACAAGAGTCAGAACACATCATCAATGCCTTCCACACCTTTGAAAGCAAATTCACAGCGATCTCAATTCAGGCACTAACGGTCGTATCTCCATACAGCTCCATGCATGAAGATGTGAGTAGACTAGCAGAGGACAAGAGAGTCAATCTCATCTTGGTTCCATTTCATAAGCAACCAGATATTTATGGCAAACTTCAGGATGAGGAGGACGTTTCATTGAGAGCCGTCAATAGAAACCTCCTAGCAACGGCTCCTTGCTCTATTGGAATACTCATCGATAGGGGTCTTGGCGAATTCCAAACACAGACCCACTTCATCATGGCCTTTCTTGGCGGGGCAGACAGTCGTGAGGCCTTAGCTTTTGCGTGGAGGATGGCAGGAACCATGGGAGTGATGCTTACAGTTGCGCGTTTTGTTCCTACTACAGCAGTAGTGAATGAGGAAAAAGAGGCTTTAACCGAGCTGGATATAGAGAAAAAGCTAGATGATGATTATGTTAATGACTTCAGGTACAAGACGATGTACGATGACTCCATAATATACACAGAAGTACCAGTGAGCTCTGCGGATGAAATAATCACAACAATGAGAAGAATGCATAATGGTTGTGAGTTGTACATAGTAGGACGAGGGCAAGGAGCTGCAACACAATTGACAATGGGGCTATTAGAATGGAGTGACTGTGAGGAGCTGGGAGCCTTAGGTGACACTCTACTTTCATCAGACTTTTCAGAGAATTCATCCATCCTTGTAATCCAACAACACTGTATTCCAGCTACCAGAGAGGGAGGAGTTAAGAATGCACATGTCCATCACAAGTTCCACCATTATAACAACTAAATGACTTGACACTAACATGTAGCTAGCGTAACGTCCCTTCAAGTTTCATTATTGAATTATTTCCTATGTATTTTCCTGCATTTGGAAAAAAAATTAAAAGGACTGGATTTTGGTTTTAACTTTAGCTTGGTTCCATGTGACATTCACTTGTCAAGCATATTGTTAGGAACTTACATAATCGCTATCCCTGACTAGTTATTTGGTTACTAGCTAGGAAGGACAGATACAATTCATAAACTTGATTATAAGGCTTCACATACTCCTCGCAAAACTTCCATATACTCTAATTTTCATATATTCCAAACAACAATAAAATTCTCAAGTCCAGGAATCCTTAGAACAAAATCAGAACCCTGTACAAGATTGGAGGCAAGAAGGATGCAATTACCATTTTGAATTGCATATTACACATATAAAATCATTAAAAATTTTGACAAGCAATGTATAGTTTCTTTCGGTTTAGAACTTGTTAGTTACATTTAAAGAATTGGATGGACATGTATGAATCCATAACTATTTTATTGAGCCTTGGAAATTCAAAACTTTTCTTAGGTTTTTGAAAAAAAAAAAAAAAAAGAATGATAATTTCTGAGAAATCAAAACCAATCAAGGCAGTGTTGATGAAGAAAGAGAGAGAGATGAAAAATGAGGATATTACACATTTATCACGCTCATATACCAACTAATCAAAGTAAGTGTGACCACTTAACTAACATAAACATCTCCTAGCTTATAGAATACTGGTAGAGTGGACATATCATAGCATTATACTTTTAGCCTTATGAGTTTCAACTGAGACGGCACGTTTTTCTTTTTCTATGAAAAATTACAATTTAATTCATTAATTATCAAAACATTCCCCCACGCTCAAGTTACCCATTGCCCAACTATAATCCACTGACCTCCTTCTTCAATCCTATATTCGCCTCCAATCAGCTAACTAAAAAACAACCCATTGATAGTCGGTATCTTAACTCTTAATTTGTTTGTTTCTTTTCTTCCTTCTTTCTTTATCCCTCCCTCCCTCCCTCCCTCCCTCTGCATGCGTAGTACTGTTATACATACCTATAATATGCAGAGAACGAGAGCCTGTGAGAGCCACAATAAAGATAATTAATTAAAGAAGCTAGTCAAGAAAAAAGAGAAAATCAAAGGTAAGAACCTAATCATTCCATCTTTTTCTAATTAAACTGAAATGTTTTAGTTATACACGTCGTCTGGTTCTTGATCGTGCTTTTCTCTTTACAACACTTGCTCAGATTGGTAGTATCTATAGGGAAGTTGCAGAAGAGAACTGGTTGTTGTAACAAGAACTTGTTTTGGCTACGAATCCAAAAGGCTCAGGAACACTGCATCGGAATATAATTAAGGAGTGAATTGGCGTTTACCAAGAACAAGTACGTACATGAAACAGTCAATTACTTAACCCTTTTTCAAATACTTTTGACTGTATGTTTCTCTTCTATCAAAGTATATATATGTATGTCTGTGTCGTTTTGGAGTAATCTTCCTCCTCCGTATGCCATGTGGATGTGGTGCAAAATTTACATTAGGTTGCTGTCAGGATCATGATTCCACTAACATAGTATAATTTAAATAGATTAATTAATATCCAAATGACTAATTTTAGTGCATTATTTTTCTCCCTCATTGATTTAATTACAAAGTGAATATTTACATTTATTATAGACAAATATTTTCCATAAAATAATGATTCATTAATGAAAATAAATAGTAATACTCAATTAATAGAAATTTAATTTGATTTAATTTGAATTTTTTTCCATTTTGATTCAATTTGGTTGATTTGGACTTCACAAAAATCCGTATACTACTTAATGACTCATACAAAATACTAAATAGTTAACCTAAATCTATTTGACAGCGACTCTAATTACCAACTTATAATTGATATAAGTTTCAATTAGTTATAGATTCTATTAATTATCATTTTAAAAAATTCTTCCTATCAAATTTTAGTTTATTTGTATTTATATTATATTCAGACTATATTAATTTTATAAAAATAATTATTAATAAAATTATTGACAGTTATTACAAGCTAAATAATAATTAATAAATTATATTTAGACTATATAATTAAATTTTATAGATAACTAAGCATTTATAGTTATCATCCACTAATTGGTAATTAAATAGCTGAGCAATTTCGGTAGGCTAAATAATATATTCATCTTAAAAAAAATAAAAAATATGTATATAAGTACATGATAATAATATAAAAACAACTATACCTCATTTAATATTTTAACAATTATTATTTTTATTATCATTAAAAATTTAAAAATATCCAGCATATATCAGAGAGACCCTAAATTTGTTGGAGAGTGGTATTTCATATTGACCAATAATTAATAGTATGAAAAGGTATATATAATTGTCCTATCCATTCTCCAAAAAGGAAAAAATAAAAAAAAAATAAAAAAAACTTTGGTCCTATCAAAGAGAATAATATAGAAGAAACCCGCATAAAGAATAGAATTGGAAAATAACGTTTTGGTCAAAAGCTGCCTATTTATGTGAAGTTTGTTAAATCGCGGGAAATCTGAATAAAGGTTGCGGATGATAGCTTCTCTCCATATATACGCATATACTCTCTATCTCGCAAATTATATCTCATCTCTCCACAAAAAAATTGGACAGTGGACAGGGAGAAAGGAGGCAATACTCCGGTAATACTCAAAATCCAATCACTCTTTTCGCTTGCACGATAAATTTTTATACGAAGGATTATTTTATATATGCACCCTAGCTAGGCCTGCATTTATATATCGGGCTTGCACGAATAAAATTTTTATACGAAGGATTATTTTATATATGCACCCTACTAGGCCGCATTTATATATATTATATATATTATATATGTATATATAATTTATATAGTAATATATATTATATATATATATATTATATATTATATATTTGTATATGGATGGGAGATACGAGAGTGGATCATTTCAGGCCGGCAGCATGCCACAGCATATATTTGTATATGGAGGGAGATACGAGAGTGGATCATTTCAGGCCGGCAGCATGCACAGCAGAGAGACAAAAACATATCTCTCTCGGGGATTGTTATGCTCTGAGTAAATAATTGTTTTTGACAATGAACGATGTTTTGAATATTGTTTGATCGATATATATATATATACATATTAGTCGATCAGAGAACAGTGCCTGAAAAGAAGAGCGGTTTTGTTTCTTGCTGTTCTTTTAAATTTTTGCAATGCATATATATAGGTATATACATGTGTGTGTGTGTGTTTGAATTAGTTTTGTTCAAGAACAGAATTAGAAAGAGAATCGGAAGCATCGACAACCATGCACAAAGGAGGAGAAGTGAGGCGTCTTCACATCATTTACTTCCTTAGTCGTCTTGGCCGCATCGAGCAACCTCATCTCATAAGGGTTCACCATCTCTATCGAAACGGCGTTTATCTCCGAGGTTAATTCCATTCTGCTTTCTTAATTTCAAACTTTTATTTATTTCCTTTTCATGAGACTGATAACATTTTGCTTATTTAAAATTAAAGATGTGAAGAGATGGATGGCTGATCTGCGAGGAAAAGACATGCCAGAATCATTTTCTTGGTCTTACAAGAGGTTGGTGGGTCGCTAAATGTGGGCTGATTGAGCAGTTCAGATTTCCGTTTTTAATTACTAGTAATAATTTTTTGCATTAATGCAGGAAATACAAGAATGGTTACGTTTGGCAAGATTTACTGGATGATGATCTCATTACCCCAATCTCCGACAATGAATACGTTCTCAAAGGATCTGAAATTTTTCCTGCCATTTCTTTTGGTAAGTAAGGTAATATTTTTTATTTGATTTGATTTCCATGCACCACTAAAAGAAAAAGTTGCCATATAATAAAACCAAATATGTGGATAAAACAGATGATGACAAGAAAGTTTCCATGCTAAAAAATGACAAGAATGTCCAAGTTGGGAATCAAATTGACGACAATCAGCTGCAAGAGAAACAAGAATCCCCAGATCCTAGTAGAATCCGTATCCCTACGAAAGCGCCGTCTGAAAATTATGAAGGACCACCCATATTCATATTCAGTTCAGAGGAGTCCACATCAAGTGATGATTTAATTACTAAGCAAGAACAAGATGAAAGCAAACAAGGAATGGACAATTTTGAGTCTCTTTCGTCATCTTGCTTTCGTTCTAACCCGCTACTGGGTGAAAGGAATAAGAAGAACAAGAAGACGAACATCAAAGAGTACAATGACAGCAGCAGTAGCATTGAAAAGATGGACAGCTTAAGTTCACCATTCTCACTTTCACCGCAATCACAGTTTGCAAAGAGTAAGAGCCATTCAACTGGAGCTTCCAAAATGCTTCGAAGCTTGATGACTTGTGGTGCTGTGGACACAAAAGATGCTGCTCTGGTTGCAATTAATGTATATTCTCCTTCCTTGAATAAAGCTGACATTTGCTCTACCAGAGTTCTCGGTACTTCGTGGAGTCAGCAACAACAATACAATTCTCGGTACAACAAATAATTAATTACAGAAATATTAATGTTTCAAGCATTGCCTTACATGTAACAGTAACTAACTTGATTTAAGTAATTAACAGGAGAAGTTCTGATGGAGCTAAGAACTCAGAGAAAAAGCAGCAAAGCAGATTTAGTAATCCAAAAGAAGTTCCTGCTGCTTACAAGCCAGTCGGTGCACCCACCTGCTCGTAAGTCCAATTAATGTCACTTCTCATCTTCAGTTTTTAAATTCTTTTACTGAATTTTATAGATAAAATATAGTTCTAAGACCGCACAAATATAATCTCGATGAAATATATCCAAAAAAGAAATGCTGTTCAGTTTTAAAGTTACATAATTCCTCTGATCCTTCTCGAAATCTGATTAAGATTCACATTACCGAATCAAATTCTTTCTACTAAGATGATCATGTCACATTCTCTGTAAAATTCATAACCATTGCAAGGCAAAAATATAGGCAATGTGGAAAGTCGTTCAAGCCAGAGAAATTGTACACACACATGAAGGCCTGTAAAGGAATGAAAACGTCTGCAAAAACTGCTGCAGCTTCAGTCAGGAACCCACCACCGCCTTCGGGGAATTCAATGAATCATCTAATGGCTATTTCCTGACCAACTGACTTTTGAATATCAATAGGTGATTTCCATTATAGTGTGGGAAAATATGTATTTCATAGCTTACCGGTAAAATTAGAGTACAGGGACACGTTATCAAATTCTTTAGAGAACAGGAAATAACATGCTCCTACATTTGCTTCAAAAGTAATATCTTTTAGAAGGTTAAAAGCTCATTATCACATATTAACTTCACTTGAGGGTAACCTCTTTCTGGAAAATCGACTTTTCAAGGATGGCTGGAATTCACTTCACCTGGTAACATATGCCTGCACAGAAAACAAACCTACAGCACTGGAAATTTTGAACATCGACAGATTTTGGATTTCGAGCTCATTTATAAGTTACACTTCACAACTGTCTATAGTCAACAAGAAAAAACTGAAAGAAATATGTTTCCAAAAGGAGAACCTGTCATGATATCATCAAAGAAATCAGGTAAATTTGGAGAACAAAGAAATAATACAAGTTGAAGCCAGTGCCATCTTCCTCGCTGTCAGGGGGGATAGGTCGATAATGGTTAAAAATTTGGAAATGTTAAAAAGAACACTCATTTTATGAATTTTGGTTATCGGAAAAAAACCTTGCAGTTAACCATAAAATACCCAATGCCAAAGGGAAACAGAAACTAATCAGCTCCTGGGTATCGCCACAGTTAGTTCTCATTGAATATTATCTATTCACAGCAGCTACAGCTGTTTCAACATGCTCCAGTAGAAACTCATATAATTTCTTTCTCAAGTCTTCTACCCTTCCACTAGTCATAACTTCCCTACTGCTCAAGTCATCTAACCACTGATTCACCCTTTTAAGCTGCCCAAGAAGACAGGCAATTTCAGAACCTTCCGCTCTGCAAAACTGAAATCCATTGTTCAATGACTTCTCCATATACTCCAAGAACCATCCACGAGAATGCAAGAGCAACTTTTCAGCTAAACTTGCTGCTTTCTTTAACCCATTTCCCTTAGGACAATGCTCCCTTTTCAGATCCATCTTTTTTCTAACTGAAAGATGTCTCACTAAAGATGGCACTTGCTTAGGGCTTGAATCTGATAAGTTGCTATTGTTCCTAGGTCTTTGATTGTTTTGAGGAGATTGATTCTCAGATTTAAAATCTTCTGTGCTGTTCTCGAGGACAACATAATGACAGTTATTGCTATTCACCATTTCACTCTTCTCTGGCTTCTTGAACAGGATGAATTTGGAAAGGTTGGTCTCTATGGCGGCATGAAGCCAAGAAGCTGCACTTCTACTTGTTTTAGTTTTTTCTACATCAGCTGATAAACAATGTTGGCTATTGTAAAAGCTTGATTTTGTTTCTAGACGGCTGTCACTGAGTAAAGAATTAATCACCACTGCTGCTTTCTGCATATTCTGGTGCAGGTCCAAATATTGTTCAACTAGTGATCCTGAATATATATTCTCTGGAGACTTGCACAGTTCTGCAAATTCTCTAAAAAACCAAAAAAAAAAAATGATAATAATAAATAATAACAAATACAATAATCAGAACTGAAGGAACATAAGACACGTGCATAGATATTTTTAATTAAATACATAGCAGAATGAAGAGGCAGTTCTAGATTCCTTTTTCATGTTTCTTTTATTAATCATACTTTACATTATAATAGAAAAAAAAAAAATCTCCAGCAGATAGTATAAAATCCAGAATATCAAGGAAAATTGGTGATGAGCAGATTTTAGTTAGTTGTATAGTTGCATCGAGTTTAAGAAAGAGACGCATGAATACTGTTTTATACCAGAAAAAATAAATACACTCCTAAGAAAGTCAAAATCTGCACGCCTGCCATGCTCTGAAGTTTGGCTTTGACAAAATGATCATAATAAATTCCCGGTTTCAGTGTCTAAACAATGAGGTGAAAGGAATGCAATTGTGACCTTTATGAGAAATTGGCAGTATTTTATCTCTTTTGGTTTTCACTTGCTATGTTGATCCAATGTCATAGATCATATGGAACTCCGTAAATGAATTCATGAGAATAAGAGCAAAGGTCTTCCTATTAGTTTAAAGATAAGCAGTTCTGAGGAAATTAGTGTTTTGCACTATGATGAATCAACCAAAGTTTCAGGAAAGAAATTTTGACCTCAAATTTCATCAAAGTGACAACACAAGAAGAAAATAAAACTATGCAGACCAGTTGATGATTAAATTAAGTACGATTAGAAGAATAAGATTCATACTGCATGCAACGAATGACGTTTTCAGCAACTGATGCCTCTTCTACTGCACTTACAGCAGCCAAAAAAGCAACATTTCTATGATGCACGGTTTCCTGAAATCAAGAAGAACTTAAGAAGTAAGAATTTGGCACGAAATGGTCCACAATAGAATGTCAAAAGCATGGATTTGGGTTCAAACCTTTCCTAGATTCTGAATGGTGGGAGGAAGCACATTCCACGAAATCCTTTGTTCTTGTTCAGACCATGTTTTGGAACTAGTAGGCACCTTCACAAGACAGCTGGGAATGGTCCGGTCAGCAGCTGACTTGAAATCATTCTTCAAAGGCTTTGCAGGGACTTTAGGTGAAGACTGTTGATTTTTGCTTTTCAATGGCGAGACACATAAAGTTGGCCTCTTCAGTGTTGAATCGTTCTTAGGAGAGGCCTTCTTATCCAAATGAACCTGCAGCAACATTTGGTGATGAGCACTGTGAAATACAAATGGTACTATAAGGAGCATGTGGAGTTGCACCTATGAATACATAATAAACTAGCACTACATAAATTCAAAACCTCTAAATTTAGCTTTTCCAAGCGAACAAATGCAGATGTGAAAAAGAGCCAAAAGAAAGAAAAGGGAATGGAATGAAGAGCAAAACCATACATTACTGTTGGACGATTTCAGACTGAGATTAGTGTGAGAAGAAGATTTGGGTGTTGGAGTTTGATCCCAGATCCTCCTGGCCGAATCTAAACTCAACCTTCTCATCTCCAAACCTTCCACCTTGGAATCAACTGCTCTCTTCTTTGTCTTGGTCAAAGATTCATTCTTGGACCCCTTCTTCTCCTTGCTTAAATTCACATTAACATTAGCTTTAATAGGCAATAGATCACTCGACACCAAATCCTTGGGATTTCCCACACAGGGCCGCCTCCTGGGCACGGGCTTCAACCCGCGAAGCACCGGAACGGGCGAACCCCAATCCAACCTTGAAATGTAAACGAACTGTCCTAGTTGGATCTTGTCACTGTATATCAAATCCATGTCCTCATCCGGAATGGACACGTAAGCAGAATGCAGAGAGTCTGAAACCTTCAAGAAGAAACCAGTGCTCTGCCAGGGATCCTCAGCTCCAGCAAGAGAAGGCAAGATTTCCACCACCTGGAGGAGCGCGGACCGGTGTTCTCCGGTAACACTCACGTCCTTGTTGCCCGCATTCTCTAGAAGCTTTGATAGCACTCCAGGAGTAAGGAACGCCATGGGGATGGGATTGAGTTATTCTTTGTTTCAAAGCAATGCGCTGCTTTCTTCTGTCTCTGTTTCTGCTGCCATGCACCGCCACCATGGCCAAGAAAGTAGGCTGTACTACTGCTGGCGCTACTACTCTCTACTGAAGCGATTGAAGCGGGGAAAAGTTATGTCGCTATCAGAATCTCAATGCAGCATTGGAGAAGCTGCCTTCCGGTTCCGGGTTTTTTTTTTTTTTTTTTTTGGAAGCGGAGGAAAAAGTTATGTCGCTAATCAGAAATCTCAATGGCACAGCATTGGAGAAGCTGCCTTCCGGTTCCGGGTTTTTTTTTTTTTTTTTTTTTTTTGTTGGCATGAAAAGACACGTTTCAGCGAGATGTATGTGGATATTTAGGCTTGAGATCCCCGTCGAGGTACAGAAGGAAGAGAAAATGCGCAGGTTCCCAGGAATATGC
Organism: Jatropha curcas; assembly: GCF_014843425.1. The sequence goes on along the minus strand of NW_023591572.1, from coordinate 516,410 downwards.
ATATTCTGCTAAAAGCGATTCTCCAAAGCTAATAAGACAAACATCTATTGACTACTGCTCACAGTCTGAGTATCAGCAAAAGAAAAGACCATCTTTTGAATGTTGATTGTCCCTCTCTTTTAACACATACTACACAGACCTTCGACGGTCAAGTAACGGCAAAAGATTGTGCCAATGGCATTACTTGGCAATTTCATTTCTTGGATCCATTGAATTGTTTTCTACTACTTTTTTCCTTTTTCTTCTCTATGGAATGGACCGGACCTATATGTAACTATCTACTTTGAGGCGTGAAGGAAGATGGGCTTCCCAAGAAGGTCATTAGTAGAGGTTGACAAAGATGGGCCAGACAAAATATTAAAGCTCCACAAATTGAATCTTTGTTAACGTACGTAACTCGAACTCTCGAAGTAATCAAGTTACGTACTCAAAACTCGAAAAGAGAGATTGACCGCAAGAAAAAAATGGAGTATAATGGTAACATTAAATTCTTAATTTGAGTGATGAAGAGTGAGCACAACGAATTATAGTCGTTTGGTGCAACTTCACCTTCATCGCTATGCAGGAGAAATATCGTCCTTAATATTTAGGCTTGGTTTGTAAAGCGAAAACAGACGTTTCACCTTTTTTAATTGTTTCCTAAGTAAACTCGACCCTTCCATCCCTTCAATATCAACTTCTTCCTCCTAGAGATGATGCTCATGTCTTCTGAGTCAGAAACTGAAAATGGGGAGCGAGTGCAATCCAAGCAAACACCGGTATGACATTACCATGTCCAAAAGAACAAGAAAGCCTTTGAAGAGTAACATGCCACAAGCGCATGCTGATCTTCGAGGAGAAGATAATTTGCTTGCAAAAGTTGATGAAGATCGCAAGAGCTTGAAGCAACTCATCAATGGCATTGCCAATAATGTTGAAGAAACCAAGGAGGACAGCGAAAATAGAGGCAGAAATTCTCTTGGCCAACACTTCTCTGAAGAAGAGAAACAGCTTCAATTGATGAGGAGGCAGAACCAACAAGGTCTGCAAGCAGTAAAACTTAAAGGAATTATGGGTCGCTATGTAAAAGTTCTGAGCCATTTGATCAAGGTCAAACGCGATTCTACCCGAACTAATATTAGACCCCGGAAAAAGCCTGTTCTCCATCTCGCAATGTAGGATATCATATGTATTTTCCTGTGGCTGCTGAGCTGATCATCTTTTTCATTGCTGGTATGACATGAAATATATATAATATATACATATAATATTTTTCTGAACCGTTAAATTAGCATCAACGATATACTATAAACATTGGCTTTCTCCATGGTACAAAGTTCAAGCATTCATGCATAATTTTCTACAGGATTCCAGTGCTCCAGCATAATTTAGGAATGATAAGAAGTAGTTTACTGGCAGAATAAGTACTCATCCGAATTTGAATTTATTGATAATTCCACTACTAATCTCATATCTATCCAAATTTTTGAAATTCACTTTTATCTACAATAACTATCTCAAACCCAATAAACATTTTGTAAATCTGCTTGATCCAATCAATGAATTCAGACATTTCAGCTTAATGGACAGTTTCTATTTCACATTCGGATGAAACAGCTCATTGTATATCCTGAGTTGAGTACATAAATACAAACAAAATACACGACTTCTATGTATTTTATAAAGGCAGGTTTCACAGCAGCAACATCAAGAAATTGATCAGTGACGTCTAAGTTCAGGAGATGAAAGGACGTTTACCTTCCAGGCCTGCGGACCATATTCCCAGAGAAAAACAGTGTGCCATAACCGAACAGTAGGAAAAAGCTGTCAACTGCTGAGCTCGTTAACAAATTAGTATAGTTTGCTTGTAAACATCCTGTAAGAATGTATTAGTGTTAGTTTTTCTTAAACTGCACGTCTGGTGTACAACATTTGAATGAAGCCTAGCCTTGTGTAGAAAGAATGTTCAAATAACTATCCTATGAGCAAAGAACAAATACTGGACATGACCTCCTTGAAAGAATAAAGTAAAATAAACTAAATCCCAGCCGATTGGGTTGTACTGATCTGAAATTCTTCATCCCTAACTGAGCACAACTGCTGGGGTATATTGCAATCTTCACAATAAATTGGCAACTTTTCATACATCATTACTCCAAAAGTGGCTCCATCAGGGGTTTGTACTGAGGAGCATGCAGTTTCATAGTGTATGTAACAGCTACACCAAGAAGTGAACAAAAAGCTGGAACCAGACCCAAACCATATCTTGTAACTGAAATATAATCTGCTAAAAGAGTATTCTGGACTTTCGGCGAGATGCCTGCAATGAGCAGTGCAATATTGAGTAGGTTTCAACAATTAAATGCAAAATAAAGAAATAACATGTACATTATTTATATATCTGCAATAGATATGCAATTGTTAGGGTGCAAGGCTACTAACTTAAAGTTTAGTAACGAAACAAGTCCCCTGAATCTACAATACATCTTATTTGACATTTTGTTTTTATTTTCCTCTTTTGTACTATAACAAAAAGGTTGGAGCAGGCCTTGCAGTTAAATCCAACTTACTTTGAAATGATTGAAGAGCATACAGAGCAAGTCCACATGAAATCTTGTCTAAAAAGCTAAGGGATCCATAAACAAACGCACAGCCATTGAGATCTGAACCGACTAGAACACTTTCCATGCTTATTCCAGTTACCTGATGTTCATATTTTCAGTAGGGAAAAAAAGAAAAAAAAAAGAAAACCACAGGGTGAGCAAAACATGCAAGTCATCTGCAACCGCAAAAACCATGTAAATTTCTTAACAGATACGTAAGACTGAAAATCAAAAACAGAAAACAGATTTGGAAAGTATGGCAGCACAGAAGGAGACAATCCAGCCCTTAAAATATCAATGTGACAAATGCCCTAATGTGTAATTATTATATGCAAATACGTAGGGGAAGAGGGGAATGGGGTGACGGAAGCAATAGACTTAACCTCACACAGCCACACAACTAAAAGTGTACTAGAAAAAAAATTTAAAAAAAAAAAAAACAAAAAAATCAACACACATTTGACAAGTACTTGACATTTCGGAGTTAAAGCAAAGAATCTGAAATCATACCATCATTAGAGCATTTGCTATCCCAATAAATATGGATATGACAAACATGAAAGCACTCAGGCTTCTGGGTAAAAGAAGGATGCTTGCACCACAAAACATCCAAAGAATGCCGCCAGCAGAGTAGTATGCTTTCAGGCGTTGTCCAGTCCAAGATATTTCCTACAATATGTATGTAGAAAGCCTAATTATCAACAAAAGAATAAACATAAACAAATCATGCAAGGATATCAAATATAGAAGTCAACAAATGAGGGTCACCTGCATGATGACAGATATAACAAAGCTGCTGATGTAAATGATTGCAGGTACCTACTCCCAACAATAAGACATGATATCAGATTCATATACAAATGTTAAAAGCTCGAATTGATAAGATCTGTGCACCTACCAAAGCTTTAGCTGATTGGGTCATTCGCAAATCGTTAATCACATAGAATGCAAGATATGCCTGAGGAAAAGAAGCCATTGTGATGTAAAAACTACTAGGAAGGAAGGCCTATTTTTCGACAATACTTCCCATAATATCCACGGGGAATTTAGCTTTTAACCAATCTATAAATAGTGAAATGGAGTATCTCATACTCATGAAAATAAGGAACTTCTAGAATAAAGGTGAGATGCAGGCCAGGGCCACAATATAAAGGCAAATGTACACAGACCTGGGAAACATTTTGTACAAGCCTTGTAAGCACATATACAAGTCCAACTTGGTAGTATAAAATTTTCTTGAACCAGTAAGTCCATGATATCCTTGCATAACGATTTCCATGCAGACTTATCCTTAATCTACATTTAAAAGGGAAATCTATTACTCCAACCAATTATTTAGTGGTAATACGGAAACAATCAAGCTTGCATGAGAATCATTCAAGGTGAGAATATTAAAGGTGAGAATGATTCTCCAGTGCCGCAATACCTTGTTGATCAAAGTTTTGGTCCATTAATGGCATAAGCACTTATCAGAACAACCCATAAGAATCGGAGTACTTGTTTAGGACATCTAGTAACAATACCTTGGCTCCTTGGTTCCAAGATGAAATATTCCCACAAAGCAGCATCCAATAAAAATTGACACGTATGCAATCCAACGGTACTGTTCATTGGTGGCCATTAAAGAGGATAAGGGTAAGCTCTTAAGAGTCAAATTGAAAAGCATAGCTGAAGTAAATAATACCTGATTTTCAATATCATCATGTGTTTTTGCTTCACTGACGTTGAATACTGTCAAAGCAACTGCATAAAGACTGAGATTGGCAACCTAGGAAATTTTTTGCAAAATGAGAACCACATTTAGTGACATTGCATTAAGAATATGATGAAAAGCAAACATTAAATAGTATTCAGAGAAAGCCAACCATAGTAAAAGCATTTCGACAGCTAGCCATCACCACCCTGCTTGTTGAATTCAGGGAGATGCAATTCACCATGGACCTTCAAGAAAACAGCAACAATTTGCTATAGATGAGTAGTTTAGGACATGGTGTTATAATTGAATGCATGCGTTGTATATACATACTCCTCCACATCCCAGAGAAATAAATAGCATTCTCATGGAAAAAAACGAGGAAAAAAATGAATCAGCCATTAGATTTTGATAAAAACTTAGTTAAAATAGAATGCTAAAGAAAGAGAGGAGGACAGAAAAGAGAAAAGGGGTGATATTTTTTTAATAGAGTGACACCACAGCAATCAGATGAAAAAAGAAAAGCTATCAATTAATGGGAAAATAAAAAAGAAAAAACTAAAAGAATTTCAAAAAATTCAACTTACATATGGAAGATCTAAATTGTAGAAATGAGAGCAACAACTTCAAATTTGAAATGAAAAATAATAAACAATAGAGGACATTACATGTGTGAAACTTGAGTAGCAGCCCAACCCACATTGAAGATTGCAGCAAAGACACTATAAGAAATTGTTTCTATAGTCCATGAATTGGTGCTGAAGATTTTACAAGGCCAACAGCCACCAAAAACAGATGAAAATGAAATGGCAACCAGGACTGATCCTGCACCATGCCATATTTTGAAATGTCCAAACCTGTCTATCTATAAGTAAAATCATTGAGAAAATAATTATCCCAAAGTAAGGCGAAAGTCATGCAAAAACTAAAAGCATTGAAAATATTACAAACTCAATAACAATTCAAAGTTAGGAGATAAAATTGCTGTCTATCAAGGTAGTATCAACATAGCATGCCTGTGCTGTTGCCGTCCAGTTTCTGGAGGGAAGTGTCAATTTCAAATAAAGAGCACAAACAATGGTCCGCTTGCCTCATTTACATATTCAATTCAAATCACACATGAAAGCTGAAAAGGAATCTCAAAAAAGATTTAAAGGAAACAATTTTTTTTTTCTTTTACTATTTTAGCCAGTACAAGAGGATCTTTGTCAACTCCCATGGCCCTAACTAGGTAAATTGCAGATTGAGGAACACCAGGAAACAGCAAAAGTGAGGAAAGTTACAGAGGGAGAAGATAAGAGAGTTTTCATAATCAATTCTGCTATTTCTTATGGAATTCTTCCAGAGGACACGTAATCACTTCTTATACCAACACCTCATCGATCCATGTTCTTGCTTCTAATCAAAGCACTGCAGTTACTACAATTTTCAGACATAACAACAGTTTCAAAATTGCTAGAGCTATTGACAGCTGATTTCCATGAGAGAGATTACATTACAATGTAATTTCAATTGAACCAACTTTTAAATTTCAAAGATAATAACAAATTAATTAAGAGACATCCTCCATGCAAACCAAGTGAAAATGATCAAGGATCCAAATAGCAATACAAGAGATTGTTTGCTTCACCTATCCTCCCCCCACACCCTGTTCCTCTGAATAGAAAACACTCAAATAACAAGGAAGCACTTCTTTGAAAAAAAAAATCATCTAAATCAGTAGAAGCTCAACTGAAGTCGTTGAACCCTATTTTAGTCCTTGAACATTACATTATTTGTCATCATGCTGAAATTAAGATTCTTCTTAATAAAAACCACATCATATGAAATATACAATACGTCACTAAACTCAACCCGACCTCTATATTTAAGGTCTCATTGTTAATTCACTTAATGATATTCATATTGTACACTGTCTTAACTTGTATGTTATAAACTAAAATTTATAAATCATGATTGACCATCTCGGAACTGAAGGCATATACTCAAAAGTGCCTTCACACAGAGAACATAATCTATAAAACTTAGCATCTCTATATTTGCAGAAAAACAAAAAAAAGAAGACATACAAAATATCATTCCGCAAGACAAAGAATATCAGCAAAGTACTATTACAGAAAAGAATACACAAAACTAGATCCAACCAAATTTCAAAAAGAAACATAGATTAGAAGAACATGCATTACTTAATGGCAAATCATGCAGTACAATTTTATACCAGTTCACCCGTAAATATGGTGGCAAATCCATCAGCTATCTGACCTGAAAGCATTACTATAGCAGCATCTCTGTAAAATTCATTGAATAGAACATAAGAGCCTGCTAGAATGAATAAACCATGAGAACTACCAGAATTTACATATGTAAAAAACAAGGGAAGAAAACACAAACACACACACAAAGCTTAAACTGGATTTTGGGGAAAAAAAACTATATTGCAAATGTAAGTAACAATATGGATTACGTTCTGCAAGTACATATACCTCGGGGAGAGTCCAATATCAGTTAAGAATAATAAGAGATAAGTAAACCAACAAGCAGAAGTGATGTCATTTAGCATGTGACCCACACCATAATAGAAAACAGCCCATCTTCCAACTGGTTTCAAATATGAACTATCTTCTTCAATGTCATCACCCATTTATCCTACAAAAGTTAGATCTTTAACACTTAAAACATGTCAAGAAGTATGGTTTCAGATCTGAGGGAACCTGCAAAATAGAAATTGAAGTTCAGAGAATGAAAAGTTGATACCGATTCTACTAAATTAATTACAATACCAACCATAAATTTCCAAAGGCAACTTTTCTGAAAGGAACAGATAGTCCACACACAAGATTCGGCCATAGCATAATCAATGGCCACATCAGATATCATTCACAGGTATAACCTTTCAAAATTTCAAAATCTGAGTTATTTGTAAAGCTCCTTTCCAATTGATTTTTAGTTTTTGCAACACTTCCATGCAATCTCTCTCATTATCCTGAAGTTTTCCTTTTCCTTCTTGGAAGAAATTTATCAATGTGCAGAAGAAAAAAATAGCAGATACAGACATTTTCAAGCTTAAACACACTACCACAGCAAAAAGAGAACAGCTATAGGCTAGTAAAGAAACCCAAGAAGCAGAATAAAGATAGAGGAATCCTTCAAAGAGGATGATCTAATTTATTCCTCCGCAAACCTAGGCTAATGCTTTGCCATCACAAAATTCTCAATCCAGTCCCTAAGTTCGTCAAAGTATCAAGGTGAATTTCTGAAGGATTACCTGCTCATCATGGTAATTATTCTAGAGAGGTCTTAAATTTCTCTCTTTACAAATTTGGTAAGTTACTAACACCAAGCCAAACTCAAAACTAACTATGAGAATGATCCACTTTTGTTCTGATGCAAAACTTCTTCAACACCGTGGACCAAATTTTCTGCAAAACAATAACCACAATAATACATGGTCCCTAGCTTCCATGACTTCTCTAAGAAAACATACATCGTCAGGACTTATCAAGAATCCCATGTCTGCCTTTTATTTCTCTACTTGATAGCAGCAAAGAATTGGAATATCCTTGGGAAGCCAAACTCTTCAATAAACCAAGAGCTCATTTTTAGATGGGAAACCCTAATAAAAAAAACTTGATACCCGCAGCATAGGAGAATATATCACATGGCAGTGGCTCAAGTGCTCACTGCATTGAGACCTGGAGGATAGATAAGACCAGAGGTCCCATTCTGCAATAACATTTGCCTCACACTGACAGTCAACGTGGACTCTAACATGATCCAACTTCCACATAAGGGCAACAGAGGTGAATTATATTAGGGTGCCAATTTTCACTATTAAAGATGGGATTTTTTACCATTCTACAAGTATCATAACGCATCCGGTAAAAGGAAAAGCTCCAGAATTTTCCTCCTAATGCAAGAGAAAGTTCCTATTTTTGAGAGTAAAATTAAGTCCAAAATCAAATTACTCAGTGTCCTCCATCCAAACCACATTCCCCTCCATTGAAACAACAATTATTCTAATACTGTGGTCAGTGTTTAGGACTCCATCGAGTTGTTTCCAAGCATTCATGCAAACCCAATTGAACAAAATCACTGAAGCAAATAAACAGTAAATATTAAACAAGAACGAGCTTGAAAATTGAATTTCACCTGTGTCAAACACCAAAATAAAAAAGGACGGACCAAAAAACTCAGAAGCAATTAAAAAAAATCGTTAATACCAAGGAAGCAAAAACTAGTATAGAAAAAGAAAAAAGAAAAACAGTGAGAGCAGTTGGAAACAAAAGAGAAGCAGAAGGACCAGTAGATAGAGAGGAGATTGGGGCAAAAACCAACCTTATGAGCCAAAAGCGTCCAATTGCTGAGCAGAAGGGTGAGTCTAATGGATTATGGGCACCAAACATATAAGGAGCCAAATTGGGAGTTATGTACCAGGAGATGAGATGAGATGAGATGTCTTGCACAACTCAGCAACTCGGTCCTCACTCATCCAAAGCGGCGGTTCTGTCTTCTTCTTCTTGACATCTGGCATTTCACATTTCACCCCGTTGCCTGCGGGACAGATACTAATTTTGGAACTCTTCTAATATTCCTGAGGGGGACAACAGTTGCCGCTAGATACGCCAGATATCATACATGCGAGAAATGCTGAGGTTACTGCTGTCATTTAGAATGGGAGGTGAGGAGGAGAAGGAAGCAATGTCTAAACTCCATTTATTTTAAATTATTAAATCAAATGTGAAAGCAAGGGGAAGCCGATTTACGACTTTCGAGGAACTAACAAGAAATTGCATTTGGACCTTAATGGGAGAAATGCTGAGGTTACTGCTGTCATTTAGAATGGGAGGTGAGGAGGAGAAGGAAGCAATGTCTAAACTCCATTTATTTTAAATTATTAAATCAAATGTGAAAGCAAGGGGAAGCCGATTTACGACTTTCGAGGAACTAACAAGAAATTGCATTTGGACCTTAATGGGGAAAAAGATAACAACCTACTACCTAACACTCTTCTAGGACGTGGGTCCCACATAAAATCAACTGACAGTCGTTTCTTACTGGACTGTTAGATTCCCGATGTCATCCTTTGAATCTTTTTTTAATTATTTTGGATTGTTTTGTGTGTTTAGAGTTACGATGCTCTGTCTTAATTTCAGGAATATTAATAGTTTGCTGCAAAAACAATAACTGTATTTGCAAGATTTCCGAAACGAAGAACGACAATGCATAGTACTAATTTATATCATCTGAAGTAGGAGTTATCACAAACAAGCCCATCAATTTCAACTGACAGTAGCACCAGTGTCCATAATGTAAGATCACATGTATCAGTTGTACAGAGACAAAAATTTCAATATTACAACAGTCAAGATTGAGGGAGGTGTTTGACGTTTCCACCAGGATAATCCTTTTGTGGTGTCTGAAGCTAGAGCTATATGAACCACTGTAGGTGACGCAAATACGAAAGTGAAAGCCCCAGAAAAACTATCTGCAGCCCAAACAATGCCTTTCTGCTAGTGCTACATCCACTGCTCATCTTTTGAGCACTTTGTCCCTGGCTGGTGCCACTCGCAGGATTCTCATCATCTGCTTTCAATTAATTGCTCATCTCTTAATTGAAAGTTGATAACAAAAAAGTAGTCGTTAAAGTAGTTATGGAAGTTAAAATCAGAATTACCGCTAGGACTAGGAGCAGGGCTGGTGCCACTCTGATTAGAGCTTTTAGCGAACTGATAGAAAACTTGAGCATCTGGTGAATTAGGAGCCAAGTGCAGAAGGGCTGTATTGCATCCATGCTATAATTAAATAAAATTCTCAACTTTTGACTGATATTTAGCATTTTAAACAGCACTTACCAGGGCATTGGGAAACGTTGGCTGTTGCATGGCAAACAGAGGGAAGACCAAGAGCGAGAGTGACATTGATTTTGAGACCCAAATCAGGATCATTTCTATCCTTAATAATCACACACAAACATTTCTTGTTGTCTCTGAGGACTTGTTTGAGACCATTACAACAATCTGGCGTTGGAGATTTGGAAGTGGCCCCAACGTAAGGGAGGCATGTAGCCAACCCCACTAGCTGCTCTGCACATTCCTCTCTGTCTTTGTCTGAACAGGTAACCATGGATGTCATTAACGCTACGGTTAATGTTAATGCAAGTCCAACTCTAGTCAACTGCAAACCCATTGCAACTAAGAAATCGATTACAAAGATAAAGGCTCAGTTCAAGGTCGCTTATATAGTAATGTCCTAGCTCTAGCTGCCTCTTTAATTGATTATTCCAGTCACCAACAACACTGCCTGCTTTTTGTTAAAGAAAATTCTTGGATTAGATTACATGCTGAATTTCAGGGCTTTTGGAAATTGATCGAGTATATGGTGGACCCTGTCTTCTTCTAACATCAACACCTCACAAGTCACAATCCAAGACCAGACATATCTTCCCATAATTCTTACTCAAACAATGCATGATTTGTCTATTTGTAGAAATGGCCTAATAAGACTTCATGTCTGAACTCTAATAAAGAGATGGAAAATAGAAGACTGTAGATAGAGATAGTGGCTTCCAAATGGAATTCAAACAGAAAGAGAAATGCTAATCATTAAGTGCCTCACTTCACCAACCCACCAAAGGCAACAATATCAATGATACATGACCTCATGCAACATCTTGATGACATCACCAAAAAAAAAAAAAAACACTAAGTTGATGCACATATAGATTGTGCAGGATGAATCTGTTCTAGCATCCAGCATCAAGTAGTTGGTATGAATAATCTAATTAGCAACAAAATTTATGTTATGGGTCTCTTGCATTGGAATTCAGGAGAGTGAAGACAACCCTTTGTGAGCTCTTACGCTTGGTCAGTTCAAAGCAAAAAAATTTTACCATAAACAGTCTGGCCATTTAGCCCATTGGGCTTCTGATCCATTTTGACTTTCTATATGAGCCTTGTATTATATATTGGCCCATTAGTGTGGGATCCCCGTTCTAGAGCTTAGCCTTGAGCCCCAAAGATGTTGAGATTTTTTTTTTTTTTTTTTTTTTTTTTTTTTTTTTTCCCCGGTTCATTAGAGGCTTAGCCTTTTGAGGCCCAAAAGATGTTGAGATTTTTTTTTTTTTTTTTTTTTTTTTTTTTTTTTTTCTTTTTGAGGGGAAAGTTGAGATTTGTTTTGATCATTTCGAAATGAAAACGTTTTGATATCAAGATCTACCACCAGCCTCCCATAATAAAGGAAAAAATAACTATATACCTTCTCTTTTTTGTCGATCGGTTACTGCTTTAACAAGAAGGGTATTACCATCTTGACAAGATAGTTTAAATACTGTTAATTTTAAATAGACTTAACACAATTACAATTTTCAGATTGTATTTTTTTTTTTTTTTTTTTTTTTTTTTTTTTTTTGAGGGGAAAGTTGAGATTGTTTTGATCATTTTCGAATGAAACGTTTTGATCAAGATCTACCACCAAGCCTCCCATAATAAAAGGAAAATAATATATACCTCTCTTTTTTGTCATCGGTTACTGTTTACAAAGAAGGGTATTACCATCTGAACAAGATAGTAAATACTGTAATTTAAATAGACTTAACACAATTACAATTTTCAGATGTAAATCAAAACCCGATGAGGCATTCTTACATATAAAGGTAGTATATAATTACAAAGAATTTATTGATGGGAGGGGAATTGAATCTATATATGAAAAAAAAAAAAAAATCAAAATAACATACCTAAAGGTGAAAAAAGTCATCACCTAGGATACGGTTATGATTCTCTCTACTACCACTTTGAAGAAAATAATAATCTTCTTATTGTAGGACCTGACTGAATTCCTTTAATTTAACTATGTAATGTTTAAAAAATCAAAGGAGCTGGCCTCTCAATATCTATTAATTACTTAGAGCTTAAGATCATAAGTTAACGATCCAGTATAAAGTAATAAACTTTATGTGACTAGTTATTTTAATGAATTATTTGAGTCCTCAAAGGAATTATTATTATTATTATTATTTCTTTTTATATATATAATAATTTGTGAGAATACTAAATTGAAAGAATGGAAGCAACTTTTAAAAAATTCACATGCATGGGCTGCCATTTAGATATATATAATGGTTGATAGGCTTTCCTAAATCTATGTTTCAGTCCTCTTCTTTATTTATTTTTATTCAAGAGTTGGCTGATATCTAGTGTGTGGTCGGTGTTACGTGGCAGCTATTGATTAGTGAAGTCGCTATTACAATGAATCTCAACCATAAAAAAGTCTCACCGTCCTCCGCTGGACGTATCCTGTTGGACTGCACATTGATAAAGCAAACAGAGAATTTCCAAGTGACTAAGCTTTCTTTCCTTCATCACACACCCATAAATACGTATCTTCTTTCTCTCATCCATATATATATATATATAGTAACCTCCAGGTGCTAACATATTAATCATCGTCGTCACCTTTCTAGAACATATTTTGAAGAATAATAGCTAGAGATCAAGAATGGCAAGTACTAGTAATCATTCATCAACGTATTATCATCAACAGGCTCCATTGCCAATTCACCTATGCTTCTTCCTTCTGATACTCTTGACGCTGATGGGAATTTCATGGTACATCAACTACGAGCCGGTGCTGGAGAGTATGTTCGATCAAGTGAAGCTGGCACTAATGGCGTCACCATTGCTACTTCTGCTAGTAGTTCACTGGCTTTCAAATGATGAAAGCCGAAGGAGGTCGTATTTGATCCCTTTGCCAGAGAAAGACTCTCTTCACAGAGCTGGAGGAACTCCATGGGGAGTAGGTTTTCTGCTTGTGTTTCTCTTCTTCATGATATCTTACCAGTCTTCTTTCCAAGAACGCTGGTTTCCTCTTTTAACGAGATAGTTTGTTTTAACGTGTTTGATCGACGTACGAACACCTCTTTAATTCTGCCCTTTTTTTTTTTTTAAGTTGGATAAGAGAGAGGGTATCTACTATAGTGTAATCTTGTGTAATTATAATGTTATGAGCTGAAATTAATTAATTAATAATGTTATGTATATCTTCTGCCATTTGTGATTAGTGAAGTGTAACGATGGTATGGCTTGTTAATGTTGGGGTTTAAATGAAGGAAAATTCTGCAGTTTTCACTTCAATTATTTATTAATTACATGATTAATTTTAATATCATCAATTATTCATTTGAAAAAAAGATAAATGACAAGTATTGGTGCGGTCCAGCAGTAGCAATTAACTTTGGCTAAGGATCCAAGAATGACTCCGTTCCATCTTCACACATATGCTCAATTAATTAATTTTAGTTTGACAAATTTCAACAAGAGTTACATCACCTTTCAAGGGTTTAGTATTAGAAAATGTCTATGGATTAGGTAAAATGTCACACGGATTAGGTAATTAAATGGTTGTAAACTATACAAACTTTGCGGCAGTTGAAAAACTCTGTTTTGGGTTGGTATTTTCAGTTGTCACACTTATCAGGCCCATAATCATAATGCCCCTGTTAACTGTTGCATTTGGACAAGAAACAATATCCGTCCATAACAAGGGCCTAGAAACCTAACATGACCCATATGGCAGCACATGCAACTAAGCAAAGCAATGGTTCGGTTCCTCACTAGGTCTTTTTCTCATCCCTATAAAAGACCAAAAATTAAAAATAATCTATTACATAATCTAATTTTGTAGGTAGGCCACTTCCGGTTAGGGGTGGGATTGAGACTAATTGATGCAGGAGAATGTAGACCCCATCGACATGTACAACTACAATGCAAATAAAGCCCCTAATACAAGTGTAAATTAGCCTGCCTAAGTTGGAATCTTGATTGAAAAATCAATAAATTTGAAAATTTTAGACTCGAGTTCAACTTGAGGTTTTAGTTCAATTCAAATAATTTTAAATTTGAGCTCGGTTCAAATAACGTAAACTATTATTATATATATACATACAAAACTTTGATAAGGCTCGATGAGCTTTCGAGCTGTATATTATTAAGCCTAAACTCGATTTGAATCGAGTTTTTTCAAACTTTTTTCAAACTAAGCTAAAACAGTTTGCAAGCCGGTTCGACTTATTTACACCTCTACTCCTAATAAATAAATTTGACATAGTTATTTACAAAGTAAAATTTATGGATTAGGTCAAATAAAGCCACTCTCATAACATGGGCCATGTTAGGTTTTAGATCGGGAAACCACATTGACTAATTTTCTTTTTTTTTTTTTTTCAATTAATATCTTTAATTATATCTTTTTTGTATGAAATTATTTTTGTTTCAGGATTTATGACAATCTATCTATAAGTGTTTTTTTTACGAATCCAACTTGTATCGCTAAGTTTGAAACCACTGCCATATATCCATCATCTACATATAACTTCTCATTCCAAAGCTTTTTTGATAACTTTTCTTTTTCTCTGCCATGGCCTGTAAAGAAGAAAGCAGAATCTTTTATCCACTCTTTGTCTCTAACTTTATATATGTACTTTCTCAATTCGTCTTATCTTACACCACAATCGGAGACTCTATACAGTTGCAGTAGTTGTTACTTGTTTAGTTGCATCAAGGATTTCTTGATTTTTCGTTTCATTTTTTTTATAAAAAAGAAAAGAAAATAGTGTTCCAACTGTTAAATGATCCATCAAGGATTATTATTATTATTTAGTAGTTTGTAATAATAAGTAGATGATCTCTAAAACAACTGGTTTGAAGGAATCTGAGCCATTTGATGATTGACATTCGAGATGGATGCTTTTCTTGGCTTTATTGTTGATTCTCCTACAAGCTACCTGAGGTATAATAATAAGATACAAAACCTCATCCATGCTCGCTCGTGGCTTTTCATGTCAACATAAAACCTCTTTAATCTCCTTCTTTTTTGGCCCTTTAGCTTGCTTTGTTTTCTTTCTTTCCCCTTTAACCAATTTTTCAGGCCTAAAAAACGAAAAGCTCAGCAAAAATGTGTGCTAAGAGCGCATTCACTCGCTTTCTTGAAAGAAAATTTGCACTAAATTTTAGCAAAAGAGGTGTAAATGAAACTTTGTTTAAAAGCAACAGTGGCATAAAGTTGCCAAATTTGCAAAAAAAGAATATAGAATATGTTCATCTGTGGCTGTGCAGCACCTTATACATATATCCTTTCATGAAAATTATATATATTTCTGGCGTTTTAAAAGATCTTTGTGCTTGAAAGCTTTAAAGCTAATTTGCTAAGTAAAGGATATATATATATATAATAAAAGGCTAGCTATTTACACAGCATCAATGCCGATGCTCCACACATAATTAATTTCCTCTCTTTTCTACTTGTTCCATATATAACAGATCATGTATATATATATCCAAAACTTGCAGCTTCAGACTTTAGTTAATTCTTCATGAACATAATTCTCCATATAATCCAGAAACAAAAAAGAAAATCCAAGAAAAAAGGAGGAAAGGTCTATATATCATCAATTCATCACCATGGTTATGATGACGACGATGGCATAATTATTCCAAAGAACATTCTCTGAGCTCTAAGAACTGAGAAGTCCCAATTCCAAGAATGGAAAAAGAAAAAGAAAAAGAAGAAAACAAAAGCACATTGTCATAAAAGCAAAATTATTCTGTGTCTCGTGTGCCTGCACTGCTGCGGTCCTATGGACATACTCTCTCTCTCTCTCTCTCTCTCTCACCACCACCAGTAATGTCCCACCCTTGTGCTAGTTAATTTCCAAACTTATATATATTCAACCACCTCTAATAATTGTCTTAACACTTTATACAAATTGAGTTTTTTTTTTTTTTGGAAAGGTATACAAATTAAGTTTCATGCCTATATATAGTTACATAATTAAATGAATTAGGTTTATATAATATTTAAATATTGCTACCAGTTAATTCTCTCTCTAAAAAAGAAGAAAGTAAATAAGAAAGAAACCTTGCAACTTAATAAATTGGTACAAGATCATATGACTGTTTATAAAAAAATATCTTCAATCCAATATTGTACTAGACAGAGATGATTAATTATCCTTAAACTGAGAAAACAAATAGAGTATTTTAATTTTTTAAAACAAATTAAAAATTATGTTACGGCTGTGCATATATATAAAATTTTAAAATTCATACCTTAAAAGAAATCAATTAGCATTTAAGGTGAATATTAAGCGAAAAATGTATCCTGCATGAAATATATTTTTATCTCTTTGTACATTTAGTCAATGATTGATTGTAATTAAAAAAATTATATGTCATTATTACTATATTTTATTAAATTTTTAATGGATATGTTGTATTTCAATTACTCTTCTAATTTGTAATTATTTAACTCATAGATATTGTTTCTGGAATATAACTAATATTGCACGTTCGCTTTAAAGTTTTAGACCAAGTCAAAGAATAGGATTAAGATGTGTGTAATAATAGATCTAGTAGTCGACAAAGCAAAAGCAAAAGAAGAGTAGTTGGCTTCACCTTTATCTTTTTCTTTGCTGCTTTTCTTTTCAGACCTCAACAGTGCCTACCCAGCCACACTCTTCATGTCTTTTCTCTCACCATCAAATTATGCTCTACATTATTAATTTAATTTATAATTATAATTGCCTCTAATTAATTAATTAATTATTTTAATTGACAATCAATATCAAAAAACTATATTACAGTCTAGATGTATATATATATATACATAAGATAAGTGACCCATAAAAAATCAACCCTTTTTTGTCATCTTCCCCACCAAGCATATATATTACAGTCTTAAGTCTTAGGCAGAGACAAAATCATAATTCACCAAACAAACAAACAATCATGGAGATTTTATCACAGATGTGGTCTTTTCTTGGCCTTCTCACTGTTCTTCAGAACATCTTACCTACACAGCTTCTTTCCCTTCTCCACTCCATCTATGAGTCTTTCCAAGACCTTATCTCCCCTTTTTCCTACTTTGAAATCCCTGAGTTTAATGGCTATTGTGGCGTTGACATCAATGATCTCTACCGCCACGTCAATCTCTATCTCAACTCTGTCAACTCTTCCACTTCCGCTGCCGCCTGTCGCCGCCTCACTCTCTCCCGTTCCAAGTCCTCTAACTGCATTTCCTTCACTGTAGCTCCGAATCAAACCGTTCACGATATTTTCAATGGCCACTCTCTTTCTTGGACGCACCATGTCGAAACTGTCCAAGACTCCTTAGAAGAGAAACGAAGCTTCACTCTCAAGCTACCAAAGCGACATCGCCATACCTTACTTTCGCTGTATCTCCAACACGTGACATCACGTGCGGAGGAGTTCGAGCGAGTCTCAAGAGAGAGGAGGCTCTTCACTAACAATGGCAATGCCTCCTACGAGTCAGGATGGGTTTCAGTTCCTTTCCGCCATCCTTCCACTTTTGACACCCTGGCCCTCGAGCCTCAGCTGAAGAAGCAAATCATGGAGGACTTGAAAGCATTTGCTAATGGAAGAGAGTTTTACCACAAAGTTGGACGTGCATGGAAGCGCGGTTACTTGCTATATGGTCCACCAGGCTCCGGCAAGTCAAGTCTAATAGCCGCAATGGCTAACTATTTGTGTTACGATGTTTATGATCTTGAACTCACAAAAGTCACCGACAACTCTGAGCTTAGAGCTCTGCTAATACAAACAACAAACAGGTCCATTATTGTGATAGAAGACATTGATTGTTCTGTCGATTTAACAGCAGATAGAATGGTGAAGGCTACAAGAAAACGATCCCACTCATCGGCTGGGAAGGATTCAGCCAATGACGAGGAGAATGGACGGGTCACCTTATCAGGACTTCTCAACTTCACTGATGGATTATGGTCGTGTTGTGGAGAAGAGAGGATTATTGTGTTTACTACAAATCACAGAGACAATGTGGATCCTGCTCTAGTTAGATGTGGCCGAATGGATGTTCATGTCAGCTTAGGCAATTGTGGGATACATGCCTTCAAGGCCCTGGCGATGAACTACTTAGGGATAGAGTCTCATTCCCTGTACGATGTTGTAGAGAGCTGCATAAGGTCCGGCGGTGCTCTTACGCCTGCACAGATAGGGGAGATACTGTTGCGAAACAGAAGAAATGCTGATTTAGCAATGAAAGAGGTGGTGGGTGCAATGCAAGCAAGAATTTTGAGCAGTGGAACTCACAAGGAACATTTGACAGATTATGAAGACATGGGTACAAGGTCACCGCAGAGCGTGTTAGCGGTGGGGTCACCAGAGAATTGGGACTCATCGCCGGGGAGAATCGGAGGGAAAAAGAGAAAGGAAAAGGAGGCTAACAATCATTGGGAAAAGAAAGCAAAGTTTCTTGTTAGACTAAGATCTTTGACCAAGTCCGAGTCTGGTCGCAGGGGTGTGTGACATGTAGTAGGTGATGACCTGTTGGTCTGTTTTCTCAATGGACCCGCTAACTCCTCAGTCCTAGCGGAATTTTGGTTCATTTTTCGTTTAGTTGTAAAAAAATCCTGGCAACTAATTAATATAATAACTGTTTTTTAATTTTCATATTGAGAAGCAATTGATTGGGTTCAGAAGCAGATTTGTTCATCTTTGTCTTCTTTAATTCAGGAAACCAGAATTAATTAGTCCCCAGAATGACTCGTGTTACAAAACTATGATGATGACAGAAACATGTCATTGAAATTGTGCTTAAATTTGGTGAAATGGGACAATTTCATTTACTTTATTTTGTGGCTATCTTAAGAGAGTTGATAGAGCAAAGCAATCTCCACGTGTCTGAATTCCTTGAAAAAGAAATAAAACCTCTATTTTAAGGGGAGAAGCAAATTAATGAAAGCACATTAGCATCTCTAAAGTATGGGAAAAAATGACCGGATCGGCATTTGCCATCCACAAATCAAAATCACCACACACTCTAATTTTAATTAGCAATTGAGAATCATGCAATGCTAAGCCACGAATTGACTGACACTAGGCCATTCATTTGTAGCCTCAGTTTTACGCCACGAGCATCTCTGTCTCTCTCTGTGTGTAAACCTCTCCTACAATAATAAAAAGGCAAGGAGGTGAAGAACAAAAAGTATCTGCTACCCAAAAACATCTCCCACAATAATATCATCTTTATCCTTTCATTTGCACAAGAAGAAGAACAAGAACAAGAAGAGATGGGAGTGGTGGTAATAGATGGATCCACGGTCCGTAACTTTGTGGAGAATGAAGCCCACTTCAAGAAGAGCGTGGAAGATACGTTCGCCAAGCTGGACCTTAACAACGACGGGGTGTTGTCCCGCTCTGAGCTCCGACGAGCCTTCGAGTCGCTGCGTTTGGTGGAAACCCACTTCGGAGTGGACGTCACCGCCACACCAGAGCAGCTGACTCAGTTGTACGACTCTATCTTTGAGTCTTTTGATTGTGACAAAAGTGGCACCGTTGATATTGAAGAGTTTAGAACTGAAGTCAGGAAAATATTGCTTGCGATTGCTGATGGGTTAGGATCCAGTCCCATCCAGATGGCTCTTGAAGATGATGATCAGAGTTTTCTCAAGCAGGCTGCCGATCTCGAAGCCTCTAAGCTTCAGTCTTCTGTTTCTTAACTAATTTAGATCCGTTTTCTATCTTGCCTGTCAAATCTTTTTATCTTTACATCTTATAAGGCTTTTGTTTGTTCCTACCTTCTTTATCTGTTTTTCAATATTTCAATAAATTTTGGCAATTTAATCTCTTCTCAGAGCTTGATTAGACTACTTTTCTTTTATTTACAAATTTATGTTTCTTGTTTTACAAAGTTGTAATTGTATTGTATGTAATGTTACTGGATCAAGAATCTAAAAGCTACCACTGGATTAGATACAGGAACGCCTATAATATTCTAAAAAATCCCCAAATATTTTCTGTGCGCGCTCCCTGGATTCCGTACCCTCTTCTTATTGCCATTTCTCCTTCACTTTTCTCCCTGACAGACATTGAAGTCGGTCCTTTGAAAATATAAATCTGCACAAGAAAATTCCTCCAATCACTTCAGTTAAATGCACAGATCAGTTCAACGAATTGTCGAGCCTTTTACTGCTTTTCAGCAGAGAGCAGTAGGAGAAAAACAAGAACAAGAAAGAAACACAGTATATAAACCAAAAACATCAACTAAACTTTCTATATAATCTCATTTTATATAAAAGTGACATAATTTAGAGCTCGTAATCAACATCATCATCATCCCCTTCATTTGAACTGGAGCTTTCTTCATCAGCCAGGCTTTCCATATAGCCAGAATGCGCTAGAGAAGTTGTAAATGAGTAAGATTTTACGCATGAGAACGTAGAAACTTAAGGCTGCAAATGCAAAGTTGAATTACTTGCACTATCATATGGCTGCAGCCAATCTCGAAGACAAATAAAGGCTTGCAAAGTCTTTTCTTTTAGCGAATTTTGACAAGGGCTTATCACTGGACAACCCATATTAAACATGCTATTCAAAGCAATTGTCTATAATGGAATTGTCAAAATATCACGAGACATTTTTGAAAGCTCTGGATATTTCACTGAGCGTGACCTCCAATATTCTAGGACATCAATTTCACTACTCAGATCATGGCTGGGCTCTTCTAAATAAATATCCAGCTCAGACCTCTTCACTTGATTCTGAAAACTGGTACTTTGGAATGTCTTGTAATCTTCAAACTCATCGCTGTAATATCCATCATAAGAGACATTAGAGGTAACAGCACTAATGCCAGAAAAGGAAGACGAGTCCTTTATGCACTCACTAAACAACTTATGAAGACTGTCAACAATGGTAACAATATACTGTTGAGCATCACTGCAATAAAGTTTAGTATAACAGTACTCAATAAACTTGACCTTGTATCGTGGATCCAAGATTGCAGCACATGACAATGTCAGGCTACATTCTGACCAATGAATTTCAATAACATTTCCTTTACCACACAGGTCATGAAATTTTCTGGGCCAGTCACTACTTCCAACAAGTTCTTATGAATCTTCCACAACCCCCTGAAATACAAATTAGCAGTCAGATATCTATTTCTTGAGAACATGTGAGCTACCTCATAGAAGGCCTTCAAAAATTTGCACAAGATACTAACTTTTTCCCACTCATATTCTGATAGGGTGTACATATACTTCCTGTCCTGTTTCCCCAAGTAAAGAAATGCCCTCTTATATTTGAAAGCAATTTCAAGCATGTGGTATAAAGAACTCCCACCTAGATGGACAATCAATACACAACTTTTCTCTAGTTTTCAAATCCAAAGTTTTAGCAATGATATATAAGTTCTTTCTCCTATGTGGAGATTGTTTCACGTACTTAACACCAAGACGGAGTTTTCCAATGATTTCCTTGATGAGATCAAAACCAGCTTGTACAATTGAATCCATAATTTGGGCAAAACAACGTAAGTTAAAAAGCATAACATTACAAGGAAGATACTTCTTCGCATCAAGACGTGACTTAAGCATGGAAGCCACGCAAGCATCAACTGACAAGCAATCCAATGTAATGCTCAAAAGTTTGTGTTCAATATTCCATTGGATCATACATGGCGTTATCTCATCTCAAATAGACAAACTATCATATGGAGGTGGAATGAGTTTGAATCGCAAAATCCTTTTCTGTAATTTCCACTCATGGTCTATAGTGTGCAGCTACACAGTTATAATGATCGTCAGCACTAGACTTCCACCTACAAGATGATAAAAATATTCGACCAGGGCATGTTGCCAGCAAAGCAAAAGCATTTTCCTTCTCATTGGCATATATGGACATTATATCCTTTTTAATGTTCCTTGCATTCATCATTTGTAATTCAGGGCGTGCAACAGCCACTAGAGCTCTAAAACCTACATTTTCAACCATCCTCAATTGTTTTCCATCAAGGACGACCATCATTCCTACGGCCCTATGAATCTCATCCAAATCAAATCTAGCATTCTTTAAGTATGTATTCCATCTGTCAAATTATCAGGAGAAAATGTAGATTCCTTTATTGCATGATTAACTCGCTTGATGCATGCTTCCATATGACGTTTCAAATGAGAAGTACCACCAGATGGTTTAGCTGAATAAACTTTCTTACAAGACTTACACATAGCCTTCATATCTCCATTTGGTAACATTGGAAGTTTCTCAAAAACTTCCCACACCCTAGACACTATTTTTGTCCGCTTAAAAGGGGTCTCGAGTTCTTCAGTGTCCACACTTAAAGCTTCAGTGCTTGCAATTGAAATGTTCTTGAAAAGACCTGTATGATTTACAGATGTTGAGATCCAGGACAATTACAAAAGAATGTTCAAGAAGAAGCAGAAAGTTACTGATATGTCACAATTCATTCATTTGAAATCACTAAAAGAATGACCTCAATTTATGAGAAGAGAAAAAAGATGTGAGAGCAAGTGGAATGAATAAAAGAACATCCTTCCAGAATTGTTACAAGAAAACAAAAAATATTGAAAAGAGGGACAAACATGGGCTTTCCAAATCCATTTTTAATCTATGAGCTTTATGCAGCCTGCAAAAAAAGGTCAACCTTTATGTGTTCAAATTTCAGTGCATAACTCTGGGCTATTTATGTAATCAGCTTCTCTGTAATGATTGGAGCAATAATGTTTTGGTTCTGGTTTTGAATTTTTTATCTTTATTGGGCCTTTAGCTTCAGTTGGGAGTTATTTAGTACTTGATATTCTTAATTTTGTATCTGGAGGCTAGTTCCTAATTAGATTGGATTGTACAACTCCAACTACTGTCCTAACGTAATGCCTAAAGAGTACTGTGAAGGCAACAAAAGGTAAAATAAGGCTTAGCAGCAAATAAAACTTCATACACACAGCATCAAGATCCTGAGCTTCTCATTTTGTTTTAATTCGCAAATGTCCATCTTCCCAACCATAATTGTCGACATAAACTCATAGAATTTTTCACTTTGAGCAAATAAATAATAGTTAATAATTCTAGTCCTATGTCAAGGCCAAATATGAAGGAACATATTCATACAAGCCCCCAGATGAAGTTCAATGCTTTGGACATTCAAATTTGAGACACAGAAACCTTTAGTAACAAAATGATAACTTGAACTTATCACCCTGAAATTGGGAGTGGGAAGGTGTGAAAGCCAATCACACCGTCAAAGATCAAAGTTGTAGATCCCTTCAAATTCTTGCATCGCAACTTTCAAAAATATAATAAGGATAATTTGAAAAATAACAGAAAGTTTTCAAAGAACTAAGGATTATTTTATTGTTTTTTGGTTGAAGTAAAGGCTAATTCTAACAGAATTTCTTCTGGCAGGCTCTGCAGAATGACCATGTAATTCATATTAGCCATCTACCCCTACTCTTTGTGTACGTAGTAAGATGCAATTAAAGAATCATCACTATCCCTTACTACTTGTGAAAACCCAAGGATGCCACATATAATAAACCTCCCCTATTCAAAGCTTCTACAGTTTGATATTTTAGGAAGGTAATACTAACAATCCAAAATTGACAATAATAGGATAAATCAGAAATAGAAATTGCAAAAGAGTATCATAACAAAGCAAAACCAGGGGCCTGCGTTGTTGCATCAAAGCACTTTTCAGAATTATACCAAGTATTTAAGACTGAAAACAATTTCCAAGTACATGCTGAGGCTTTCCATCACAAAAAAATGGATCAACTATCCAAAGTGCAATAGTTGGTTACTGCAAAAATAAACATGTAAAAAAAGAATTGACAAAGATGTACTTTGGATATACATTATACATTGGCAACAAAGGGTGAAAGTAAGGATAAATTAAAAAGTGAACGTAAAATCACCTTAAAAAGTTTTTAATTTTATAGGAAAACCCTTCACCTTGCCAACACACAACTTATCCCCTGAATTCTTGCTACACTATGCGGCTTGTTACATATTGCCAGAAAAATAAATAAAAGTTGAATTCGTCAGCAGTAAATTGTCAACCTGAACTAAACCAGAGCCATTGTACATCTGTTACCTTATCACACGGCTACTTTGTAAAATCACATGCTTTAATGCTTATCTGAAAACAGATGTAATTGAAAAGAATTGCTGATTCAAACAATCATAGTAAACATAAAATGCCCAAGCATAAAACTGCGAAAGGGTTAATGTTAATGGCATATCTAAAACTAGACTAAAAATAATTGTGATGGAAAAAAGACGGTAATTCAAGCTATTACCGTTGATCATATACACATGTAAAGAAGTTTAATCCCAGCTTGTTAAAGTAAAAAAGGAAATAAGACATACAAAGAGAATATGAATGCAACAGCCAGGTGACAAAAAAGGGGCAAATCCAAAAATCAGAGCCTCTAAATTTAATAGGGGCAATGAACAACCTTAAAAATATTGCTAAGAAAGCAAAATTACAGACTCTAATATCTTGCATTTGAAGACCGGAATAATTCAACAATCAGAAAATTCTTCACAGCCATAACAATATTGTGCCGTATTTATTGCAAGTTATAAATGATGCATAGAGAGCAAAAGCAGGGAAAAAAAAAAAAAAAGAAGGCTGACAAGAAGTGATTAATGGGAAGCAACACTATTCAACAAGAATAAGGAAGCTTCCATCATATGATAGTATAAGTTTCATCCTCAGAACCTCAACCCAGTAGGTACAGTAAATGGGAGAAAATGGTGACAGAGGAGAGAATTTGGGGCCATGAGAAATATATATATAATGATTATCATTAAGGTGCAGAGAATAGCACAAAGTTACAACAGAGGATGAAATGGCACCAAACAGTGATTTGAGTTGCAGAGTATGGAATAAAATGCAAATGCAATAATAGAGAGGTAAAGAAAAAGGGAAAAAGATCTAACCTTGAGAAATTAGGAACCAAAGCATCAAAGGAAATAGAAATATGAAGAGATGCCATTGATCAGGTGCCGAGTTACTGATCAGTAAAACAAACGGGGTTTTCTATATTGCAAAGAAACCCTAATCAATCCTAATAAGTGAGGTACTAAGTTGATCAACAGCAATTAAGATTTGATGAGCTAACTTCCTCATGTATCTCTCAGTTTAAAAAAGTAATTATAAGTAGTTAAAAAGGAGCACATAAGGAGTTGTGTGTCTATCAATGACAAAGAAGGAGAGAGCCGACGGATAAGGGAAAGCTGACGGTACCAAACGGAAACAAGTGGCAAAATGGCAAGGAGGAAAAGAACATGTAAAACCGACAGACCCCACATCACATAAAATGGGACCCATCTCAACCTCTCCAATTCCTTCCTAACTCTGGACACAACCAAAACCAAACTATAAAAAAAGTTCACTCCAATGTAGAAGAGGAGAGAAGAAAAAGGAGGCTCAACTCGAGAAGAAATGTCGTCCACCCAAAGACACCACCAAACTTACTGGTGTCACGAATGCGACATGAGCATCCACCTCCTCGCCACCGCCGCCAATAATCCTACTCCCTTTTGCCCTCACTGCCACCGCGACCATCTTGAACTTATGGACGACCCCACTCCCATCACAGCCACCGACACCAACACTTTCTTCCTTGACAGTCCCTCCTTTCGCCGCTTCTTTCTCCCATTTTTCGCTGACAGCAATCCTTCTGGTGACGATACTACTATCGACTCCGTCATTCCCACGATCAAAATAACATCTTCCTTTCTGGACGACGACCCAGTACTTCTCTGTGCAGTCTGTAAGGACCAGTTCGTCATCGATGTTGATGCAAAGCTACTTCCTTGCAACCACTTGTTTCATCCTGACTGCATTCTCCCATGGCTTAATTCCAACCACGACTCATGTCCTCTCTGTCGCTTCCAGCTCCCGAAACCATCAAAGAATGATACTTCGGCGGCCACTACTACAAGTGAGTCTTCTTCTAATTTGTCATCGCCGTCGCACGTGATAGAAGTGAGAGAACCTCGAAGTTTTATGGACTGCACAGGCAGCTTTAGTAGAATTGCGATGGAAATGGGATTTGCCAATCAGGATGCTGCTGATTGCGCTTTTCCTGATGTTGGGGTTTTGTCCAATTTTCTTCCTTCACATTTTTAGTTAGGTAACTTCCATTTCTTATTCATGCCTGCAATATGCATTTTTATTTTATCTTCCCTTTGCCTATTGATTCTATTCATTGCATGTTCATTTTGAATGGGAAGTGAATTAATAGACTTTGCTTCTCAATTTCAATATATATATATATATATATATAGGGACTTTGCTCTTCAATTTTCAATATATATATATATATATATACATATAGGACTACTTGATGTTTTTCAGATTTTGAGAAAACTGTTAAATCTGAAATGGCAAGCTACCAGGATGTTATATATATATATATATATATATAGGACTACTGATGTTTCAGATTTTGAGAACTGTTAAATCTGAAATGGAAGTACAGGATGTACTACTTCAAACCTCCAGTGGAATTAGACTACTGTTAGGTTCCTTTTCCACCCAGTGCCCAATACGTTTTTTTTTTTTTAAGTAACATTTACAACTGATCTTAATCTCTGAAGTCTTATAAAGAGCATTGCTTTTGCCCTTCTTCATACCATTCAATTAAACAGACACAGGGAAGAACAATAGTTTTTTCGGAGAGACGAACTTTTTTTTTCCCATTAATGTTGTTCTTGGAATTTGTATTATGTGGTTACTTCCGATGCGGTGCTTTTGTGGAAAATTTTCTGTTACAGATTATGAATATCTTAGTAAGATTCTGGTTTCAATGATTAAGAGAATTTTGTTGATTTTTACTTGCACTGAGTATTCTTCTATCTCTGAATATGCAACAAGACTCTGTTTTATTAGCTTTCTGTTCTCCATTTTCCTTGAATTGAAAGAATGTTTTTTGAATGAAAGACCATGTTGAAGGCTTTTGGATTAGATTACAAGTTCTAAGCAGTTTTCTTGTCAAAATATAAGTTACTACTTTCAATAATCATAAAATTTTGAATGCATTATTTTATTGTTTGCCTAAATAGTGTCTCTGGTATGTAGTTGTTTTGTGTGGGATTTTTGCATCTGCCTGCGACCTAATTTCTAGTTTTCATGTATAATCATGTTATTTTCTAACTAATTTCAAACAATTCGGTTCATGATTTAAGATTATGTTAAAATGTCTCTGTGATTAACACATAGGGCTCATTTAAGATTAGACATTTAGATAGATCTTGACTCTGGAATCAATTCTAGATTGGATCAGTTCATCTCCTTAGATCTTGACCCAGGAGTCAAATTCTAGTTGAATCATGTAAAGAATGAACAGAAGTAATTCATCTTCTTGCATGAGTATTTACAGTAAGAACCATATTTTATTTTATTGTAGAAGTCTAGAACATTCAGGACTTGTGCACGTAAATGCAGACCTTCAAAAGGTAAAAGTTTGAGGATTTACACCTAATTGATATGCCTGAAATAATAATGAATCAATGATGACATTATCTTGCTACCTTGAAACTGTGGCTGAGAATTTTTAATGGTGGCTGATGAATATGTCTTTGTCGGACTTTTGAATGCAGGTGATTTGAGTATTACTTGAGGGCTTTGATGGTTTCGTTATCTTAAACCGGTTTAATGAAGTGTAAATCAGCAGCGAGTGATTATGATACTACAAATACTATTGATGGTTTGAAGGGCTTACTTGGTTTGTTATCGTGCATTGCTTTCATTATGTATAAATCAGCATCATACAAATATAGAGAACTTTTTACGGGTGTGCACCCCCCCCCCCCCCTAACAGTACTGTATAAGCTACGAATATCAGCTTTTTGAGACTGGATTTTGACCAATAAATGGAAGGGTAAGGTGCAACTCTGGCTTCTAAATGCAATTAGCATGGAAGTTTGTTGAAATTGTAATTCTTGCTCTTACAGACAACTATATTGCTATGATATTGTTCCTTCAATCATTTTTTCTTGGCTTGGGACACATCAACTTTAATTAATTTGTTAAAAAGTCCACCTAAGATTTTCTTTTGTCTGTTAAAAGGTCGTTAAGTGTTTGGGATCTTTACTCTGATGGAATCATTTTATCCTGTTGTACAAAAGATAATGATGATGATTATAAATTGAGGATAAAGGCATTTTTACGTGAAGGTCAAATTAGATCTTGATATTATTAGCTTAAGATAATGTATTATAAAGATGCGGTTGCAATTGCAAATTCCGTGATTAATTGGCTAATGATTGTTTGGCAGTGTGGTGACGGTGACATTAAGCAAATGTACAAAAGAAACTGAGGTGGTGCCACATAACATAGAAATTTAGAATTAGGAAGGAACAAAATGAGAAGAAAAACTTGGAAGTTTCCCCTTTTTCTTGAGATTGCTATGATAGCAGACAATATAACTCGTGTACTTCAAGTAATCCTTATCATCATTCTTAATGGTCCCATTAAATAATGACTTATCATTGTTTCAATTCGTAGGGGAATAATTAATTAAACACCCTATTTGAACCAATAAACCCACGTGAAGTTTAAGCCTAACAGAGTTCACATAATGGTGATTAGTGATTAGTAATATGGTTCTGGAACTCAAGATTGACCATGTTGTTATGACTTCCCAAGAACAGCAACTTCGACGTACCGTCTTAGGTAAAAGATAAGTATTCTGGAATATAAATACGACAAGCGAAATTTTCAACAAGCATCCTATGCGTGTAGCTAAGTTGTATGGAAGGGATTAAGGATAAACAATTAAATATTAAGTAAAATACCCTGCACCTGCATGCCTGGCTGTTCTAACTTTGAAAAGTCTTCTAACTTTGAAAAGTCTTCAAGTCAGTCAAACTTGCATGGCTAGTCTCCAACTTTCTCATCTATTTATAAATCTCTCTTCATCTCCTTCTCTCTTAAACCAAAAATTTTCTCTGATCAGCTACAACATCAAGGATTCTATTAACTTTGATTAAGCTCTTCCAATTTCATTTTTGTTTCAACTCTATATACAAGGCTAGCTAGGCATTAATTGATGATGACGATAATGGAAAGCAGCTTAGGAGACATGCTATTGAAGATAGTCATGTTTGCTGTGGTGCAAGCGCTGGTTTATATCATACTCTCAAAATCATCCAACATCTTCTCCAAGACAGTTAAAAGAACATATAGCTTCAGGCCAGCGCGGTCTGTTAGTATTCGCCGGATTCTTGCCGTTCTAGAAGACATGCCTGCCGGTGGTGAGCTATCTCCTCCTCCAAAGAATTCACTATCATCTTCAACTGTGGAAAGGTCAAAGGGCAAAGATCAAAGGTCGTAGTCGCCAAAATGGATCTTGTCCAAAATTATGCGTCTCTTGAATCTTGATTTCTTGGAAAGTTTTATAGTTAATTTGTATTGTTTGTGTATAACTGTATTTGGATGATTCTTTTGTTCATTGATCTCTGCTATTGTAATCTTTATATAAGATTAGAGTTCCTATTGATATATACATGTAATTTAAGGAGTCTTTTGCTTATTAATGGTTTTTTTTTTTTTTTTTATTTTGTTGCATTCGGATTGAGTGAAAGAAAATGATAAGGATAACAGAAAAGATGACATCTTTCCTTAATTTTCAAGCTCTTTGTCCCCGCCAACCAAAGACGTAAGGGCATTGAGATTTTATGATTTCTGAAATAGAAAGAGCTTTAGAATGATGCCATTGTCTTTCTATCACGCACAATTTGGCTCTTGCTTTTACAGAAAAGAAAGTTCTTCCTGGCCTGGTGAAGGATTTGGATGCCTCTGATAGGAAGGATTTGTATTTTTTCAAGATGTTGGTCTTCTATTGAAAATCTTGAACAAAAAATACCCAAGCACAAGTGAAATTCCCTCTTTCTTCTCAGATCAGACATGAAACATTTTTCCAGCTGTGATTAATTGGATGAAGGAAAATTGATCTGGACCCTTATCAGTAATTACCAATAATTGGAGCGTTCTCAAAACTTAACAGAAGTTTAAGGATTCATGTTGCAACGAATGACAAATTCACTAATCATAATTATATCGTTAATTTGCATCAGAGCAAGTCCACAAGACAACAACTTTCTATCTGGGCTACATAATACAAGTCTTTTGAGCTGCCAGAAATATCCTAGCTAGAGCTTCTTGGTGTAGGATGGGGGATTCATAAACGAGGAAACATTCTCCTTTTACAGTATATCCTCAAGAATAGAATCCAATATATAGGTAAAGAACAGAACTTTAATCTGCATTCTACTTTTTCTTTTTCTTTTTTTCTTTTTTCTCTTCTTCCCTCTCAAAGTATCATAATTCAATTAATAATGAGAATGATCATCACAGTAGTCCATATTTTATGAACACACATGGATTCCAAAATTTGAAATGGGTTGATTTTGCTATATAATTGAAACTGTCTAGCTAATGGATACAAGTGCACGACCAATCACATTCATTGGTCCTCACAGCAGCAAATTAATTAATCTTTATCTCTCACAAGTATCTCCACCCAAGTTGAGTGACAAAAACCTGCAAAATATATAGTACAAGTCCTGCAACTAATCTATATTTGAATCCCATATATATATATCGCAAAATAATATACAAGTCCTGCAACTTAATCTATATTGCATGCCCATATTATATCTCATATTATTAGTAGTATATATATAAAAACTCCAATTGGGCTAAGTCATTTTTGCTTTCTTGTGAATATATTTGGAGTAAGTAGATTCTTCAACTTATTATGAATAGCCAGAATGACTCTATGCATCTTAAAGAAAGCCATGCCTCCTTCTCCACGACCCATCCAATATTTTAATATGCTGATATATTTATTTCAATTCACCACTTATATCAACCACATTATGTAATATATATTTGTGTAAAATTGCATGCTTCTAACCATATTAAAAAGGCAAAAACACGCTAACAATTAATCTATGCGGCCAGGCGAGAAGAACTATGGGTTCCTGAATGCACAAATCTGCAGTGTCAGCATATATATATATAAACTCCAACTTGCTAAGTCAATTTTTGTTTTTCTGTAATATATTGGAGCAAGTAAGGCATTCTTCAACTATATATATAGCCAAATGACTCTTATGCAACTAAAGAAAGGCAAATAGCCTCTTACTCCACACGACCCATCAAATATATATAATTATGCTGGCATATATTTATTAATCAATTCACCACTGTAATCAACCACATATGTATATATATTTGTGTAAAATGCATGCTTCAAACCAATTAAAAGGCAAAAACAAACAACAATAATATGCGCAGGACGAGGAAGAACATGGGTTTCCTGTGACAAAATCTGAGTGTCAGGCATGATCTTTACACGAGTCCTGTGTGTTTCTGAATTCTGATATTTACTGTAACAACAGAATAATACGGTTTTAGCTTTCGTAAGCTCTCTCTACTATCTATCACCTTCACGTGCGCTTTCAAGTGTACTACAAAGGCTTATAGATGTACCTCTTCATCACTTCAACAATAATACATGTCACTCTACCCTTAAATCAACATCTTTAACTATCTTGATTATCATCTGATAACGTGACTTAAAATTTTTTTTTTTTTTAATGGAACAATTGTTAATTTAAATCCTTTCCTTCCTCCTTTATTTTGTCTTAACTGTTTCATTCTTTCTTCAACACCACCAACCAGACAGTGAATTATATGATAATAATTACCAAATGGCATTATAAAAACATCTAATATATATATATATACACGTAAGATTCAGATCAGTGGGCAAAGGGCACTAGGCCAATTGGCTGCTTCATTGACCCTTATTATAGTTTATTATTATTGACCTAAAACTATCCTGCACAAGAAAGCAGCAAGCTTTATCCATTAATTTTTTTTAATCAAGTCAATAAGCAAGATTTTCCTCTCTATTTAAGTCGCCATATTCCTTGCTCCAAACCTAACAACCTCTCTTTCTTTTCTTGCACAGTACTTCTCAAAATTATAATTACCATGGAATTGGAAGACATAATAATGAGTCCTAATGTTTCAGCTCCTTCCCCGAAGCTAGCCATGCACAGAGATTCCCATGTAATATCCAAATTCAAGCCTAAAGTTCGCATAATTCACATATTTGCACCAGAGATAATAAAGACTGATGTTGCTAATTTTAGAGAGCTTGTTCAAAGACTCACTGGAAAACCCGGTGATCAAGAAAGCAACAGCAACAAGAAGAAGAAAAAGAAAGCAAGAAATAACACTGCAAACTGCAGCAAGAAAGCACTGATGATGCAAAAGAAGAACAAGAAAGGTATGCAGTTGCAAGACATGTCTCCTACTTTGATACAATGTGAAGAGAAACTTAAAATGGAAGAAGAAAATGGGATATGGGGAAGTAGTACTGAGAGTTCAAGTAGTTTCCTTGATGGGTTTGCAGATTTCAATGGCTTTATACATGATTCCACTGATAACTTTTCCTTGCCTCCTAATTCTCTCTTCTCATCACATGGATTTGTTTGAAGACATGAACCTTGCTTGATATATATATATATATATATATATGGCAAAAGGTTGGGCTCATTTAATTTCTTGATTTTAACTATGTTGACTTTAGTTACTATTATCTATTTATCTCATGTTAGGACACATATAGAGGTGCAGGGTATATGTGTGGTTGCAAATTTGGATGGTTCTGTTCTGTTCTCAGTCTTCTCACATGTCTTAATTTCTAGTGAAAAAGGTGTCTGTCACTAGTTCTTAGGGATTGATTTCAAGAAAAAAGGGATTGAGATACTTATTATTTGTCCTTTTTGTGTTTCTGCTTGTGCTGAGTCTCTGACTCACCATCACTTCTCATTGATGTACAATATAGACATGTACATTTTCTGACCTTCTTTCTCCTAGCAACTGATGAATTTGATCTTTTTTTTTTAATTTTAATTTTTAGTTTAGCTAGCAAAAATCCCCTCAAGAATGTGTGTGTGTGTGTGTGTGTGTGTGTCTGTTTTTCTTTCTTCATTTTCACAAATCATAAATTGCACCAAAAAAAAAAAAATTAACGTTCAGGTTACAGAATGTAACTGATGAGAATCATGCTTTGTAATTGGCCCTTTCTGATGAGAAGTCCTCGTCAATCCATGTGCCCACCAACCATAAGAAATGAAATATAAATTACAAGGTCAAAATTATAGATACTAATATAAAGAATTAATGAAAATGAACTCAAATACAGAGAGAAAATCATATAATAGATCATTTAAGCTTTGGGAGGAGATTATAAAATATGGTTGAGATAAAAAGCCTAAAACAAGCATTGACTTCCACTTTGTCAACTCAGTTTGTGACTTTTTCCCCCCTTTAAAAGAAAGAAAATGAAACCCCTCCAACCAATCAATCTTGTTTGATTTTGAAAAATATTTTGCAAAATATTTAAGGCCAATGCAGTAAAGATTTGGTAAAGAGCAGAGGTTTACTAGTTTTAGAGGAACCTTCCTCTTTGGTTCGATTCTCTCTTATTGCTAATAGAATAGAGTTCACTCCACTACATAAAGTTTCATAAGTACAGAACATTCAAACTATTAAGTAAAAACATCTATGGTTACACTTTGATTTAGAGCTGTACCTGTATCTGTATCCGTATCTCATAGTGTAAATTTTTATAAGCTTACACAATATAGAAACGGGTGAAAGAAATTATGCATTTTTTACTAAAAATGCATTTATTACAACCTTCATATAGAAACAGATATAAAAACCTCAAGTCTATTATTGTTTTAAGTTATGGATTGCCTGTTGCCATATAGATACAGTAGCTGCCTCTGATGAATTTCGAGGAAGTTAGCAAGCAGAAGAGTAGATGAATTACAATGACATCACGTGAGCAAGAGAATGAAAATGGCTAGCTTCTGATCTGTATCACCCCATCATCCTGAAATCAATTTGACAGAGTCAGATTAACTTTTCTCCTTGGAATTAATAGTAGCCTTTAAGAAGATGATACAATATGTACAAATGGTAACTCTTTAAGCATGAACCCATTGTTCATTGAAATAACTTCTTTTCAGAATAAGGAAACATGTCAGGCCAGATGATCTCATTTCAATGACTATTCATGATTAGGAACCAAAAATGATGAAAAATAATCTTAGAATTAGCCAAAGGACGAGATTGTTATCCTTAGAGATAGTGATAGCATAGTGTAGAAAAAAAAGTGTCGATCTGATAAAACAAAATAATGAATTCCTCCAATAATGAACTTCCAATATCAAGGTAAAAAGGGGCAGGAAAAGTTTCCTTCAACATGGACAGTAAACAGTACACACTAAAGGAAATCTTCAAACTAAAGAATACACAAAATAATAGTTACAAAGATGTCCAAGACGTACCAAGTCTTATCCACCAATATGTATCATAGGTCTATTTGCTGTTTTTGCAATGTCAAACATTCCGGCATGTGAAGCTTTCTTCTTTTTGACCTGAAGCATGCAAGAGAAATTCTTTGAGACAGCAACAAAAGCTAGAGAACTGAGCAAAGCAATAGTGCATGTGAATTAACAGAAATGCAATTTTGGTATCTTCAGAAAAACCAAAGAACAATCTATACCATCATGCAAGAGCAACTTTTGAAAATCCTATCATTTCTATCTGTAAATACAAAACTACAAACTGCATACCGCTGACCCAATTATTTCCCTAAGCTCATGTTCATCAGCACCACGACGAAGGGGATCTCTTAAGCTGACCTGCAAAAACAAAAGCATTAGTAAAAATTAAAGTGACGCATTGTAATCAAAAAACTGGAAGAGTCTTAACTAACTTTATTCTAAGCATTCTGCATATGTTTCCAATAAACTCCAAGCTAGGACTGCTATGATAGGGTACCTATATCCTTCCGCCATTTCTCTAGGCTATTTATTGTGTTCTATTTGAATTTAACTATAAAATTTTATTGGTCAATTTTCCTTTCCAAATTTCTTCTCTTGAAATCCGTACTATAGTTACTTCTCTACCATCAATTATGACTAAAGCAAGGTGTTATTGAATGGTCAAACTCATAATTTTTCACAAGTTCTAACTTCAAACTTGAAAATTACCCTCAATTATGAGAGTTCACAAATATAGGAACATGAAGACATGAATAACTAATTCAAGTAACTAGAAAGAGATCAAGTTAAGAAATAAAATTCAGGCTGATGGCAAAAGTGATAAAGATTTAAGAGGATAAGAGATGGTTCACCTCTGAAGGACCAAAGAGGCACACTTTAAAGTTTCCATCAGCCAAAAGTCGCAATCTATTGCAACCAGCACAAAAATGCTCCGTCATTGATGTTATAAAGGAAACAGTGCCTAGATGCCCATCTATCTTGAAGTTCTTGGCTGTATCTGCTGGGTGATCTTGAAGTCTCTTTGGTTCTGTGAACTTCTTTGCCTGCTCAATTACAAGGAGTTACTGCAACAACGTACGAGTGGTACTCAGAAATCTCCATATAAAGTCACCTGTTAGAATTCTACCTTACCACTATATCCAACATTTCTGAGTAGGGAACAAGTTTCTTGACATTCCAAACATTTCCATCAAAAGGCATGAACTCAATGAACCGAATATTAATCTGTTTGTCACGTGTCAGCTCCACAAAATCACAGATCTCATCATCATTGAACCCACGCATTACAACGCAATTTACCTGACAGAAAACAGTAAACAGGAAAAAATATATAAGCTATGTATTTCCAGAAGGCCTTAAAAATAAATAATGGAAGACTTTTCCCATCTTCAAAACAGTAATAACATATTCTGCTTGCACGAGAGCAAAATTTGAAGAAGCATAGTTTAGAGGGGAAAAAAATGAAGCTGAAAATAGCAAAAGGTGCATACTTTAACAGGATTATACCCACAGTCCAGAGCAGCATTAATTGACTCCATAACCTTCTCATGCCCTTTACGCCTGGTCATAAATTCAAATTTAGCTGGGACCAACGTATCTAAGCTGATATTTAAAGAAGTTAGCCCACTTTCTTTCAGCTTTGGGAGTTTCCTTGCGAGAGTAATTCCATTAGTTGTCATGGCTAATGTCTTGAGTCCTTCCAGGTTAGATAGCTGTAAGCATATCTCTTCGATATCTTTTCTAATGGTTGGCTCACCACCAGTCAAACGAATTTTATTCACTCCAGAACTGACAAAGAGATTTGCCAAACGAACAATCTCATTCTGTGAGAGTAATTGAGGGCTGGGAGTGAGCTCCACACCCTCAGCTGGCATACAGTACTGACACCGCAAATTGCAACGTTCTGTCAAGGATATCCTCAGGTAGGTGTGCATCCTTCCAAATGAATCAATTAACATATCAGAAACAGAATTAGGATTCAGCAGATTTTCTGACAACTCTGCACAAGAAGTTGCATATGCTCTAGGCACTGATTTATCTAGTTGATTACTACTTGAACCTAGAGAATTGTCATTTCCTATTGAACAAGATTGAACTTGGCAATCAACCTGCATATGAAGCATAACAATATTAGTGTTCCAAACTTCAACATAAAGACTCTGCTTAGGCATAATAGCAATCTAGAATAATAGGTGAATATTAAAATATATATATATTAAATCTTACTATAGTATTTATATATATATATAATAGAATACATACTATTATTAGTATATTATATAAACAACACATCACACCCATCACAGCATTACCCCACTCCAGTTATACTGGTCCATTATAATGCCCTTGTACCTAAGTGATGCCAGACACAGCTTGTACGAACTCTTGAATTCAATACTAACTACTTATCTTCGTATAATTATTGAGAGGAATGTATCTGAGATCAAAAATGATTAGCTTGTGGAGTGCATCACTTTCTTCATATCTTACCTGTACATACCCTGCTTACTTTTGGTCTGTACTGTAACATACTAGGACACAAGTGTTCCATTCTCAGGCACCATCTAGCTTGAATATGGATTTCTAGTTTCATAAAGAAAAAAAACTCAAGATACTGATGACCTTTAAGTACTAGCTCCAATCAAAGCTTAGAAAATTAATTAGCATACATGTATAGGAAGCTACATTTAAGGGTTGAATATAAGTTTCCTGTTTGCCATGGCCTAACTCTATTTATCAGCAGCACCGTATAAAAAATTATGTGGGAGATTATTATTATTATCAATATTATTATCTTATTATCCAATTGAAGTATATATATCCAATTAGGAAGAATTTCAATGACAATTTTGTACAAAAAAAGAAACTGAAATTTAAAAGCAAAAGTAGAAATTAAATAAACATACGAGAAAGAAACTGGAATTCTTGAATCCCAGATGCCAATTAGCAATCTTTGACACGCCCCGCCTAATCATGGCTGCTGACCGCAAAAGGAAAATGAAAGTACTGTCCAGTTATCCCCTCAACGATAACGAAAGTAACAAATGAAAAAGACAGAACGTTCAAGCTTCAGATAACAAACCAAGGAATTAGAGAAGAAAAAAATATGATAAGAATTTCAAACTTGTGGATAAGCACGAATTTACATGGTATTGAGCAGAGGAGAAAGAAGAGGAAAAAAGGAACTTTGGGTGTGTGATTGTCCCAAGATCCTTTTAAAAAATCCAGCGCTATATAACCATTGAAAGCCAGCGAGAATTTGCGTTCGCGTTAACCTTCCCATTTTGGCGGTGGTGTTCTTTAGCTGAGTTTACTTTTTTTAATCTTAAAAAAAAAGTGTCATCTACCAGATAGAGGAGAAATTGACATGAATTAGCCAATAAAAAAATACCAGATTATGATCAAAACAGTTGAATAATACTCTCACACAAATAGCGTTCGGTTGCCAAAGAGTAATTTAGAACAGTAAGATAAATATACTGACCTTTAGTTGCGTGAGAAGAGGCAATATCTTCAAGGTAGACGACAATGAACAAAGAGCCAGAGAATGACTTAAGAGGCGGGAGGGAAGCTTCATGTGCCGAAGCATCTTGGGCTACAGCCGCCTACTTGGGCTTGGTTTTGTTATATGTATGGGCTTGGTTTTGTTAATATGTATATATATATATATTATATATATATATATATAATATTATATTATATATATATATATATATATTTTTTTTTTTTTTTTTTTTTTTTTTTTTTTTTTGAGAATAATGGCCTGGTTTGTTATATTTTTAATTTTTTTTTTAGACTTTGAGGTCAATTTTAGATTAAAAAACGAGTTTGATAAAATACAAAATAAAGATATATAAATAAGTACAAATTTAATAAATATTTATAGAATTGATTTATAGATTAATATGGTCAACTATTTTAATTAATTTAAAATAATCAAATTAATATGATTTTTCTATTTCAATGAATTCAAATAAATTTTTTCAAAGTCCAGCATTATTAGCTTATAAATTAGAAAAAAATAATTAAAATTAGTTAGAAATCAAAAAGTAAGGTATCATTTATTTCTTATTATCTACTTATTTTAAAATTAATCTTTTAATATCCTATCTTAATTATCAATATTACTCTTATTCATCTCTCTTATTTGGTAAATTTAGTCCCTTATGTTTAACTGTGCTAAGCTATTTAATCCTCCATTAAAAAAAAAATATCATTTTTACTCTTTTAATAATTCAATAGTAAACGTGAGTGATTAAATAGTAATATTATATTAAAGTAATCAATCATCTTAGGATATTTAATTTTTAAAATGGCACATTTTGAATAAAAGGATAATAATTTAAGGATGTTAAAGAGAGATTATAAATATATTTTATCAAATAAAGGGATAAAACTATAATTATAATTAAATATGAGGGGCTAATAATTATTTAGTCTTATAACATAGGTTTTGATTGCAGGGAGGAGTTAAAAAATAAAAGAAAAACGTTGTCGTAGTGGGGGACATGGCCTATATTTTTAGCGGAGATAATATGAACCAGATTCTCCTGGTGAGGTGCGCAAAACCGGCGGTGTCCAACCAAACTGCATTATGCGAGCATCCGATACCACGCACGATCTCGCACTAGTGGGCGGAGCTGGAGTCTGCATTAATCAGACACGAGCGCCTCCTCGCGATTTCTTAAAATTATCAAGTCACAGAACTTTTAAAACCCTGATTGGCTTTGCTTATCATCTCAACAGAAATATCAAAACTTCAAATCATCAAATAAAAAAACATTGAGCAGAGCTGGAAAGAGTGATAGAGAAAGAAACGACCAATATAGCGCAGATTACACTGAGATAAATGGCAGCAATTAAAAAGTTCAAATATCAAGGCTGAACAAAAAAACAAGAAAGATAAACCAAAGTCTAGCTACATCAAATCAAATCAAGATTTAAAACGGAAAAAAAAAAACTACAAATCAAAAAATTGGAGCTCGAAAAGAACAAAAAAACGGTGACTTACTGTAAAGTGATGGAGGCGGTTGGTTGGCGTGGCTATTCGACGTTGAGTGGCGCGAAGGGAATGGCACGAAGAGGAGATTAGCTTCTTCCGGATTGGAGTTAAAAGGGACTGTTTTGTGGAGCAGAAGAACAGAGACAAATATTCTCAAAAAAGAAAAAAAAAGAAAAAAATGGTTAAGGTGGGGTCAAAAATGGAAATTTGACTGACTTTAGGTATAGGGCCCATTATTTATAAACTAGTTTTTATGAATCCGATGCACGTGCACTTGTTTTTCATACGCGTGATTTAATTTCTTTTATGTATAATATTACATTAAAAATTTTCTGTTTCTTAGATTTAAATTGTGTTTGTAAACTTTACGATTCATGAAGCAATCGTCTGATTAATTTTTTTATTTATATAAAAAGTGAAAGATATCGAGTTCGAGTTCTCTTGACTCTATTAATTTTTTTAGAAAATGTTAAATTTTAAATTTTAATTTAATTGTTTAAAAAATAGAAATTTATGATTATTTTAAAAATAAAAAATGTTGTAAAGAATAATGTTATTTGGTAAAAAAAAATATCATCAAACATGTGTGCTTTAAAAAAAAAAAAAAAAAAAAAAAAAAAAAAAAAAAAAAAAAAAAAAAAAAAAAAAAAAAAAAAAAAAAAAAAAAAAAAAAAAACCAAACATGTGTGTGTAGGTTGACTATTATTATGCACCGATAAGGAAAAAATCGAGAACTTCTGAACATTAAAAGGTTGGACCAAACTTTTTAATACTTGTCAAAATTAAAAATAAAAACTCAAGAACAGAATTTATTTTTTATCATCACTCCAGTTAATTGTGCGTTGATTAATTGATTTATTTCTAAATATTATTAAATTTGACTTATTCATCTGCCTTATTAATTCGATAATTTGAGTAAGTTCTTTTAATTATAAAAATTTTTATTAACGAGATAAATAATAATTGAAACCTACTCATATTTTCTATTCAGAATTTATTGATTTATTTCAATAATTTAGGCCTTCCAATAATTAAAAAAAATTACACCGAAAAATAAAAACTCCTCTGGACCATCAATTGTAGTTAATAAATAAATATTTCATAATTACTTCTTAAAACTATAAATATACGTTTCCTTACCAATATTATAAAATAATATAAATAAATCAAATTGCTAAAAATTATATAAAAAATCGTTACCAAAAAGCTTTTTTTGCCGTACAATTCTCAATTATACCCAAAGGGCAAGGGTCGAACGACTGAAAGGCCACGAGGGAAATTGGCAGGATCGAATGACTGAAAAGCCAGAAGGCAAATTGAGATTTAAAGACGTAAGCAGGGGTATTAGTGGAATGATGTTCTCTGACCGGGCGGTTTAGGCCCAAAAAAAAAAAGGAGACGGAAGAAGAAGAAAAAGCAAAACCAGAATTTCAGTTTTTTACATTTGATTAGTAAATAAATTCGTTTGTATAAATTATTACCAGCCAAGCCACCAAACACTTCTATTTTGTTTACGACTTCTGCCTTTGGTTTCGCAGTAATCGCAAGGGTCCTCTGACTCGGTATCGTCCTCCTTTCTCTGCAATTTTTTTTTCTTTCCTTTCTTTGATTTCCCAGCAGGTGCTTGCCATTCTTGCACGCGGCTAGCATTTTCATTGGAACGATTAAGATCTAAAATTAACTTTCTTTTGGTTGTCGAAGCATACAATTCTTTCTCTTGGATCGGTTTATATCTTTATGGATTTATTTGAATTGTGTTTTTTTGGTGATGGCAGGTAATTCTAAGTGAGTAAGCAATGGTGTTTTTCAGAAGCGTTTCTCTGCTCTCTCGACTACGTTCTCGTGCTGTAAGTTCTCTCTTTCAATTGCTGGTTATTGTTCCATTGATTGAGAATCCTTTTTTCATATAAAAGGCTTTATTTTTTATTTGTACTTTATAGATAAAGGATTTTTTTTTTTTTTTTTTTTTTTTGTAAATATTTGGGGTTTTTAACAGGGGTTTCATTTTTTTTTTTTTTTTTTTTTTTGGTAATATGTAAATATGTTACAGGTTCAACAATCTAATCTCAGCAATTCCGTAAGATGGCTTCAGACTCAGGGCTTGTCTGATCTTGTAATTACCTCTCTTTGCTTCTTTATCCATCTATATGCTGGGTTCAGTCTAAGAGTTTCTATGTGTTTTAACTTTGGAATTTTTAGTTCATTCATATGTACTATTAAGTTTTAAACAGAATAGTTTTGTTTACTTGATGTTTGGTTGAAGATTTTTATTTTCTCTCTCTCCTATTTGGAAATTTAGGACCTTCATTCTCAGCTGAAGGAATTGATCCCAGAACAGCAGGTCTCTATTACTGCCTGGCTTTTTAATGTGTTTCTTTCTTTATAGTTGGGGTGCTTATCAACTGTGAGAAATTTACTTTTTTTTTTTTTTTGGTTCCAGGAGCGTCTCAAGAAACTCAAGACAGAGCATGGAAAGGTTCAACTGGGAAATATTACTGTTGACATGGTAAAGTTTCTACCTTTTGATTTTATATCATCGACACATGTAGTTTTCAGTTTTCTTTTGTTTTTATATCATTGTATTATTATAACTTATCGCTGAAATATTTGTGCATTAAACTTGGGAAGGTACTTGGTGGGATGAGAGGAATGACAGGATTGTTATGGGAAACCTCCTTACTTGATCCAGATGAGGTACAATATTCATTTATTCATTATCAGTTTCATAGTCATCAATGGAGTTCTTATTGTTCGTAGATTTGACAGTTAGTTTTCTGTTTCTCAGGGAATTCGCTTTAGGGGTCTGTCAATTCCTGAATGCCAAAAAGTGCTACCAGCTGCAAAGCCTGGTGGAGAACCTTTACCTGAGGGTCTTCTCTGGCTTCTTTTAACTGGGAAGGTGCAGTTTTGTGTTTGATAGAAGAATCTATCTTAAGTTTTATTCTTAATGAATTCTATGAACTTTGTGTTGTGTTACAACATTTAACACTTGTTTTCTCCTTTCTTATATTTTAGGTACCAAGCAAAGAGCAGGTTGATGCATTGTCGAAGGAATTACGTGACCGTGCCACGGTTCCAGGTCTGTAGCTTATGGTTTTCTTTTATATTGCTTGTGAATTGTTCAGCTGTTGTATATTTAATATAGAGTACTTGTAGCAGCTGATCTTATTGAATGTGTTTTATTCATTTCTTGTAAATAATGAAGCTGTTGAGTTTATTTATAATATTAATGAGAACATGCCAATTTTAATTTTGAATCCCTATATTTATTTTATACCTGGTCTTCATTTGGCATGTTTTCTATGATGATGGACAAATCAGTTCATTTTTCTTGCAGAGTATGTGTACAAGGCCATTGATGCTTTGCCAGTCACAGCTCATCCAATGACTCAGTTTGCATCTGGTGTTATGGCCCTTCAGGTTGGGAAATGTTCTAAACATAATATCTTTATTCATATGTATCATTATAAGTATCTCTCTCATCCCTTTCCTTTTTTCCTTAATTCACGTTTTCTTGACAGCTATAGTCAAGCATAATTGATTTGACTGTTAACTCTTTTGGTTTTGCTGCTACTAGTATAACTATTTAAAAAATATGT
The DNA here is from genome assembly GCF_014843425.1 of Jatropha curcas. Next base: position 473,316 of record NW_023591572.1, on the reverse strand, counting down.
GAATTTTACATGGCATAATTTGGTGTCAATAAGTTTAAAATTTTGAAATGAGAGAAGAACTGAACTATACTGTATATCATATTTAGTTCCTTGGAAAAGATTCTGACTCTTCTACTGTTGCTTTTGAGAGGGTGGAGTCAAGAGGACTTGTTTTGGTTTGGTTACCTTGTAGCATGTGGTGCAATCGTGGGAAGTATAAAGCATGGGGATTTAAATATTTGTTATTACTCTTAATATGGTGATCCTATCATGGACCTAGTATAAGCTGGCAACTAAGACCATTACTAGTTCAGCAATCTTACAGAATTGACAATCGTTTAATAATCTTCTTCTTTGAAGCACTTAATCATAGGGTTGGATTTGGTATGGTCTAGAGCTACCGAGCAATTCTATATGAGAAAATGATAGCTAAGTGGATCTCTCCCCTTTGTTATGGGGACAGTTGAGCCAACTAATAACTATGTACAAGATATGTTAAGAGATAGTGGTAGCTCCGTTTAGATTTTTGTCTGCAGATGTGAAGTCAACAATTTCAATTTCTTATTGATGTCTTTCAGGTTCAAAGTGAATTTCAAAAAGCATATGACAAAGGGATTCCCAAATCAAAGTAACGTCTCTGACTCTAAGGATGTTCTGTTCTCATAATTTTTTATATATAATGTGAGCATCATAACACAATAAAACTTCTAGGTACTGGGAACCAACTTATGAGGATTCTCTCAATCTGATTGCCCGTGTGCCAATAGTAGCTTCATATGTTTATCGGAGGTCAGTTTCATTACATTCAAGCCTGCATATTTAGTTTGATTCATTGTTGGGTGGACCACAGCATGATGGAGAGCCTTGTGACATGAAATAATTTTTGACAGGATATACAAAGATGGAAAATTTATTCCCTTGGATGACTCTCTGGATTATGGTGGAAACTTTTCACACATGTTGGGATTTGATAATCCCCAGATGCAAGAACTTATGAGGCTTTATGTTACAATCCATAGGTTTGTATATATTATTCGCTTCAAAGAAACAATATGATCTGTTGATCTCAGGTTTAGGGATGTATACTTGTTTTTTACTCAAATCTATTTCTTAGGAAAAAAATTACCTTTGTTTATCGATTTCTTTCTTTCTTATATATATATGGGGCTGCAGTGATCATGAAGGGCCGGCATGTCAGTGCTCATACTGGTCCACCTGGTTAAGTTGACTTAGAATTCTCAAGGTTGTCAACTTTTTAGAATGTGTAATTGTTTTAAATCCATAGTATGCACATTTTATTCTTTTTCACGTGGGGTATGGAGGAGCATAAGAGATGCTGATATAATATATATATTAATTTTAATGGTGTGCTGCAGTGATCATGAAGGCGGCAATGTCAGTGCTCATACTGGTCACCTGGTAAGTTGATTGAATTCTCAAAGGTTGTCACTTTTAGAATGTGTAATGTTTTAATCCATAGTATGCAATTTTATTCTTTTTCACGTGGGGTATGGAGGAGCATAAGAGAATGCTGATATACATGATCTTCTTTAATCCATGTTCTACTTGTCAGGTTGCTAGTGCACTTGCGGATCCTTATCTTTCATTTGCCGCTGCATTGAATGGCTTGGCTGGGCCACTCCATGGCTTGGCTAATCAGGTATCATATGTTATGCTGCTTCAGCTGATTGGCTTTATTTCCCTCACCGCTTCAGCTCTATCTGTTAATGGGTCTTTGTCAATTTTTCTCTTGGAGTAATAAATTATCCTTGTTGATGTAACAAAAATGCTTGATGATCCATCATTTGACAAATATAAGAGCACTAGGTTCTCTTGTTCCTTTCATAGCATTAATCAATACCTGAAACAAGGTTTAAGTGGAAAATTTTATTTCTTTATTTGAAGTTGTGAGGCTTCTGGTTATAGATAATAATGTTCTTTTACCAACTATGTAATCTATTACAGGCTCTTTTTTCACCTCTTCTAGTCTTGGCTTTAGCATGCCTATTTTCATTATTTTCCTACTTCAGCTGTTTATAATTCCATCTTATATTTGTGAATGATTGTATGATTTATTGTTTTAATTTCCACGATATTTGGATTGCAGGAAGTTCTTCTTTGGATCAAATCCGTGGTGGGAGAATGTGGGGATAATATAACTACAGAACAACTGAAAGACTATGTCTGGAAAACATTAAAGAGTGGGAAGGTAATTTACAGTATTTTGAAGCTAAATTAGAGGTTAAGTTTATTTTGAAGCTAAATTAAAGGTTAAGGTTATTGCACACTAGCATTTTCCCTCCAAAGGTTTATGCAGACTTACACACCTAGCTGACTTCAAACGTGGTCACTGCTTGCAAATATGGTTAACCTGGGAATGTTTTTCTGCCATGTTTTGACTTCCAAATTTTCTCAAACCTTTTCTTTTTGGACTCATTGGAGGCATAACATTGCAGGCTACACAATATAGACTATCCTTATCCTAAGTTCTCCAAAGTAGTGAAAACTCTTGTAGTTGAGAGGACTCCATCCCGAGACCTTCACTTGCCAAATTCTTATAGAAAGCGAGAAAACTAACCATATTGTACCTGATTGATATCATAAATTATGACATTTTATTTTGAATCACCACCAAGATAGCATTGTAGCATCATAAAATTTTTTGGAACCTTAGTTTTGGGAACTGTTATTTTCATTGTGCTTAATCATACTTGCTGCCTATCTTTCTATCCAATTTGCAGGTTGTTCCTGGATTTGGTCATGGAGTTTTACGTAAAACTGATCCAAGATACACATGCCAGAGGGAGTTTGCATTGAAGCACTTACCTGATGATCCACTATTCCAGCTGGTTGTTACTATTTTTTGAATACATTTTTTTTTGGTTTTTTGAATAAGTTAATATATTTTTTTTTATGGAAACCAGGTTTCTAAGCTGTATGAAGTTGTACCTCCAATTCTTACCGAGTTGGGCAAAGTAAGTAAGCTAATTTATTTTGCTTTAAACAAACTATTTTGAAGAATTAAGCATGCTGAGGCTTGAAGAAAGAAATTATCCATAGATCCCACTATATCTACATCCTTAGCTGCTGGGATCTTTTTCTATCAATGTGATGTGGGATCTATTCCTAATTTTGTTGTGGGCTTTGGGAACTTGTAGGTTAAAAACCCCTGGCCAAATGTTGATGCTCACAGTGGCGTATTGCTGAACTATTATGGTTTAACTGAAGCTAGGTATTGTGTCACCATCTCATCTGATAACAAATTATGCTATTGCTATTTTACTACTAGGATGAAAGGGATTACATTCTTCAAAAATTATTATGAACAGGTACTTCACTGTTCTTTTTGGTGTATCAAGGAGTATTGGCATTTGCTCTCAGGTTTGTCATGTTATTGTTCATTGTTTCTATTGTTCAACTTACTACCGTAAGTTTTTCTGAATTATACTTTCATTGATTCAGCTAATATGGGACCGAGCTCTTGGATTGCCACTTGAGAGGCCGAAAAGTGTGACTATGGAATGGCTCGAAAATTACTGCAAAAAAGCAGCTTCATCCTAAACGCTGAATTATTTCATCCATAGTAATAATTATTCAAAAACATGGGTTTTCCAATTGATGAAGGGGTGATGTAAAGTTGAGAGCTTGTCATTTTTTTGTAGCTTTTTCATTTTTTCTTTCCAGTTGGAACAAAGGGTTGGATCCCTAATCCGGTGTTGATACATAACAATGGTTACATTAAACTTTAGCAGGGATAAGAACCACGGTCTAGTGAGCCGTTTGAATAAAAGTGTTTCGGTGCTTCTGCTGGAAATTTCAATGTCATTTAGTTTCTCTTGACCGTCTTTTGACTTGTAAATTACAAGTAGCTAAAATTGTATTACCAGATGAATAGAGCACTTCTGCATCATGTTTGAAAATGAATGTGGCTTTTGCTGCAGTGCAAATTTACTACTGATGACATTTGTGTTATAAGAATCTTTTCAAATGCAAGAATAAAACAATGATCTAATTAATAAAGGCTTCCATTAATTAATTAAACAAGGGTACTTTTGAAAGGTGGGAGAAAAAAGACAAGAAAGGAAAGTAAAAAAAAAAAAAAGAATGCTCTGTGTGAAGAGCAAATATATAAATCCTTGTCCTGGCCTGTCAAAATACATTCTGACGATTGCGGGGCACCTAAAAGTTAAGTCCAAGCTATAAAAGGAATCAAATGGCGTCTCTCTGTGCCGCCCGACCATCGCAACTGGTTCAACGCTTCAATCCAACTACTAAAGCTAAATTTACCTTCAGCAGCAGCGCTGTCAAACTTACTACCAGAGTCTGTCACGCCTCTTCCAACTCCAGGTACTTACTCTCCACTTCAATCTAAACCCTCGTATTTTGGGTTTTCATTCCTATCGATGATGCTGTACTAATTTAACATATTCACGCACTTCCAAATTTTTGCTTGTTTTGGTGGGTTTTTGATTTCTAGTTTTCTAAGTAGAAAGTCACTTTCTTTATTCATCAATCATGGAGAAAATGAAAATCTGTGTTTCAACGAGTCCACCCAATTTCTTAATTTAGTATATTTTCTTGTGAATTTCTGAGTTCAGATTGTTCCTTTCCAGAATAAATTTATAGGTCACTGTTTGTGTGTTCTCGAAGTAGGAAGTCACTTGCTTCAGACCTTTTCATTTCATCAATGGTGGTGAACATGAATGTGGTTGTTGGTTGTGTGCTTTACTTTTTGTGGGATTATTGCCGTTTGTTTTCAACGCTTGGTATCAGGTAGTTTGTGTCATTCAAATGAGAAAAGTGGAATAACTGCCGCCATCTCATTTACAGGCAAGCAGATTTTTGGTTTTGTTCTTTTTTCCTTTTTTTTAAAGAAAAAAAAAATGGTATTTGTTTTTGATTAACCTGTGATTGCTACCTTGTTGGTCCTTGCTTCCTCAGCTGTGATTGCATCTTATATCATCACATTGTTATTCTAGATGATTTAAGGTAGCAAATAAGATTGTGATTATGATAAGATCTTGTGGCTCTTATTTGATTGCTTCTGAAAGATGCTAGTGCCTAATGGTGTAAGCATTAAATTAAGAAGCTCTGCGAAAATTTGATATGCTCAGCATCCTCTGTAACTTGAACATCGAAGACGTCACTTGCAAATTAGTTTTGGTCATCCGGTTTTACATTAAGGTATGAGCTAACCATCAGTAAACTTGAGCAAATATAGAATTGAAATGTCAAACATTAGGCTCACGTTAGGATTTGATTATTGAGTTCCTTTGTTTCAAATTGAAGTTTGTTCTGTATAAACTTTTTGATGTTTGCTTTAAGATTTATGGTACGTCCACCACTGTGACTTTCAGAATCTTATATTAGTCTATAACTGAGTTCATGCCAAAGAAAACGGATGAATATTCAGAACTTGTTACAATTTACTCAACATCACGTTTATTTGTAGGTAATCAGATACCTAAACTAGTTAGTATGGAACTTGTATGCTGCAACTAAAGTCAACCTTCTTTCTTGCAATTATTTAAAATTGTTCTTTTCTTCATCCAGGTTCAAGAATACTGTAACATTGCAAGGAAGGGAAAGGTTACTTGTTGCATTTGCATCAAACTCTAGTCCTCCTGGTGGAGATTCCATCAAAGATACATCTGATAGGATCACAAGTAATGCCACCCAAGGCCCTCCACTCCTAACTTTTCTGGCAGGATTCCTTGTTTTTTGCATCATATGCTGGATTTTTGGATCTATTATAATGTGGCTGTTCGGACTAATAGTTAATGTGCCTCCTTCAAAGTAGGCTGAATTTGTACTGTTAGTAATGTTGAAATGCTATATATGCCTAGCTTCTCTGCACTATTGAGGCAGAAATTTGATCAAAAGAAAAGGAAGCAGAAAAGCAAAATCATAGCAGTAGGTGGAATGAAATAAATCTAGTATGCTATGTAACTATCGTATCCATTAATGGGTTAGCCATGATTTCTGTCTTCAGCACTATGTTAATTATATGTAAATGTTATACTCTAATCTAGGTTGTGTATGATATAGTTAAATTTTTGTTCCATTCTGTTAAACTTATCGTTCCTTCTATAACTGTCATCATGATAGCGAAAATTTTCACCTAGAAGTTTGGGGAGCTTGTACACAAATTAACCTACGAGCCATAATGGCCAAGAAAATGGTCTTCATGACCAGATATCCATTACTACACTGGCTCCTTCAAATGGTTTGGCCAAATGCATAACAAAGACTAGTTTTTACGTCACCAATAGAGAAACATTCTGTCTGAGAAAAAATATGGTCCTCTGCACCAACATTCCACAGAACCAACATGCCTGTCTGTTATCAGTAAATGGTTCCATAATTAACCAAATCAGCCAAGAAATGCACAACATTATCAATTAAATGGGAAGAACAAGATGGACATGACTTACATTCCAAGAAAGCAGAAAATTAATCTTATTGTTGTTGAAAGATAGAGCAAATGCAGAAGGTCATAAAAGGGCACTGCTTCCCACAAAAAACTTAAATTCTCTGATTGGGGATTGCAAAAGTTAATCAGCACTTTTCGCCGTCTCTTGTTGAGCATCATCTTCAAGTGATCCTGTAAAATTTCTCCGCTCATCAGCAGTAGCTGTAATAACTGGCATCCAGACATCAGCAGTACCACTCAAGATTGACTGCACCTGTGGATCTGCAGCCATTGCTGATGATATCATTTCATCAACATCATCCAATTTTGCTGATAATTTATCCAGCTCCCTTGCTATTTCCAGCTGTCAGTAAAAATGAACAACCACGAGAAGAGACTCTATATAAGAGAATGTTTATCTCAAAAAAGGATTGCGGGGGGCAACAGAAACATTGCAGCAATTGATTTTTATTCACCTCATCAAGGCTCTTAGTTGACTTTGTAGGAACTTTTGTAACCTCTAATCCAAGTGCTTCAATTTTGGATCGCAATTCAACTTCTTCCTGATTAGTTATTGACTCTACCTATAACAATTAAGAAGATTAAGATTCACAATACATGGTCAAGGTATAAACTTTAAACATTAAGTAGTCACCAAGTTATGCCTCTGTCTCAAATTTTGCACCCAAGATAGATATTAGATATTGGAGTTCATCTTAGCCTGTCAGCAGGAAATTCAACACAACTACACAAGATTACATCTATTTAAATTTTTCCGTTCAAAAATTGTAGATTCTACACAATTAGCAGCTCATTACATAAAATTTATACAGGATCATATTTGCAAAGAGATCACAGAAGAACTCAGAGCCATTGCTAAAAAATTCCTAAAACAAAAAAAGTGAAACCAAACTAAAGAATCAAACTAAAGGCAGAGTCTTCCTAGCTCAAGCAGACACCCCGTCATAAATTGATGAAATACAGAAAATATTATCAAATCAACAGAAAAAAGCCATTTCAATTAAACCCATATGCTTTAAATTATGCCAAATTCTTTCTCCTAAATCAATTAACCAGTACGAGTTAAAGAAAAAAGAAAAAGCATTGATCTGTGTGGAGTTGAAAAAGAAACGCACTTGCTGGAGAAGGTTGGACAGGAGCTGAAACAATTGCGCATCTGCTTTGCCTTCGTCTTCTGCCATTTCGGATTTCTCCCCGTCTTTTCGCTTCTTTCTAATTTCTTGTTACGTTTTTGTCTAGGAAATAAGCGCGTGTAGGCACGCCCTTTCAGTTCATTGACATGTGTGACGTGTCCTTAATGGCTGATTTTCAGGAATCAGACATCCGTTACGAGGAAAAGTTCCCCTCTAACTCATATACAAGTGGCGGGTTGTGTAAACCGGCAGTTTAGGGCTGATCTCAATTCCTCTTTAAGCCGGCTTCAGTCACAGCATCAATACGATCCCAATTTTACAAATTAAAAAAAATATATATATTGGGAATCGGATTGCTTAAAATTTCTAATTATGCAAGAAATAGAAACATTCTGTTAACTTTGCCCCATAATATTTGTCACATTCAGAACTGCACATCTTTAAGAAAATTTTATTTAAATTTATAATAAATTATTAAGTAAATTGACTATATTATCCTTAATTTAATATTATTTTTTTAAAAAAACCATTAAATTAAGTAATAATTATTGGTCATATAAAAAGGATAAGTATAAAAAAAAACATTTATTACTCTTTAAAACCATAAATATGACAAATATTTTGAAATAAACTATTTTCTGAAATATAACAAGTATTATGGAACATAAATAGTATTAGAGAATTAGTAAGTGCATATACAACTTGATAATCAATTGAGATTGTACGAAGGATAAAGGTGGAAAAAAGCTCAAGAGGAACTGTAACTTGTTGGATGTTTCTATATAAAATGCTTTTGTTTACTTTTGAAAAAAAAAAAAAAAAAAGACTCCACTAGGATTTTAAAAATACCAAAAAAGTCTTTAAAAGTGTAATAGAAACTCATTCCTTTGTGTTTAAGCAATTATCCTTCAATTCATAATAGAAATTCTTAAAGAAAAAGGTTAGAAAAACTCAAATTGGTATTCACAAATCTAATTCCAATAGTCTTGCAATTGCTATGATTGATTAGAATAAGGAAGGTAAAAGGAGAAAAAGAAAAGGGAAAGACTTGAATAAGGTGTGTGTGATAGTTTGGGTTCTGATTTTAGGTGGAAGATGCTTTCTCTCGAGGGAATTTCCTTTAACTTTGGTCTCCGGTGGGCTTTAGTGTCCTTAACTTCCATTCCAAGTAACATACGGACTATGGCTCAGTTGGCAATATTGGTTAAGTATATGGGAAGAGTTTTCAGTTCCGATCCCTACTAAACACACCTCTATAGGGAGAGGCGAATAGTTTTAACTGTAATTAGGCCCTGAGTCGAATTAGTCAGTTCCTAATAATATAGTCCGAATACTGATGATTCACACAAAAAAAAAAAAAAAAAAATTCCAATTATGTCTTGCAAATTGCTATGATTGATTTAGGAATAAGGAAGTGTAAAAGGATGAAAAAGGAAAAGGGAAAGGACTTGGAATAGTGTGTGTTGTGATATTTGGTCTGATTTTAGGTGGAGATGCTTTCTCTCGAGGGAATTTTCCTTTAACTTTGGTCTCGGTTGGGCTTTAGTGTCCTTAACTTCCATTTCCAGTAACCATACGGACTATGCTCAGTTGGCAATATTGGTAAGTATAATGGGAAGAGTTTTTCAGTCTTCCGAATTCCCTTTACTTAAACCACCTCTATAGGGGAAGATGCGATAGTTTAAACTGTAATTAGGGCCCTTGAGTCGAATTAGGTCAGTTACCTTAATAATATAGTCCGAATACTGAGGATTCACACAAAAAAAAAAAAAAAAAAAAAAATCCCTCCAAATACTGATAGTTTTACAAAGAAAAAACTTCACGCGAAATATAAATACACTCTTATTAAATGCATGTTAGTTGCATGAAATACTGGCATGCCCTAATTGGAAGCCTCGATGGAGAAATGAAAGACTATTTGCCCTAATTGGAAGCATCAATGGAAAAATGAAAGAATATTATTCTAATTAAAGTTGCTAATTTCCCAAAATGATTTTTGGCTGTGAATATATCCTATGCTTGCATTAGCAAAGGCTATCTTTTCACTTAGCTACTTTTCATATATCTTTTTGCAATAATCAAAAGGACAAGACTCCCATAGCAACATATAGTACTAGTATAGGATAAGAAGCATGTCACCTTATTCCTTATTTCATTATCATAATTAAATTAGTTGGTGAAATAATTAAAGTCAGCCATCTTTGTGGACTATCAAGTTTAAATGTGTGAATGTGTTAGGTTAGGTCCTTCACTAACAATAATATATATATATATATATCTTATATATATATAATTATATCTATATATATATATATATAATTCACTCTCTCATCCAATTATACTTCCCCTTAGAGCTATCCCGCAATTATTCATCAATTCCACAAGTGTCTACCTTTTTTCATCTTGATGATGCATAATTTAGAATAAAGATGTTTTTTTTTTTTTTAATCGGGAGGTGTTAATTCCTTTTGGACGGTAGAATATAAATGTTTTGTTTTGGTGATAAATACGCATTTTTTTAATCAATTAATGAATTTCTATTTTTTCTTTTTTTTTTTTTTAATCGGGAGGTGTAATTCCTTTGGACGGTAGAATATAAATGTTTTGTTGGTGATAAATACGCATTTTTTTAATCAATAATGAATTTCTATTTTTCCTTTTTTATTATTAACAGTTAGAAAATTTTACAAAATCAAGCATTTACATTCCGATGAGTAGATCTCTCTGTACATTCAAACTTAACTCGGTAATGGTAAATGAAAAAATATGATAAGATAATACATTATTATAAACGAGTTACAAAGTAAAATCAAATCTAAGCAAGAAAAGGAGTTTTTACCTCTACTCTCTTGGCCAAACCATCTACAAAGTGGTTGCTAACTCGGCTCACCTTACTCATTTAGCACTTGCCTAACTTGTGAGTTTTTTTTTTTTTTTTCTCAAAACTTTTGTTATACTTTTCAAAAAGCTGAGAAGTTGATCAATATGTTTAATTAACTTTTGGATTCATCCACTTTTTTTTTTTTGTCTCTTCTTTATAGTTGTGCTTTTATTTATATATAGCAATAACACTATCTGTAGGAGTATAAAATTATAATAATCCTTGTGATATTGAGATCTTGTGAATAGATAATCTCATAAACTAATTTGTACCTTTTAAAAAAAAAACAAAAAAGTTAGGCTTACCCAGGAGAGGAAGGCTTGGGTTTTAGTGGTTCTTTTAGTTCTTTTCTACTAATCAAATGGAAAATGAGAAAAGATTAGTTAGTTTTCACCATCTTTCATTTTCTTGAAAATGAAATTTCACCGCAAGAACAAATAGATAGAAAAATGAAAAAAAAAGAAAGAAAAGAAATTGATATAACAACAAGAGACACTATTACGTAAACCGAAGCAAACGGGTGGCTGAACTGAGTCCAACAACGTCCAAATGTCTCTGCTTAGGCAGAGTCATGATGAGTGACTCATGTCATGTGGAACTCAACCAGACGACATAGCAACCCAACATATGCCTCCCATAGGAGCAGCAATCATGTGAACTCAAACCCACCAAGCAACCTCAAAAGTCCAAACTTTTTGCTCTACGGATTGGTAATGGTACTACGGATTGATCAGGTCAATCTCCCGCTTGGCATTAACTCGCAAGAAATTGTTGTTAATCAATCCACTACAGTTGTTTTAGTGGAAAGTTCTTTTCTTTCTGGCATTATATATTGTAAACAAAAAGACGAGAGCATGTTAAAGTATAGTGAGGTGTCAGGTTCTCATTGCACAGACGAAAATGTAAACGAAGAGCGCTTATGCCGTAGACTAGACTAAAATACCACTTGCTTGCGGCCATCGCATTCTTCTTCTCTTCCGTTGTTTATAGGTTCCACCTTCTTCTAGCCTCTTCAAGTATCCTTCACCAATCAATTACTCTGTCTCATATTTATATCTGCATATGTAATATATATACACTTTAGAGACTTCCCAAACTCTCTCTTCTCTCTTTTGTTCTGTTCTGTAAAGCAGTCGGTTTTTGGAAGTGAAGTGTTTGGGTTGGTTGATCATGCACAGCATAGCTTGTTATTGAAGCTTTTGGTATCTGTTTGTCAACTGGTAGTCTTTTACTTGCTTTCTCTTCCTCTGTTTTGCTGTCTCTTCTATAATTGTTTGCTTAGAAAAGCTAGGAAGGCACAAAGTTCCAAATTTGACTCAGAAATAAATTCCCAAACTGAGCTTGTAATCCGCTTATATCACTTTATCAACTTGCTGAAATAGACTGGGAAAGTATGCTTAGTTTCTCTGGATTGTTTTGGGTTTTATTGGCAACCAAAAAGAGGTCAGAGTTCGCCCTGGGATGGATTCTTGTGTTCTCCCACCGGAAATGAAAAAGATTATTTTTTTTTTTCCTGATTGGTGCCGTGAGGGGAATATTTTCTTTTTGTTTACCAGTTCCATTACTTCTCTTTACAGTAATTTGGAAGGATTTCCTTTTGTCTCTGTTTTGTTGCTGAACAACTGGATGAAAGAATACAAGAAAAGAAAACAAAACTACATTTGGTAGTTGAATTGGACTTCACTCGGTGGTTCAATAATGAAATTCTGTAGGCTTAAGACTTCAATTTTTTGATTCGTTTCATGTGATAACTTTGTAATCAAACAGAATGGGCAACTCAACTTGGTGATTCTGTGGGTTTGGGTTCGGGCTTAGGGGTTTGTTAGTGATTTCCTTTTTTATTTCTTTGTTTGTTCCTATACACACGCACAGATATACACTTCTTTTGTTTACCATTTTTATGTTTCATGATTCATGACAGAAATAGGGAGGACTTAAGTTGATCGCTGGTGGTCTAAAATATGTCAAGTAGAAGGGGTTCTGATCATCAACCGCCCCAGAGGCGGCTTCTGCGGACTCAGACAGCTGGTAATTTGGGAGAGTCCATGTTGGATAGTGAGGTGGTGCCTTCTTCACTGGTTGAGATTGCTCCAATTCTCCGTGTTGCTAACCAAGTAGAGGCTAGCAACCCTAGAGTTGCTTATCTCTGTAAGATTCTATTTCATTTGTATTTTGGTAATGTATTTGATAAACAGCATATTGAACTATTAGAGGAAAAAATTAATGTAATTGGAAAATAATTTTGATATCTTAGCAGAAAGGAAAGTTCTTAGTTGAAAAGATTGATTTTGGATTTTTCCCTCTAACATCTTCCTATTTGAGAAGAATGATGCTATTACATATACTGTTTGCTGATTGGAGAATAGTCAAGATGATATCTTGAATTTTGCATCGACTGTCTTTTCTTATGACTTTCTTTTTGGGGGCTGTCTCTGCAATATGAGATGTATTGTAGCATTTTTTTGGTTATCGAATAATGATCTCTCTATAATTGCAATGCTGTTCTTTGTGAACTCTAATTCATATCTGAACTCCCGTCACTTACTAATATGAATGTTGGACATAGGTCGATTCTATGCCTTTGAGAAAGCTCACAGATTAGATCCCACTTCTAGTGGGCGTGGTGTTCGACAATTTAAAACTGCACTTTTACAACGTCTTGAAAGGGTAAGCTCTCATTTTTTGTATCCATGATATCGATTTTTTGCTTGATCATATGCAATCTTATCTTTTAAGAGGGAGAGACTTGGTGGAATATTATCCCCTAATCATAAGAAATGTAATTCTGGTGGATAATAATTTCACAATGATATTCCTATTGCAAAATGAATATCTAGAATCCCAAAATGTGCCTTGGTAAATAGTTCCTAGCTCTTCTCTTAACATTTCCCTTTTTTCTGAATGATCTTTTTTGAGTTGCATGAAAATACTGTTAATTCGTTTGTTTTCTCCAGGAAAATGAAATTACAATGAAAGGAAGGACAATGAGTGACGCACGAGAAATGCAAAAATTTTATCGGGATTATTATCAAAAGTATATTCAAGCTTTACAGAATGCTGCTGATAAGGCTGATCGGTAACCTAACTTTGAGGTTTCATATTTTGATCTATTTGCTGATTCTACTATATGGGCATCTGATCATGTCTTTGTCTCCATTCCAGTGCTCAACTTACAAAAGCATATCAAACTGCTGCTGTTCTTTTTGAGGTTTTGAAGGCCGTCAACCAGACAGAGGCTGTGCCTGATGAGGTTAAGATTGACCGTTTTTAGCATTGCAAATATTTGCATATCATCTCAGTTTGTTAGGTGGTGTTAGGCATCTTGAAACACACATCTGTTGCATATGTGATGTATGTATAATATATTATGTTCTTTGCCCTTCCTTTTTGTGTATAGATTCTGGAAGCCCACACGAAGGTCGAAGAAAAGACAAAGATATACGTACCTTACAATATTCTTCCTCTTGATCCTGACAGTCAAAATCAGGCTATAATGAGATATCCTGAGGTTGCTTCTGTTTATGCTCTGGCATGTTTGGTTTTTCTAGTTTTTGCCCTTTAGACACAGCTGAATTCGCTTATTTGTTTCTGTAAATTGCAGATTCAAGCTGCTGTGTCGGCACTTCGAAATACCAGGGGTCTGCCATGGCCAAAGGGCTACAAGAAGAATGTAAATGAAGACATTTTAGACTGGCTTCAAGCTATGTTTGGTTTCCAGGTTAACTGATTAATGTGCAATCCATTTCTTGGTAAGCCTGTGGTATATATCTGGTTATTTATTATATATATATTATAATATCCATATGCAGAAGGATAATGTGGCAAATCAGAGGGAACATTTGATCCTGTTGCTTGCAAATGTGCACATTCGACAATTTCCAAAGACTGATCAGCAACCAAAGGTTTTAATTTACTTCTCATATTGATTGGGCACACGAATTTACTTTATTTAGGACTAACTTTCTTGGTGATCAATGTCTCCTGTCTAGTTGGACGACCGTGCTCTAACAGATGTGATGAAAAAACTGTTTAAGAACTATAAAAAATGGTGCAAATATTTGGGACGCAAAAGCAGCCTTTGGTGAGACTTCTAAGCTCCAAACAAAGTACTTTATTCTGCCATCATTATTCTATTGTGATGTTGAGTTGGTAACTCAGGCTTCTTGTACCCAGCAGTAATTGTGTCTTCTATCTGTCTGTTTTGGTCATAACTCAGGGCATTGCGCGTAACTTTTTGTTATTTTTCTTTTCGTATGTTATAATTTTTTTTTTTTTTTTATTGAACTGGCAACAGGTTGCCGAAGATTCAACAGGAAGTGCAGCAAAGAAAATTACTATATATGGGTCTATATCTTCTCATCTGGGGAGAAGCAGCAAACTTGAGATTCATGCCAGAATGCCTTTGCTATATATATCATCATGTATGCATAGAGATTGCTTTCAACTTGCAGTGACGTATTTAAACTTCATAATCTCTTCATCCTTCAAAACGTCATTTCTTTACTTAATTTTTAGCATTTTATCATCAACCTTGCTGCATATTTCTCCTTCTCATTCACTTTGTTAAATTTGATAAAATCTTCTTGAATATTTTCTTTCTAGGATTTTATCTGGCTTTGACATATTTATGCTGCATTTAGTTTGGGGAAATCTGTAAACTTCTCTCTGACTATTGTAGGATAACCAATTTCTAATAAGAGAAAAAATTTTTTTTAAGGAAGAAAAAATGAGAAAGAAAGAAATCCTATGTGTTGGTGTCCGCCTATAAAACCCAACATTCAAGAACAATTAAATACATAAAGATTGAGTTCTCCTTTTATAAGATGTTATACATTTTCTAAAATTTTTAATTGCTGATTACATCAATTGAATTGAAAACTGAAATAAATTTATGGAGAAAAATTTCACTTGATTGCAAGGTGTAACACTTGTATATGGGTAAGATCATAAGGATAGCTGATATACAATCTTGCGTTCTACTTCTGACCAGTATCCCCAACTTTAATTTTAGAATCATCCGAGTTTTCTATCGAGATAACAAGAGATTATTTCATAAATTTTTTGATGATTTTTTCAATTTGCTGGATTTTTATGTGCCAAATCATTATATATTGCCAAGAACATGCACAGACTACAGAGATAATCTAGGGGAAAGAAGCGGATAAGCCATATAATATATTGCAAAAGCATGGCTTTTATTCTTCAATCTTTGGTCATGAGACATGGGAAAAATGCTAGATAGAGGCATCTATTTAATTTACATAGGTATGCAGTTTGCACGTGCTGTAATAGGAGAAACCCATGTGCATAGTTATGTTAACAACAAAAGTTTGTAAGTGATGTCTTCTGTTGGATATACTATAGAATTGAGGTTCTAAGGCTTATTCATATGCCAAGCAGATAACACAGTGGTGCATCCATGTACTTTTCATGAATTAGTATGGAGAAACAACAACTATCTCTTGCTTAGCATATTGATTGATAACGCATTTGCATTTTCATACCCGGTATCATGTCATCCACTATGATCCTCTGAGTCACAAAACTTTTGAATTTATTATTTTTATTTTTAATACACTGGACTTGAATTTTTGTAGATGGCATTTGAATTATATGGAATGTTAGCTGGAAGTGTCAGTCCAATGACGGGTGAGCATATAAAACCAGCATATGGAGGTGAGGATGAGGCTTTCTTGAAGAAAGTGGTAAAACCAATATATCATACAATAGCAGAGGTATGCAACTGTACTTTTTTTTTTTTTTTTTTTATGATAACATAACAATGAGCTATCTCTTGTCTAAGGTATATAAATAGAGAATTGATAAGCGGACAATTTGCAAAAATTTTCTAGTATCCCTCGGGTATTGCATGTCATCCATCTAATGGGGGTCCTCTGAGTCACAAAACTTTTGAAATTTATTATTTTTTATTTTTATACACTGGACTTGAAAATTTATGTAGATCGGCATTTGGAAGTTATATGGAAATGCTTTAGCTCAGGAAGTGTCAGTCCAACTGACGGGTGAGCTATAACCAGCTATGAGGTGAGGATTGTAGGTCGTTTTGATTGAAGAGAAAAGTGGAGGCTAAATGAACGCAACTTAATATATATTCATTACAATAAGCGCCAGAAAGGTAATTGATTCAACACCTTATTCGTGTATCTCTCTTTTTATTTTTTTTTTTTTATCACTTGATATTAGAATTTTTATGCTTTAGTAGCATATATTTCATTTTTGTATTGTTTTTTTCATTAGTTTTTAGACTCATATGATATAATATATAAAAAATTTAAACTAGTATAAATAATGTAGTTTATATGAATGAGAGTAAAATAAATATTTTCATTAATTTAATTTGAGGCTTTTTTATCTAACTATTTTGTTAGGTTAATATGATTGTGACAAGTGTGAGAAATGTCTCGGAAACAGAGCTTAATAGGAAGATGCCTTAAGGATCTCCCCAGAAGCAGACTGCTCAATGGAAGTAAAAACTATATTATTTGAATGATCGTACCTGTTAGTTATCTTTTTGTT
Organism: Jatropha curcas; assembly: GCF_014843425.1. The sequence continues at coordinate 456,353 of NW_023591572.1, read as the reverse complement.
TTATTATCGAGATACTGGCAATATATTTCTTGATGTTCTCTTTTCTCATGAATTTTAACCTTCTTGTTTTTAGTGATTTGTAAAACTGTGCGAATTATTGATCTTGTATTGTTCATCTTACACAGGTGTGCAATTCTTCTATACGGAGTGAAATAGGTCGTCGATTTGTTTCTATAAAAATATTCTGGTTATTATTGCCCTACCGTCTACTCAGCGTCTATACATAGACTTTATGATCGCCTATAGATTCATTCTCTTTGCCCACCTGCAAGAGAAGCATCAAATTGATTAAAATGTACTGTAATATAGAGCTTGGTATGTAACCAAAAACCTTGAAATATTGTGTGCAACGCGGACAATGTTCTGCAAGAATGTTTAGCATGTTCTCGTTAATGATATCTTGTGCATCCAGTGTTGAATAGAGTGTATTTATCTACTTTTTGTTATTCAATATATTATTCAATTGTTGGTATTGTGCAGGAAGCCAAAAAGAGCAAAGGAGGAAGGTCAAAGCACTCTCAATGGAGAAACTATGATGATCTAAATGAGTACTTTTGGTACGATACTTTTCTGTTTTTTCTCAGAATTTTCCTCTGTTTTTAGATTGTAAATTGTTTTCTTGTTGTCAAACAGGTCGGTCGATTGTTTTAAATTAGGTTGGCCGATGCGTGCTGATGCTGATTTCTTTTGCCCACCTGCAGAGAAGCATCAAATTGATAAAGATGAGGTTGGTTTACAATTGCAGGGCATGTTCTGCGTTTGTTTGCTGTTCTCGTAAATCTTCCTCGTGTTGAATTAATGACTACTTGGTTTCATTGTTAACATTTTGCACATGGTCCTTCATTTTGGTTAATTAAGTTTTCTTGATGATAAAATTGTAGTGTCAAGATGGTACAATCAAAATTATCTTTTGGGGGGCCTCTTGGGACAGGAAAATGGGGCTTCTAACTTGAAGCTATCTGGATGTTGGTTCCTAGAAGCCTCAATAGTTAGTGAGGCTGGTGTTTGAACATGAGGTGTTCACTTTCGTGGGTCGTATTTCAGCACATGTTTGAATACATGTCCCTTAAACATGCTTTGAATATCAGCCATTACCATGATTGTTCTTTCTGCATGTTGGCAACAGGGTCATCTGGCTTAATGTCATTCTAGTTGCACAATAAAGCAAGAAGGCAGATTGCATTTGGAGAAATAAAAAATGTACATTGGAAATAAATTATCTCCTTGTAATTGTTAATAAGATAAAATAGTTTATACTGGCACGCAGTCACTTAGATAAGCTTACCTATGGTCTGCAGTGATAGACTAAGTGGTCAGAATTGCATGATTGATTTTTTTTTTTTTTCTTTTAAATTTTGGAATCGTCCTGGACTTATTATTGCAGAATAGTTTTTGCACTTGTCATTTTGTTGGTCATCTGACATATCGAAGGAGAGTTTATTTCTCCTGAATTTTGTGCCCTTTTTTTTTTTTTTTTTTTTTTTTCTCAGCATGAAATTATATCGTGTCCCCTTTGTTTTTTTTTATTATCTTCTCTTTTTCGTGCACGAATACTTTTTAAACACCCCTGTGTGAAAAGTATGTTGGAATGATTACATGAATTTATTGTGATTTTTTCAGCCTGAGTTACTAATATATTGTGTTATTTTTTTGACAATCTGTTATTGTGTCTGCTTTATGATGGGATTTTCTTGTTTCTATTTAGTTCTTAACTTATTTCCATAGGAGAGAGACAAGAACGGACGCAGATTGATACGTGGTTAATATGTTAGATGGACTGGGCAAAGTTAATTTTTGTTATAGAACATGAAAAGATTCTCTATTTGTTAGGACATTGATATTTTCTAGAAGTTTAATTGATAGAATGTTGGTAGCTTTTTTATGATCTGTTACAATAATGGTTTGATGGGTTTGTACGATGGATTTGGTGTGTTGTTACAGGGTGTATAAAAGGTCTGAAGAGATTGTTTCAACTGTGTGATCTTCACTGTTTCTGTAATTGGTCTTACTTTCTTTCTTCATTTTGTGTGTGTGATTCTTTTTGAATATATATTTCTGTTATTTCTAAGAGACAATAATGATTTAATTGTGCTGGCATTATGCTCTTTTTTTTTTTTTTTTTTTTTGCGTAACTTACACCTGTTGAAAGTGGAAATATGATTATTATTTTTTTCAGCCTGAATTTGGTTTTGAATCTTTCATTTCTTATGATGGGTATTTTCTATTCATCATATTCAGGAGAAGAAACGAGAGATTGTGGATAGATGGACTGGCAAAGTTAATTTTGTAGAAATAAGATCATTTTGGCATGTTTTCAGAAGTTTTGATAGAATGTGGAGCTTTTTTATTTTGTGTTTACAGGTAAACTGAGTTGTTTCATGTTATCTTCCTTTTCGCATGTTCTCTTCTTCTTTTTGTTTATTCTTTGATATATTCTGTTTTCAACATAATGAATTGTGCTGGCATATGCTGTCCAATTAAGGCGATGATCATCATTGCTTGGAATGGATCGGGTAAACTGAGTTCCATATTTGAGGGTGATGTTTTCAAGAAAGTTTTAAGCATCTTCATAACTTCTGCAATATTAACTTTTGCACAAGGTAGACAACAATCAATCCTTGAGGTTCTATATTGGTGTATTACACGTTCATATTCTCATGCATTTAGTGCATGTTCCTAGACACTAAATAGAACGAAATTTGTTTTCATTGTTTTATTGAATTTTTATTTCATTTCAGCTAATATTTTCCAATATGTTCTAGAAACCCTGTTCTTAGCTTTTTCATTCATAGTCTCAGCCATGGTTTTAAATAATGGCCATTTCATAATGTATTACTTGTTTTATAATGGGATTTTAGCACACCGTTACATTATTTTCTTATATTAGCTAATCTTGATTGGGATAGCAATCCTGTAGAACTTTCCCACATTAACTTAGCTTCTGTTTGCAATTGCTGAATACTTTTGTCGCAGGTTGCCAAATCTTACAGTTGGCTTCCTGTTCTTCCCTCATTGCTTTGTATGATAGATCCTAGAGATTTGATTTGTGCTTCGTGAGCTCTTTGCCATCTATGAAAACCCCACTCCAATCGCTTCCATTAATAAAGTTGCAATTCTTGTACTCTGTCCAAGTTTGACGGTTACTTGAAACTCTTAGCCTTGTAGGTACTCCACAACTCCAACTTCCTTTTAACTGCAACCTGTCTTCATATATTAACATTGTGTCACATGCAATCAGTATATATCATGGGACATCTATCCTTTTGGATATGCTTTGTAAACTACATCAATGACCAATAAAAAAAGGTAAAATGGGTCAAGGATGGTCCATAGTGTAGTTCAAATCTTTTATGTTACCACCTACCATCCATACACTTGTGTTGGCCCTTTTTATCCTTAAAAACTTCCATATAACTAATAGATACAGCTTTCTGTTTCTAAACCCACTATAGAACCTTTCCTGAGAAATGATATGGAGGTTTTTGCTTTTTCTCTAACATTCTTCATTATTCATCTTATGAGAAATGTTGCCTTTATATAGTTTACTTTTCTGGTAAAAAACCGAGCTGGTTATTTTTTCAGTATTAGTGTCGCATCTTAATCTATGTTCCATACCTTCATTGAATCATGAGAGTACAACTAAGTAATTTGACCATCTTTGCATATCTCCCTTGTTCAGAAATGTAGGGACAAGGATGCTTCTCCATTAGTCAGGTCTCCTGAATATCTTGCATTCCTAAGATCCTTAACTTTGCAGATTTTGATTTAGTATGAACTTTTAGGTCTGAATATATAATATATTTGAGAGATTGTGGCTTAAATTTCCAGGGAAGCGCATTATATTGATCAACATGACTAGCTTTTGCTATTTAGTATAGTTGTGATTGATAAAGTCCTCTTGTTTTTTGCAGCTGTGATTGATATAATTCTAAGCTGGAAGGCAAGATGGACCATGCCATTTTATGTTAAACTAAGATATATATTGAAGGTTCTTTCAGCAGCAGCATGGGTCATAATTCTACCAGTAACTTATGCCTATAGTTGGAAAAATCCTCCTGGACTTGGACAGACCATTAAGAAATGGTTTGGCAATAGTCCAAGTTCACCTTCTTTGTTCATTTTGGCCATCCTTATTTACTTATCTCCAAACATGCTCTCTGCATTGTTATTTCTGTTGCCAATGGTTCGGCGGGTCCTTGAGCGATCAAACTATAAAATTGTGATGCTCATGATGTGGTGGTCTCAGGTATATAGAAGCATTTTTCACTGCAACTCTGTTCTGTAAAACTACTTATGCAGCTTCCCTCACTCACTTTGACCTCTTGCAGCCTCGTCTCTATGTTGGCAGGGGAATGCATGAGAGCTCAATTGCACTTTTTAAGTAAGCATCTGTGGGAGCTTGAGGCCTTAAATAATATATTTCTTTCTCCTGATGTTGATGATAAAGTATTATCTATTTCAATTCTGTAGGTACACTTTGTTTTGGGTTCTCTTAATTTTGTCAAAATTGGCATTCAGTTACTATGTAGAGGTATATGTTGTGCTCCTCCTCATTCCTCAAAATTAATAAATTTTATCAATGTAGCTAACAAGCTTTGCCTAAGTTAGTAATCTGATTTAAGTTGTGTTTAGATTTCCAATCTGATGAAATAGATTCATGATTCATCAGCATACTTTATTTCTGAAATGCTCAATTTTTCTGTGGTCTGAAACATAATAGCTTATATTACCATTTAAGAATAATGAGCATCTTACCATGTTAATAATGAGCCGGTCAATAAACTACGTACCTTAACTTTTCTGATAACATGTATTGCATTGTGATACATTACTGATCTTTTCATTTCATGTGGACTGTGGAGTATCTGGAGGCACGCTAAAAGCTTTTCTAGTTTGAGCATTGTGAACTTTGTAACTGCATTCTGAGAAAAAGGATTCCTGCCTGATGGCTGATGCTGGTCTAAACAGAAGTTTTATGCAAATATATTCATGAAATCCATTGTGGTCTAGGTGCTAAAACCAATGAAAAATAGTTATGTGGATAATTAACTTGTACCTGCATCTCTGTAGAGCCTAGGAAATTGAACTGAACCTCCTTTTTACAGATTAAGCCTCTTGTGGGTCCAACAAAAGCTATCATGAATGTTCCTGTGCGAACCTATCAATGGCATGAGTTCTTTCCTCGAGGTAATTAGGCAAGTGGAGTGCACTTTGACTTTGCTTCAGTGGTGGAAATGTTTTCTAATGACATCATTCTTCTTTTGCAGCCAAGAACAACATTGGAGTTGTGATTGCTTTGTGGGCTCCTGTTGTCCTTGTATGTAAATGTTTATTTTACTGCACAACGGCCCACATCTCTCCGTAAATTTTTTTCCTCTACTTATTTTCTGTTTAATATAAGTGATTCTTTTTGTAGGTCTATTTTATGGATATTCAGATTTGGTATGCTATCTACTTAACCATATTTGGGGGTATATATGGTGCCTTTCGCCGTCTTGGGGAGGTTGGTAAATCTTTTTTTTTTTTTTTTTTTTTTTTTTTTTCAATTTAAAAGAACTACGTAAACTCTCTAACTTTTCCTAGATTTACACACATTAGTATTGCGGAATCTTGTCGTTTACATTAATTACTTGATTGGCTTTTATATCAACTTTATTGGTCATGTAGGGACTGTGGTAGGGGAAAGGTAAAATCTGGAGGAGGACACGAGACTAAACAAATCGCCTTCTTTTTCTATTAGGTGTTGAAAGGTAATTGTGTGAAAGCTTTTGGATGTGTTAGAGAACCTGCATTCTGAGATGACAAGGATATTTCCTGGCACATGGATGAAATTGTGGTCCTGATGCTGGTGTCTATACCAAACATAGAAGCACAAGATAAGAGTCATCTTATGCACTAAGAATAATAAGTCTTCATTGAAATAGCCATTTTAGTTCGCCCCTTGGTTCTAGGTGTGTATGCAACTACGCTAGCAAACAAGATTGAGATACAAAATAGTGTCTATGATCGTGTGAACTTGAATTATTTGACCCTGTTGTGAAAATGACTACCGTGGCATATACTGCTCGTTGTGAGCCTAGGAAATTGAAATCATGATGCTTGATGGACATTCCCATACTCCTTTACAGATGGATATGCTCCCATCTATGTTGCTGCTCCTCAAGCCACAAGCACTGAAGGCCTCATCATGAATCGTTTCCTGTAGTCCATGCGTAATAACACTTAGTGTCCTATAGTCGACATTATTGGACTACTCTTATGTGCTTCTTCTTAAGAAGCTTTTAGGAATAACCAGCGGAGGTTGCATTTGTGTAGAAAGGTTAAAAGTTCTAGGCAAGTTGGAGTGCACTCATTTCGAACTTATTAGGCTCATCTCGCTCAGTGGTGGAATGTTGTATTTCTAGTAGGCAATGACTATTCATTCTTCTTTTTGCAGCGTTCAAATAATCATTACCAATGGGAGGTTTTGGTGAATTTGGCTGATATGGTGTGCGCGCCTCCTGTTTGTTTGTTTTGTTATTTTGATGAAACTACTCGTATATTGTTAATGTCACTTACTGCAAACAAATACGGGACCCACTATTCCGGTGCCACTCACGTACAAATGTTTTACTCTCATTTTCCTTTTCTACTTATGAGCTATATCAGTGCTGTTTAATATAAGTGATATCTGTTATGGATGGATAGGATAACTATTTTATGTGGTATCATTTGTTCAAAGATTTGGTTCTCAATGCTAATTCTATCTGTGGTGAACCATACTCTTGGGAGTTTTTGATTGAACCCTTGGTAGCTACCAATGGACTTTGGTGGCCCTCTTATCGCCGTTTCTTGGGGAGGTGGTATACTCTGAATCTTTTATTTTTGTGTTTTTTTTCTCTTCTCTTTTGTGTTTGTTGTTTTTATTGGTTGACTCTGTAGACCCAGCATTCGCAATAACCTGTATTGGTCCCCACTGACCCATCTCACCTTTTACTCAAGGTAGGGTTAACATCAGGGTTATACTATAAATGATATCACAAAAACTAGGTACTTCATTAAAAGAAGAATGCATACTATTGTGCTCAGTGTTGTTTCTTTACTTCAAATTTGACTTATTTTTCCGTATAGTTCATTATAGTTGGGTATGCATTCTGACCTCTGTTGTTATGATTTATCCCTAAATTTTTTACCAAGTCAGACAAAATAAGACATCAAATTCAAATGTCGAAAGACCATACATCTGCTGGAATTATTTATTATAAGTGAATAAATTCATACATGGTTCATAATGAGCTGTTAGTTGTTTTAAGGTTTAAAGAAGAATTCAATATTTTGAGAAGTGTGTGTGCGCACAATTACGCTAGTAGGCGATATTTGATGTGCGACCATAATAGATTGTTAGAAACTTAACTTTACTTACTAAATAGAGGGTTCGTATGTGATTTGTGTAATTTTTTTTTTTTTTTTTTTTTTTGTTTTTGGGATCTCAAATTTTCCAGCACATCCTCAAGGTAGAACATATTAAAAAACTAGTACTTCATAAGAAAATGCATACATTTCTGGTTTTGATCCTTTATTATCCTTAATTTGGTACTTCACTCTGTTGTATATATTTTACAGCACAAAACATAAATTCAAATGTCCGAAAGACATCAACCTGAATTATTTATGAAGAATCTCTGAAAGCTTTGGTTAAGTTAAAGAATATATGAGCTTCCTTCTGAGGATGGGCCAATAAATCGTTAGAACTTAACTTACTTACTAAGTCTTTATGTTATTCTGCTATCAGATTCGGACATTAGGAATGTTGAGGTCTCGATTCCAATCACTACCAGAAGCATTCAATGCATGCTTGATTCCACTTGAAAAGAGCGAGAAGATCAAGAGGAAAGGACTGAAAGCCACTTTTTCTCGTAAATTCACTGAGGTGCTTCAGCACACCCCTTCTCTCCTTTGGTTAGTGGCATTACCACTAATAATGACCCATAGCATCTTACTGATTTGACTGGTTATTTTAGATCCATTCCGACAAAGAAGAAGAGGAAGCAAGGTTTGCTCAGATGTGGAACAAAATAATCACTAGCTTCAGGGATGAGGATTTGATAAATAACAGGTATTGGAATGAGGACAATGGATTGGGAAATTTTTGCATTCTTTAAAGTGGTTGACAGTTCAACTGTTTGACTTTTACGATGCTAATATTTGCCAAATCTGCAGGGAGATGGACTTGATGCTTGTCCCCTACTGGGCTGATAAGGGTTTAGACCTTATTCAGTGGCCTCCTTTTTTGCTTGCTAGCAAGGTCTGTGATTCCTTACATCTATTATTCTGTTAGCCTCACACAAAAACCTACTCATACATTGAGGCTGTTACAGATTCCAATAGCATTGGATATGGCAAAAGATAGCAATGGAAAAGACCGTGAGCTGAAAAAGAGGGTGGCTTCAGACAATTATATGCACTGTGCAGTTCGTGAGTGCTATGCCTCATTTAGAAGTATAATCAAATTTTTGGTTATAGGGGGAAAGGAAAGACAGTAAGTTCAATAGTCCTATGGAATATTCAGTCAGATGAAATGGAACTAAGTTTACCTGCCATGATGTATTACACTTTTTGATTTTTGATTTTTTTTTTTTTTTTTTTGTAAGTTCAATACTGTCTCTTATGGAGAAGTAGTTTCCAAGTTCAGGATTCTAAGAAAAATGGAACTAAATGATTTTACACTAATCTGCTCCTATGGATGTATTTACAATTATTTGATTTTTGACACTTTTTTCTTGTTTTTTTTTTGTTTTTGCAGACCTCAGGCCAGATTATTAGTGATATAGATACTCGCTTCTTCCAAGATAAGTTTTGATTGCCACATGAGTTGCTACTTACAATAAAGAAGCCACTCCTTAGATAAGCGCGAGATTTTTGATTTTTTTTTTTTTTTTTTTTGCACTCAGGGTTATAGATGATATTTTCTTCAGAGTTGATGAGTACATACAAAAAGACACTTTGATAACAGAATTGAATATGAATGCTCTTCCAACTCTCTATGAACACTTTGTGAACCTTATTGAATATTTGGTACCTTTTTTTTTCATACATACCTTTTGCATTTATGTAATAAGTTGAGGTTGTTTCCCCTCCTAATGGAAGTAGCCTAATTTCTGCAGTTAGCAAATAAGAAAGAGGACAAGGATAAAGTTGTCATTCTTTTGCTTGACATGTTAGAGGTGGTGACAAGAGACATAATGGAGGATGAGGTTCCAAGGTAAATTATGCAAATGCAACTCTCTTTCGTCAAACTCATCAACATGTTCATATGATATTTATAAATTTTTATGTTTCTTCTCTAGTTTGCTTGAATCAAGTCATGGTGGATCTTATGGAAAACATGAGGGAATGACCCCCCTTGATCGACAGCATCAGTTTTTTGGTGAACTAAACTTTCCAGTACCAGAGACAGAAGCTTGGAAAGAAAAAGTAACTAACTTTAACTTTTGACTGATGCACTTCGTGCAACAGATATTCTGCTTACTTTATATAAATGCTATCAAAGATTAGTTCCTTCTAGAGTTTGACTTGCATAGCTTGCAAACTCCAGGGTTATTCTGTTCTTTTATTCTAAATGGCTTTTACTTTGTTATTTGCTTAAGTTAACCATTGGAATAAATGAATATTGTCTTGGTGATTTGTCATCCTTTTTTAATGTCAAGACTCTGTTTTCCTCTCTTCAGTTTTCATCCTCTCCCCATGACTAGAAGAATGATTTGGGGATTTACATACATTAATCCCCTTATATGTTAATTTGATATTCTAGATCAGAAGGCTTCATCTGTTGCTCACTGTGAAAGAATCAGCTATGGATGTGCCATCTAACTTGGAAGCTAGAAGGCGGATTTCTTTCTTCTCCAATTCATTGTTCATGGACATGCCTCCTGCACCCAAAGTTCGCAACATGCTTTCATTCTCGTAAGATCTCTTCGCGTTCAACTTTACTGGATTGGAGGAATTACATTTTGCTTGCATGTATCAGGTTTCCATTAAAAAAGGAATTTCTGAAAATGCCTGCTGGTTTATGGCTCTTTCACTTAGCAAATTGTGTTTTTCTTTTCATACCATTTTAATACAATTGGTTTAATCTGTATGTTTAGGACAATTTCGATTTTTATCATAAAATGTTGTGTTTTATATAGTACTAATATAGTGTAAAAAGAAAATAATTATATGAAACCAAATGTTTCATTGATGGCATTTGTATGTGGCTAGAAGGAAAATAGTTCTTTATCTTGACAATAATTTTGATTTAGAAAAGATAAATGAATTGTCGATGTCATATGGATGTGCTGCCATTTGGTTAATTGCTTAGTTATCACATGGATAATAATCAAGCTTACCCACTTACTTTATGGCATATGAGTATCATGCTAAAGACATTAGTAATAAATGGTACTAAAGTGATTACTGACAAAAACCATATATGATGAAAGATAAAATAATAATAATAAAAAAAAACAGAGACATGTTCGTACTTTTCTTACATTTGTTTTGTTTTATAGTGTCTTAACTCCATACTATTCAGAGGAGGTTCTTTACTCAATAAATCTCCTAGAGAAGCCAAATGAAGATGGGGTTTCTATCCTTTTTTACTTGCAAAAAATCTTTCCAGGTTGGTTCATTTACTATCCCTTTGGTAATTCCATATCCATTTTGTTAATGGCACTCAGGGGTAATAATTCATCAAAGAATGATGGTGTTGCACATGTATGGAATTAAAACAGATGAATGGACAAACTTTCTTGAGCGGGTTGGCTGTATTAGTGAGGAAGAGCTCAGAGCAACTGAAGAACTGGAAGAAGAACTTCGTTTGTGGGCATCATATAGAGGCCAAACTTTGACCAAAACTGGTATAAGTTCTCCTCACTCTTTTACTCTCTCTCTGATAGCTGATAGACTTGAAAGTTTTTTGCGTTATCTTGATGTTCAATTGATAATGAGCACTCTATGCTTCCTACCCTCTAACTCTCAACAAATAAGTACGAGGCATGATGTATTACCGTAAAGCTTTGGAACTCCAGGCCTTCCTTGATATGGCAACAAATGAAGGTACTTAGTAGGAGCTCTCTTGTGTTGCAAATACCTCATCCCTTCTACTAACAGAATGTTTGAACATCTTTTCCTTTAATCAGAACTGATGAAAGGCTACAAGGCTGCTGAATCAAGTAGTGAGGAGCAGTCAAAGAGTGAAAGGTCATTATGGGCGCAATGTCAGGCAGTGGCTGATATGAAATTCACATACGTAGTGTCATGCCAGCAATATGGCATTCACAAACGATCAGCTGATCGTCGGGCTAAAGACATTCTGAGGCTCATGACAACGTAAGTTTCACTCCACTCTTATTTCAGTGATGCACAATCCTAGACATCAAATATCTTTTTGGAATATACACAGCTTGTCAGGAACTGGTGTTATTACTTTCTTGCTTTATTTGGTCCAGCTATCCATCTCTTCGTGTTGCATATATTGATGAGGTTGAGGAAACTAATAAAGAGAAATCCAACAAGATGGTTGAGAAGGTTTATTATTCAGCTCTTGTGAAGGCTGGTCCTCCAACTAGGCCTATTGATTCTTCTGAGCTGATTCAAAATCTAGATCAGGTACAAGTCCTAAAATTTTTGGTTTAAATATTTGAGTCCTCAGCACTTTGATTTATTAAAAAAATGATTTGACACTGATAGTACTCTTATAATCTGGTAAGTTTCCTTATAGTTTTTTTATATGTTTTAACTTTATTTCCCAGATTATAATACTGCAGTGGTCCAATCCTTTCTCCTTTTAGCACAGGAAAAAAAGTGTAGATTGTTTTGTTTGAGAGGAATTCTTGTGCAAATCCTTTTAATTGCATGGTAAATCTATGCATTAAATATGATAATCAAATGTAAGAGAAAAAGGGATATTACCACTATATTCTCAGAATTTCACCTTCAGATATCTAAATCTCAGTTGGAATACATCGTGGATAATAAGAGAAGAATTATTGTGCACTTTGTTTGAACAGTTTGGTCATTTAAGCTCCCATCATTTGATATGTGCATCAATGGTCCTATGATATGGGGTGTATGCAATTTCCATTGATAAGCATTTACATGGAAATATACTTGCACACGAAACATACACCCTCAAACAAGAATATCTGGGTCTAACCAAAGATGTTGATTCTTAGGATAAAGCTTCTAACTGCCTGCTTGAATTTCTTGCGTAGGAAATATATCGGATAAAGCTTCCAGGACCTGCAATATTAGGTGAGGGAAAGCCAGAAAATCAGAATCATGCTATTATATTCACACGGGGAGAAGGGTTGCAAACAATAGATATGAATCAGGTAACGGGTTTAATGGATAAAGTTGTAATTTGGAGAAATCCAACCTCTAAACTGACTTGAAAAAAAAAAAAACTGCACAGGATAATTATATGGAAGAAGCCTTCAAAATGAGGAACTTGCTTCAGGAATTTCTTGTAAAGCATGATGGTGTAAGATGTCCAACAATACTCGGACTGAGGGAGCATATATTTACTGGCAGGTAGGTGTTGCTTGGAAACTAAATTAAGGTAGCAGTACTTCTCACATATGATGATTTATTACATGGATTCATTGTGATGCTTTTATTGATCTGGTGCAGTGTTTCATCTCTTGCATGGTTTATGTCAAATCAGGAGAATAGTTTTGTCACAATTGGGCAGAGATTATTGGCTAATCCTTTGAAGTAAGATTCCACTTTTCTGTTACTTTGAAAAACCTTTCTTGATCTCCTTGTTAAAAAATCATATCTTATCCCTGTTATGCTTTAGAAGTAAAAAGATAAAAAAGAGAAGTAAATATCACATTGATTAGTAGGCTTGTTGACCAAGGTGAATAGCATTTTATGAAGTATTTGAAATACCAATTTTAGCACCCAACATAATAATCCAAGTGGTATGAATCAAATAAATTATTTTGGGAGCTGGCATTGGAAGTGGAGCACCACAATAAACATGGGTATAGCTGTAAGCAAGCTTAATTGTGGAAATGGTCTGCGTTTGTAATTTCAACAAGCTATAGTGATAGCAGTCTGGTGTTTCCTCTTCCATCTTATTCTATCTTCTCATAATGATGGATTTCATATAAAACATTTGTTTTCAGTTTTATTTACATTGATATCTCATGTCATGTGCTAAATTAATGATTTTTCTGCTCCTCATGCAGAGTTCGATTCCACTATGGTCATCCAGATATTTTTGATAGACTGTTTCACCTGACTAGAGGAGGTGTCAGCAAAGCCTCTAAAGTCATCAATTTGAGTGAAGACATATTTGCAGGTATTATTGTTGCTTTGTCTTTATACTGATAGATGTAATTTTATCTCGTTATGAATCCTTTTCACGTTTCTTGTGAATTTTTTTTCAGGTTTTAATTCGACATTGCGTGAAGGCAATGTTACTCATCATGAATACATTCAAGTTGGTAAAGGAAGGGATGTGGGCCTTAATCAGATTTCAATGTTTGAGGCAAAGATAGCTAATGGGAATGGAGAACAGACGTTGAGTCGCGACATTTATAGGCTTGGTCATCGATTTGACTTTTTCCGAATGCTATCCTGTTATGTTACTACTGTTGGTTTCTATTTCAGTACCTTAGTACGTGTGAATTATAACTCCTTTTCTGAATATGAAATCCCAATTCAAAATGCTCTGGTTCTTCTTGGAATGTGTAGTATGTCCAACTAATTCAAATTTCTTTGGTTCTTATTTGACAGTTAACTGTGCTCACAGTCTACGTATTTCTTTATGGCCGCCTTTATCTTGTTCTTAGTGGGCTTGAAGAAGGCCTGAGTACTCAACGAGGTATCAGGGACAACAAGCCTCTTCAAGTAGCTCTTGCTTCTCAGTCATTTGTACAGATTGGTTTTTTGATGGCCTTACCCATGATGATGGAAATTGGTTTAGAAAGGGGATTCCGTAATGCATTAAGCGATTTCATATTGATGCAATTGCAATTGGCCCCTGTATTTTTCACATTTTCTCTTGGAACAAAGACTCATTATTATGGAAGGACATTGCTTCATGGGGGTGCACAATACAGAGGTACTGGTCGTGGTTTTGTAGTGTTCCATGCCAAGTTTGCCGATAACTATAGGATGTATTCCCGCAGCCATTTTGTCAAAGGGCTTGAACTTATGATGCTGCTGCTTGTGTACCATATTTTTGGGCTTTCATATAGAGGTGTAGTTGCATACATCTTAATTACCGTATCAATGTGGTTCATGGTGGGGACATGGCTTTTTGCTCCTTTCCTCTTCAATCCATCAGGGTTCGAGTGGCAGAAAATTGTTGATGACTGGACAGATTGGAACAAGTGGATAAATAACCGTGGAGGCATTGGTGTACCTCCAGAAAAAAGTTGGGAATCCTGGTGGGAAAAGGAGCAGGAGCATCTACGATATTCTGGGAAACGTGGTATTATTGTGGAGATATTGTTGGCATTGCGCTATTTCATCTTTCAATATGGCCTTGTGTATCATCTCAGCATAATTAAGAATACCAAAAGTTTTCTGGTATATGCTTTACATTCATTTTGGTTGCCATTTACTGTGCTTAAGTTGTGATATTTATAAAGCAAGCAGAATATTTGGTCTTTAACATTTTATTGGAATTACAGGTTTACGGTGTTTCATGGATTGTGATCATTGTAATATTGCTATTAATGAAGGTGAGTTATATAAATTTTCAGATTTCTAATACATATTCTGAGTGTCAACTGCCCCACTGCTCCTCCCACCCCTAACAAACCACACCCCCCACCCAAATGCAGAAAAGAAAAGCCACACTTACACGCACCCATGCATGCAACATTTTGCATAGCAGCCTTGGTTGCAAAAATCTCAAACCTGATTTGTATAATGAGGTTATATATGTATTGCTGAGCTAATCTAGTAAACCTTCATTCCTGAAACCGGATTAATATTAACAATCACATTGGATACTACAGGCCATGTCTGTTGGAAGGAGAAGACTCAGTGCAGACTTCCAATTAGTGTTTCGGCTGATTAAGGGTCTAATATTCTTGACATTCGTTTCCATATTCATTACTTTGATAGCAGTCCTACATATGACAATGCTTGATGTTTTAGTCTGCATTCTTGCGTTCATGCCTACTGGATGGGGACTTCTGCTGGTCAGTGATTTATGATGCCCTTACGCTTTTCCTGTTTCCTTTTAATATTAGATATTTTGTGGGAATTAATATGTATATTTGATTTTTTTTAGATTGCACAAGCCTGCAAGCCTTTGATACAACATGCTGGATTTTGGGGATCAGTGCGGACACTTGCTCGTGGTTATGAAATAATCATGGGCTTGCTTCTATTCACTCCTGTTGCATTCTTGGCTTGGTTCCCATTTGTTTCTGAGTTCCAAACTCGTATGTTGTTCAACCAAGCATTTAGCCGAGGTCTACAGATTTCCCGTATTCTTGGAGGACAGAGGAAAGACCGATCCTCTAAAAACAAGGAGTAAATGGATCATAGAGAGGGATCATTATCTGTAATGTGGAATTTTCATAGAAGTCCATATTTTATACCTATTACATAAAAAAATTAAGTTGTTTACATATCTTTGTATATATATAGATATAAATATGACTATATTGTACAGTAAAATACTTAAATAACACTATGTTTTAGTCGCTGGAAGGGATTATGTATGTGTTGTTTGAAGTACTGTTAGATTAGTCGATAGGGCGTTGATCTGAATTGGTACAAGTTGCTAGTTTGCTTCCATGTTCTTTTGAGTTGAAGGGATATAAATACACGAGTCTATCAGATGGTTTGATGGTGTCATTTCTTGTACTTTATTATTGTCCCTTTTGTTTGTTTTTTTATCAGGTAAAGGATCAGTGAAGAATATATTTTAAAGCAGGGAATAATGCATCTGTATTCTACGTGTAATCTTTGCAGATTTTATGAGAGTCATACTGAGTTTGCTCATCCATATTGGATTAGAAATGATAAAGGATGTGTTTATTCAAAACATGGATTTTGCAAGAGGGAGGACAATACATTGTCAAGGCGAGAAGTAACTAATAATACATACTATATATGAAGAAAAACAGAAGTCGAAGCTGCATCCTCCATGAGTTGAAGAGGGTTCTATTGATCAGGAACTGTACAAGCTAAATCAGTGCCATAATCACAATCGGGGCAATAGTAGATCCAGTGGCTATGAGGTACCTCTTTCTTGCAAGCATCACAAGTAAAGGTCGTGCACCCTCTTTCTATTGAGGAGGAATAGAAAAGAGTAAGTAGGTGAGTGTGATCCACATGTTTGATGGTTTGGGGCAAGAAAGCACATCCGACATGGAGATTGAATTGGCAAGTGAGGCAGTGATAGGTAAAACCAGTGCCATAATCACCACAGGCATTGCAAGTGAACTTGGAGTCGTCGTTAGGAGGGGAAGCGACAAGGGTGAGCGAGTGGTTGGAGTGAGAATTGTGTTGAAGCTCCCTTGGCAATTCAAAGCAGGACTTATGGAGAAAGAAATCACAGTTGGACTTGGTGCACCTGTAACCCGAACCTGAAAGGTCCATCTCACATCCGCAGCAAATAACTTCATCTTCCTCTTTCACAGCAACCGGACGCAAGGGATGGGAATGGCTGAAATGCTTTACGCATGGACGCAGGAAAAGAGAATTCCTGAATGTTAATGGCGTTGCCATTTCTCTCTTTCTTTCAAGGTTGTGGTCTTAGGGTGAATCCATCCTTGTCTCTCAATGATTATTTATATGCTTTATTCGCAGATCTCTAGGCCATGCCAGCATATATATATATATATATATATATAATATATAATTAATATGATTATATATTATAATAGATGGCTTAGAGGTTTAAAATACCTTTATAGGCTTTGATGCATTGTTTAAAATAAATGTTTTGGAGCAGAGTTGATTTACATGTTCTTCCCTGCATTCTTCTTTTTAACCCTGGTTAAAGAAATTTCATTTTTATAGATTTAGAGTTTTAAGTGTATATATATATATATATATATATATAGATGGCTTAGAGGTTAAAATACCTTTATAGGCTTTGGATGCATTGTTTAAAATAAATGTTTGAGCAGAGTTGATTTACATGTTCCTTCCCTGCATTCTTCTTTTTAACCCTGGTTAAAGAAATTTCATTTTATAATTTAGAGTTTTAAGTGTGTCCTCATATTACAAGCTCAGCAATCTTTCTCCATCAAGAATTTTTTGAAGTAAACTCTCTGAATAATAAATGAAGGACCAAAGAAGTGGTAATTAACGATCGAAGTTTAATTTAGCATTTTCTGGTTTTTGTTATATAAAGTTGGTGTAAGAAGTACATACATGCATGACGCATGCAAGTTGCTTGTTCAAGATAACCGGCGTCAGGCACTCAAACTCTTGATTTCTCACTTTCACTCACATGCACGTTATTAGTGCTGCGCGGTTTACTCGGATTCATTGATGGCTCACTTTTGTTTTCGTAATTTTCTTTTTCTGCTGGCTCTTTCTCTCACCTCGGAGAATTTGAGTATCTACAAATATGGAAGGCTTAACTCCTCAAAATCAACAGGGCTAAGTTCCGTGGACCAGGAATAAAAAATTTTAACGTACTTCGCCAGCGAGGTTGCAAATTTCTGAAGTAATTCATGAAGAAACTACCGAAGAAGGAAGCACTTGAATTTAAAATTCTTAAAAAATAATAAAAATAAAAATTTAGAAAAGATTGAGATTGTAGCTTTGCTCCAATTCCAGGACCGTTATAGGACTAACATAGTCCTTCACCAAGTTCAGCTAACATGAACTTCATGGAGAATCACCTCATTGCCACCCTCCCGTCTTTCCAGAATTCTACTTTGTTGCTGTTGATTTCTTTTTCAGAATTTTTGTTGCCTTATTTTTGTTAATGGTGGTGGTTGCACTTTATATTTAATTATAATTATAATTATAATGGCGTTATATAATTCAATAATAAACATAACAATAAAAATGCTTCTCTGAAAACCAAGTTGATTAGGTTTAGGTTAACTACGTAACATTTCATAGACGACTGCGCCCAGAAACTCGTTTCTAAAATTCCCTTATCTGCTAATACACTTTTTAATAGGTTATTTTTGCAATTCAATACCCTCATGAAAGAAATAAAAGAAAACCTAGCCGTTTTCTCCATCAAAATCGGTTGAGTACATCACTTCCTTTAGAAAAGATGATTGCAAGGATTTATATGGTGTTGAGCCGTCATTCTGAGGAAATGGCTATCTCAATATATGCAATGGACATGACAACAGATGCCGAACAGGATGCAATTTGGAACCCATTTATGAATTTCCTTGCGCAAAATATCCCATTTTTGGATCTCCGTGCGCAAAATATCCTCGGCATCCGTCCAGTTCGAGTCTAAAATCTACTTTCTTGGTGGGATTTTCAGGTACTCGGAGTCAATCCATTCGGAGATCACCGAGTATGGTAGATCTGTTGATGCTGTTTTGTGTCCAAACGATGTGCGTATCTTTGACCCTGTCCAAGTTTGCTTAACAAGCGGTATGCCGATGAACACCGAAAAAGCTGATCCGGTTGCTACTGTGGTTGAAGGAAGATTTTCGTTCTTAGTTGTAGCATTAGCACAGATACTGACACTGAATTTAATTATAACTCTATCTGATTATTTGAATGCTTTGACTCTAAGAATAAAAAATGGACAATTCTTGATGATCCACCAATCCGTACGTCGATTTGGTGAGTTTCCGCATCTGTTGTCGGACGGAAGATTCTGTTTACTGCCCTTGATCCGGCCGAGGACTATGCATTTTACCCCTTTAATTATGACAACTTTGTCAAAGTTAGACCAAAATTCATTAAGCATTTCAAAAGCCGAGTACCCGGTCTTGCATATATCAAAGGATTCTTCTGTTCGTAAGTGGCGTCAGAGCCATATTATTTGTCAATCAGGGAATGAGCGTTACTGTTATCTTAACACTTGGACTCCAATGTGAATACATAGTTGACTTTCCTGTTCTAGATAGAGAGATCAATCCTGTTGAATTGTGCGTTTTCAATGGCACCGACACCTACTGTGATGAATATAAATTGAAGGCAGAAGTTGTTTATTGGACCATGTTTCTGATCAGAAATTCACCCCCTTGTTATAATACAATCAGGGCCTGCTATATCATTGACTCAGTAAGTTTTTAATTTTGCTTTTTGTTACCAATGCATCCAAATTGTTTCCCTTCCTTCAACTATTTTCTAAGTGCTGACGCTATCATTCCCTTGATTGCTCTTTCTTTTGTTTTTACTTGGCTTGATGATTTTGTAGTTTTATTTGACAACCCTCTGTGTCCATGAAGCCAGAAGAAGATAACACAAAGTAAGATGAGATTTTTTATCCTTTACCCTGGATTTGTTTCCTTTGTATGGATGTGGATGGTTTTCTATCTCATGAGTTTCTAATATAACAGCTAAAATATCAATTTTTGTTACTCTTTTAGGGAGGCTTCAACTTCAGCAGTAACAAGTGCTCAAGAGTGATGTGATGGTTGCGAAGCACGCAACAAACCAGGAAAGGTTTCGGGAAGGCTTCTTGAGGAAATTTGGTCTCAAGTGTCTCCATGAGAACGACATCTAAATTGGTTTTTCTATCCGAACATGAAAATGTTAATAAGTTTATGATACTGAATTTTTTATTTCAGTCTCAACTCGATCGTTTGTACTAATGGATCATGTAGTTAGTGAGATGCAGACTCGATTGGGGGAGCTAAAATAAATAAAGTGCCTATATCCACTCGATTTTCATAATGCAAAAACAATAATTATAATGTATTTATGAATTAGGGTAAGTTAATATACAGCTCCTTCAAGGAAGTTTCCCCGGTTAAAATTACATCTGCCAATCAAATTACCTATAGTACCTAACGATAACAATTCAAAATAAATTTCTTAATAATAATAATAATAATAATAATAATAAGCAACAACAATAGAAAATTCAATTTTCTAATAAGAAATATAAAGGTAATTAACAAGCTCGGGCCATTCCATGCAAGAACTTTCGGGCCCAAAAATTCAAAGGTATACTCCTTTGGTTTAAGAAGCTCTGTTCCGGGCTGATATCTTCTGTATCTCTGACGGGAAGCTCATATAGGGTCTTCCAGACGATAGTTTAAGGTCTTGTGGTTGATAACTTCTGTTTGTATAGGATCTTCTAGGCAATAGTTGCTTGACAGGCCATTTCGAGACTATAATATCACGTCTATTGATTTGTAGAAAGCGTTAAAATCAAGCTCAGACAATTCTGTGACGGAGCTTTTAGGCCCAAAAATCCAAAGGTATACCTCTTTGGTCTAAAAAGCCTTGTATGAAGGCTTATTCTGGAGCCGATATCATATGTACGTCTAGCGAGCAGCTCGTATAAGGTCTTTCAGGTGATAGTTTGGGATCTCATGGTCATTCCGACATGCCTATCTCGCATGCTTGATGCGTCATTAAGGATTGCATGTTCAATATAAATTCATGCACAAAATCGGTGCTACTAAGAAAGCATTCGACAATTTTTGCACAATATCTTTCTATCTGTTGCTTCACATGCCATTTCAAGACCATAATATTTTATCTATTGACCTATAGAAATCATTAAAATCAAGATAGGGCATCACGTGCTAGAGATTTCAGGCAAAAAAAACCAAAGGCACAAACCTTTGGAATAAAAAGCCCTGTATGAAGGCTTGTCCCAGAGTTGTTATCTTCTGTACGTCCCATAGGCAACTTATATAGGGTCTTCTTAGTGATAGTTTAAGGTCTCATGGTTAGCCTAACATGACTGTACCGCCTGCTCGATGCGTCACTAAGAATTGCATAATCAATATAAATTCATGCGTAAATTTGGTGCCACTCTAGAAGAATTCTGCAGTTTTGGCCCAATATCTCTATATTTGTTTCTTGGCACGCTAGTTCAGATCATAATATTTTGTCTTTGACCTATAAGAAGCATTGAAATCATTTTTAAGTCATTCTGTGCCGGACCTTTTGGGACCAAAAATCCCAAGGTATACCCCTTTGGTCAAAGAAGTCCTGTATAAAAGCCTATTCCAGAGCCAATATAGTTTATACGCCTGACAAGTAGCTCATATAAGGTCTTCTAAACAATAGTTTGGGGTCTCACGATCAGCCCAACATGCTTATCTTGCCTACTCGATGCATCATTAAGAATTGCTTACATCATAAAAATTCATTCGAAAAATCGGTACCACTTCAGAAGCATTCAACAGTCTCGATACAATATCTGTATATCTATTACTTGGCACGCTATTTTGAGACAAAATATTTTGTCTAATTACACTTAGGAAGCATTCAGATCATTTTTTATCCATTCCGTACTGGAGCTTCCAACCGAAAAATCAAAAGGTATACCCTTTTTGTCTAAGGAGCCATATACGAAGGCCTATTCCAGAGCCGATATCATCTGTAGGCCTGATGGGCAGCTCAAATGGGTCTTCTAGGCAATAGTTTGGGATGTCATGGTCAGCCCGCGTTGCCTATTTTGCCTACTCGTTACGTCATTAAGAATTGCTTGTGCTATATAAATTCATGCGTAAAATCAGTGCCACTCCGAAAGCATTAAATAGTTTTGACCCAATATCTCTATATCTTTTTCTTGGCACAACATTTTGAGATCATAATATTTTGTCTAAGACATGTAGCAAACATTGAAATCATTTTCAGGCGATTCCTGCCGATGCTTCTGGGCCTAAAATCTAAAGGTATACACCTTTGGTCTAAGAAGTCTTGTATGAAGATTCCGCAGTCGATATCGTCTGCATGCCTAAGGGGTAGCTCATATAGGGTCTTCTAGGTGATAGTTTGGGGTCTTGTGGTCAGACTAGCACGTCTATGTTGATTGCTCGATGTGTCATTAAGAATTGCATAATCAATGTAAATTCATGTGCAAAAGCGGTGCCACTCCTGAAGCATTCGGTATTTTTGGTACAATATCTCTTGTGTGTTGCTTAGCATGCCATTTTGAAACCATATTATTCCATCTATTTTCGTGCTGGAGCTTCCGGCCAAAAATTCCAAAGGTCTACCCCTTTGGTCTAAGAAGCACTGTATGAAGGCCTGTTCCAGAACCGATATCTTCTGTATGTCAAAGGGGCAGCCCGTAAACATCTTCTAAGCAATAGTTTGGTGTCTCGTGGTAAGTCCAACATGCCTATCTCACCTGCTGGATGCGTCATTAAGAATTGCATGAGCAATATAAATTTATGTGCAAAATCGGTGCCACTCCGGAAGCATTCAATAGTTTTGGTACAATATCTCTATATCTGTTGCTTAGCACGCCATTTCAAGACAAAAGTATTTCATCTATCAACTTGTTGGAAGCATTAAAATCAATTTTGGACTATTTCGTATTGGAGCTTCTGGGCCTAAAAATCAAAAGGTATACCCTTTTAGTTTAAGGAACCCTAAATAAAGGCCTGTTCCAAAGCCAATATCGTCTATAGACATGATGGACAGCTCATATAGGATTTTCTAGGCAATAGTCTGGGATCTTGTGGTCAGCTCACTCTACCTATCTCGCCTGCTCGATGCATCAAGAATTGCATATGCCATGTAAATTCATTCACAAAATCAGTGTCACTCCAAAAGCATTCAGTAGTTTTGGCCCAATATCTCTATATTTGTTCCTTGACACACCATTTTGAGACTATAATATTTCGTCTAAGACTGGTAAGTAGCATTAAAATCATTTTTGATTTGTTCCGTGCCGAAGCTTCTGGGCATGAAAAGCCAAAAGTATAACCTTTTGGTCTTAGAAACCCTATATAAAGGCTTGTTCCGCAGCCGATATCCTATATATGTGTGATTGACAGCTCATATATGGTCTTCTATGCAATAGTTTGGCGTCTCATGGTTAGCCTAACATGCCCATCTCGCCTACTTAATGTGTCATTAAGAATTGCATACGCATTATAAACTCTTGTGCAAAATTGGTGCCACTACAGAAGCATTTGGCAGTTTTGTCCCAATATCTCTCCGTTTGTTGCTTGGCACACCATTTCGAGACCATAATATTTTGTCCATTAACCTATAAGAAGCATTAACATCAAGCTCAGGCCATTCTGTGCCGAAGCTTCCGGCTAAAAAATTCGAAGGTATGCCCCTTTGGTCTGAGAAGAACTATATAAAGGTTTGTTTTGGAACTAATATCTTCTATACGTCTAATGGGCAGCTCATATAAAGTCTTTTAAGTAATATTTTTAGGTCTCATGGTCAGTCTGGCATGCCCATCTGCTTGCTCGATGTGTCATTAAGAATTGCATATGCAATATAAATTCATGCGTAAAATTGGTGTCATTCCATCTCTTGATTGGCACATTATTTTCAGACCATAATATTTCATCTATTAACCTGTAAGAAGCATTAAAATCAAGCTCAAATCATTTTATACCGGAGCTTCCTGGCCCAAAAATCCAAAGATATGCCCCTTTGGTCTAAGAACCCTCTTTAAATGCCTATTTCGAAATCAATATCTTCTATACATCTGATGGAAAACTTGTATAGGATCTTTTAGGTGATAGTTTGGGCTTTTGTAGTCAGCCCGACATGCCTATCTTGCCTGCTCGGTGCGTAATTAAGAATTGCATACACAATATAAATTCATTTGCAAAAATTGATGTCACTCTAGAAACATTCGACACTTTTGGCCAACATCTCTCTGTTTGTTGCTTGGCACGATATTTCGGGACGATAATATTTCGTCTATTGACTTTTAGGAAGCATTTGAAATCAAGCTCAGCTCATTCCATACCGGAGCTTCCGGGACAAAATCCAAATGTATACCCCTTCGGTCTAGGAAGCGCTCTAACTAGACATGTTGTAAAGTTGATATCTTCTTTATATCTGATGGGCAGCTCGTGTAAGGTCTCCTGTGCGATAGCATGGGATCTTGTGGTTAATCAGAATTGCATATGCAATATAAAATTCATCCCCAAAATCCACGTCACTTGTGCAGCATTCGGCAGTTTTTATCAATATCTCTCTGTCTGGTTCTTAGGCACAATATTTTGAGACTACAATATTTCGTCTATTAACCTATAGGAAGCTTGAAATCAAGCTCAAGTCATTTCATATCGGAGCTTCCTTGCCCGAAAATTTAAAGGTATGTCCATTTGGTTAGAAGCCCTATAATCATACTTGCTTTGGAGCCGATATCTTCTGTAAATCTTACAAGCAACCCGTATAGGGTTTTATAGGCGGTAGTATGTGATCTTGTGGTTAGCCGGACATGTTTATCATGTATGCTAGATGCGTTATTTAGAATTGTATATACAATATAAATTCATTCCCAAAATTCACCCTATTCTAGGAGCATTGATTTCATAATTCAAGAAGGGGAAATTGGGATAGAGAGAGAAGAAGGAAGAGAAAGAAAGAGATAGGAAGAAAATACTATAATTCCTTTCATAATTCAATATTCTTTGCAACTCATATAAATCATTGCCACATTAGTTGAAGAGCATGAATCGGCTAGTTTATTTAATTACAACTTAAATATAATATAAATAAGGAAATTGCCAAATAATTAAAAAGTAATTGTATATTAGAGGCTTTTATGTGCCAAAATAACACAATACTACTAGCAACATATTATGGGATGGGGTAACGTTCCCATTGACTTATCAAATTGGTGAAAATGCATGTGATCGAGAGGATTCAAACTCGAAACCTCTCACTCCTCGTATAAGTAAGAATACTAATCAAACTACTACCTGATTAACTTATACAACTTTTTTTTAATAAAACAAACGTCATGCTAATTTAATTTTAGAAAAAAAAATAAAAACAGAGTAATTTAGTGGAATGTTGTATTTGCAATTGCAAGTATACATGGCCAGAAGACTACAACTAAGTTAATTAATCCCAACAATTAATAATTTAGCATAATTGATAGGCGGTTTGGTTTGATTCTCCCACGTCCCCAGAAACGACATCGTTTACGCCCTGCTAGGGCCCTACCGAACCCAGTCAGGCCTCAGCGGACAAAAGCGAAGCATAACACAGCCATTTATCATCTCCCCGCGAATGAAAAACTTGCAACTATCTCGCGCCACTCTATGGAAAATAATTATCGCTACTAAGGTGACCCTCCTTGAAGAATCGAAGATCCTGAGCTCATAATCTGGATCTATTCAGGTTCTTACGAATTCTTCTTCTCTTCTTTTTGGTTCCTTGATTGTTTTTATTCAGATAGTTTGTCTGCTTAGAATTTATTAATCATGTTCTCAATTAAAATCTCTGGTCCTCAGAATTTAATGGGTCTGTTTTTGTTTGCTGAGAAAGGGAATCCCATATATTATTAATAAGCTAACTTAGAGATATCAGGAATAAAGAAATGAAAAGAAGAGATTTTTCCTTTCCATGGAAAAACAAGGGAATTTTAAATTTGCGGTTTTCTCAAATGATGCACAGATTTTAAATAAGCTAATTCTGAAATTTATGATTTTTGAGAAAATTTAAGCTGATTTAAAAGGACGGGAGATTTTGGTTTCTGGGTAAGATGCTTAATAGATCAGCCATTTGGAAGGCGTGATTCTTACTTAACTACTGCTTAGCCATAATTGCGTCGATTGAGTTTATCATGGCATGTTTTATAATCAATAGACTAAAAAAGGCTAATACTGGCTATGTAATTTAACAGGTCTCTTCCCGAAGAAAGATGCGATATCAAGACATTATCGTTTCAATGATAAAAAGCCACTTGATCTGAAGGGAAGGTATCTGAATCAGTCAAGATGGCTATCCACATTGTTTGGTAGAGGCGGGTTTTATTCAGATTGGTTCCAGTTTTGATGAGATTATTAAGTCTGGGAAGAAAGAATGGACCTTGATTTGAACCAAGAACCTTTGGATTCTTCCAGTGGCTCTATCTTTCGTATAGGATCTTTACTGAATGAATTAGAAACTGCGCATGGCCATATTGAAGAACGAATCAGACAGCTTGAAGCAGTCACTTCTAGAGCTAGACAACGCCAGAGATGGAGACAAAGTGAAAATATCCCGCAAACATTGAACCATGCTGTGGAACCTACAACCATTGCAGTTCACAATGATGATACATCAGTTAGTGAGAGAATTAGTGTTGCAACCCAAGAAAGGACGTTAAGAGCTAGAAAAGTTGTGAGAAGGAATAATATGCATTTGGTAGCTAAGGCACTAGACATGGCTGCAGACGCAACAAAGACTATAAGTTGTAAAGGGGGCTTTTTTGATTGTAACATATGCCTGCATATGGCAAGAGATCCAATATTGACCCGTTGTGGTCATCTGTTTTGTTGGCCATGCTTCTATCAGTTGTCATATGTTCACTTAAATGTGAAGGAATGCCCTGTGTGTATGCAGGAGATTACAGATACAAACATTATTCCAATTTATGGAAGTGGGAATCAGAAGTCCTGGTTGAAGGAGTCTGGCTTGATGATCCCTCCTAGGCCCCATGCACACAGGGTTGAAAGTCTTAAGCAGGAACTCATTAATCACAGAGCAATTTCTTCTGTAATTGATCGAAATATTCGGCTATTTAGTCTGATTGTTGCAATGGAGGAGAATTCTGCGTCACGGGATGTTGATGGTGGTACTTTCATGGCTGAAAGAGCTGGTTTGTTGGACAATCAATCACTTGCTTCTCAGGTGCCACCTGCCAATGCGACTGAGGACAACCAGCACCATCATCCCCTCCAACTTCCTAGATTATCGTTGCAAGGAGCTGCATCATTTTCTTCTCTTTCATATGCACTGACCTCTGCAATGGATTCTGCAGAAAGATTAGTCGAGGACCTTCAGGCGTCTATTCACAGCCTTCATATGAGAAGAAACAATCAACCATCTTTTAGTGTTGCTGAGATACGAGATAGAGAAACTCTAGATAATGCTACCGATACTGATTCTACTGTGGCCCATCCTTCATCTTTCAGGAGCGATGGTGCTGCTGCTGCTGTGCAATTAGAAAACCAGAGAACAGATACTGTTGCAGAAAGCAATAACATTATGTCCATTTCTTCAACATCTTCTAATGAAAGACATACTGTTTCAAGAATTTTAGAAGTGGAGAATAGAATGGACGTCAATCCTACCATGCTGCATTCTTCTTTATCTTCCAGGCGAAGAAGTGAATTTCCCAGAGTTTCAGATGTAGGCAATGGACAGTACCATGAATCTAGAAGGAGAAGGATGTCTTGATATAGATTTCCTTGGCTTACTGTAATTTTTATTTTCTGAAAAAAATTTAGATATCCTTATTTCTTTGAGTCAATGTTTAAGCATTAATGAGACCAGCATACAGGGCGCTGTGTTCTAGTTGACAGATTTACTGGAACTATAAGATAGTAAATAGTTGCAATTTTTTTAAGTTGTTTAATGGTAGCATCTGATGAAGTTGTTGCTCTTTTGACTTGTGTTTGTGTGTGTGTGTGTAGTCTTGGAGCAGCTATTTAACTGACAAGTATATGAGTTGCTGGTGCAAAATTAAAATGTTTCTATTCATTGTTTTTTTCTAATGCATATGTAATAGCTCTGAAATGATTGATGATTTCCTTTCTTTTTTTCACTTCCCATGATGTCCAATTCTTTCGTTTTTGTAATCTACAAATGTTTCAGCCAATGAGTTTGTTCTATTTGTTACCTGCTACATTTCATAGTGATGCAAACTATCATATGGTTTCAACTGGGGATCTTGTCAACCAAATAGTTACAGGCATTACTCTGCCAACTTGACAAGGGACTTCTACTTTCCTCATGCAAATGGCACTCTTTGATTACCATGAAATATAACAACGAATAGGAATAAAACGGCTATAGCTCCTATATAAACTACTGGGAAGATCATAATGGAGACGTCAAGACCTAACAATAGAAGTAAATCTGAAGAATGGCGAAAGATTAGGATGGTCAACAAAACGAATGTCAATTCTAAATAATCACTTATGGTTTTAAATGTTTCTTTCAGTATATTTTTTGTCGAGTCATTATATAAATCACGATGCCCCGGCAACCGAGGTCCCGGGATCAATCGCCACTCCCCACTTCTTGCAATATATATATATATGCAGCACTGTAACAATATCCTTGTATCATAGTGTCTCTGGAAAAAGAAAAAGAAAAAAGAAAAAAGAAAAGAAAAGGGTGCTTGATTATCATGGTTGATGATTGATCAAGTACACACGAGGCTGTAATAATTTGATGAAACCTTAGGCTGACAATATGTGATTTTGGGTGATGATCATGTTGTATAATAATATATGACAGGATCAGGTTGTCCTGATATAAAATAATTGTTCATATGAAATACACAATAGTACTAGATTATAAAATTTTTGTGCATCTATGAGTTGGCTGATCATGCATGCATGTATATATTGTCTGTTACTGTTATTTCATTTTCTAAACAGAGCTCTAAAGGTGCAAAGAAAATAATTAACTATGTGTGCCCTACAACTGTGCCGATAGGAAACACTCTATAATTACAGATAGGAATTGGCATTAGCAATTTTGGTCCAAGCCATGTCTTTGTGCCCAGCAACTTGTATTGCTGGGCCCAGCAGAAGGTATCTGATAATGGATGATGATGATGATGATGATAATATGAAGGTGATAGGGCTGACAATGATAAACCCAAAATTAAAAATTAAAAAAAAAAAAAAGGAAAAAGAAATTATACTCTCTCCCAAGAATGATTGCACCAGACAATGGCTATGATTGTGAAGCCAAAACAAGAGAAGTATGTTCCAATCTATCCTTCCTGTGAACCCCTTCTGCTTTCAATTTATTCTTGGATAGTCTCCTTTGTGTTGTATAGATCTAGAATTATACATATATATATATATATATATATGAAATGAAGAATTTTAAAACTTGAATACACGTGAAAAACCTAAAGACTTGGAGAGGAGAGAATGGTTTTACTCATGCAAGTCTTCTCTTTTCATGCATATAAAAAGAAAATCAATAATCTCTCTTGCAGCGAAGGAATTGCCAAGTATTAATACTTTAATCTTAAGTTAAAAATAATCATTTAATTTGAAAATAAATCACGCTAATTATTAAAAGCAAAATACGTAAAATTCGCTCATATATTTTAATTATGTAAAACAAATTTTATGGCATACTTAACATTTAATTTGACTTATTAAAATACTTTAACTTATAAGATCGTATTTATTAAATGCTTCAATTTACAAAATTTTTTTATTAAATATTCAACTTATAAGATTCTAGTCAATTAAATTATTATTAAATAGTTAAAAAATATAAAATTTATCATTTCAAAAATTATAATAATCACAGTTAAATTAGTATTTTACATATAAACATCAAAATATTAAAAGTCATTGTTGGTGTTATCAAAATTCATCATTTTAGGGACATTGTAGATCACATGTAAAAATGGCAAAAGATAAAACCAGATTTTGAATCCCAATTTATACATGAAGCCAATTGTTAAATCATTTTGAGAGATAGATATATTGAAATAGAGAGAGAGAGAGAGAGAGAGAGAGGGAGAGATGCATGCAATGATGAGGATTGACTGTTAGTCATATGCACGCCTAGCAACAGGTGATGTGACCAATGTGGGAGAAAGGAGAAAGGAGAAAGGAGACACGAGGCCCTACTTTTTCTCTATTAGGATTAGAAATTAGAGATTAGAGATTTCCTCTCTCTCTCCCTCTCCTCTCCACCCCCTAACTTAATTCCATATGTACAGTAATTGTAGGGGAAGGTCCCCCCCACCCACCATTTTTAAGATACTTCTATGAAGTATTTAGTTTTATACCCATGTATATTGTTCACGATGAATTCGACTAATGCTCAATCATTCTCGAAAACAAAAAGTTTGGTAAGTATTTTTTGTTGCTGAACTGTCCATTCGGATTTCCTCTAAGTGATCTTACCAAATCTATTACCATTTTTATTTGTTTTCTAACTTTGCTAATTACCAAGTGAATGTATTAAGAATCATACTAATGAACCAATGAGGTATAGTCAGGTTGGAAAGAGTAAAAAGTTTGAAATTCGAGTTCTATCGCTCATAAGTGTTTTTAGGTTTCAAATTCGAATTTTTTCTGTCATATTATTATCTCAACCCATCGGGTCTTTTAATAAATAAAAAATAATACTAATAAATATTGTATTTAATATTAATTTTAAAATGAAAATGAATTATTATTATTATTATAAGACAAGTGAATGACATTTTTCTCTTGTGAATAATAGCCCTACTACTCCCCAAACAAGGCAAAAGGAAAGAGACCATACCATCAATCACTGCTATGTCCTCTTGTCCTCTTCTCTTCTATATATTTCATAAGGATTCAATCACTCGCGTAATAATTGCATACTTCTGTGGACCCCCCCCCAACAATAAATATTAATTAATTAAATAAATTTACTAATTATTATTATTATTATTATTATTTTCACGAGAGAAATGCCCGTACTAATGATTGCAAGTGCTGGGACTTGTCTCCTTCACACGCTGCACTGTCCCTCCCCCCTCAAACCTAACCCTTCCTTCCGGACCCATTTTATCTATTGTTGATTCAAATATATACAATTCAATCCAAAAAATGACTCACTAAATAAAACTTTAAATTTTTTTATTAATTGAAAACTTAAATTATTAAGTCAGATAATATTTTTAGTGAAAAAATACACTTATATTCTCAATTATATCTTAATTAACGCTTTTATTTATACTTATTTTTAGATCATTCTGCTGTTTAGACTATTTTCTTTCCCATTAATTAATAAATTATTATTCATATATCTTAAAAGTAATTCTACCTATCAATATGTATAAATTGACAATATAACTTTATTCTATTAAGAATGTTGAATTGACTAATCGTATAAGGAGTTGAAGTGTTATCTATTAATTAAAATCAAAGAGTAGTTGCTGATTAGCAATCCAACCAACCATACACTCACAATATTAATATTAATTTAGGGTTCTAACTAACTCAAACGAATCGTAAATTAATTGAAACTCAATTAAAAAAAAACAAAATGATTCGGAAGAACTTAAATGGAGTTTGGTATATCAGAAAAGTCAATCATGAAATTTAACATACACTTCTCTTATATATATATATAATTAGAAAGTGTAATTTTCTTCGACCTGTAGAGCGTAAAGGTTTTTCACCTAACAGCAAAGTGCACTTCTCGATAATCAAATTCATGTTCTCACTTTTACAAGAATTAAAGTCTTTTATCTCTCTAACCGAAATCTTATTAGTCTTTTATTTTCTTTACGTAGAGAGAAAGGAGGAAAGAAAAAGAAAAAGAAAAAGAAAAGGATACCTACAGAGAGGAGAGAAGTGAGATTGAATTGGGTTTGAGAGTAAGTTTCTTACAATATGCAAAGAATTGGTGTTTAATTGCCAATTATAAGAAAAAAGAGGGTTTGAATGTGGTAATTAAATGATTAAAGTGAATGCATGAGTTTCAATAATTGCAATGATCCTAAAAGCAAGACAAGTGTTGGCATGCCACCCCATATCTACCGGGCACTGCCTTCACGACCTATGGATCATTAAAGTCACTGCCCTTTGCCTCCAATTATTGTTGTGCTATGACCCCCCCATCCCCATAAAAGCTTAATTAGCCCATCTAATTTACAACTTTTCGTTGATTCAAAATTTTTATTATGTTATATTTGGCAATTTCACTACAGAATTCTATTCACTATAATAAGTCTTACGATCTAAAAAGTTGTGCATGGTTCGCATAATATTTTGGAACTATATATGTATGCATATGCTTCTTATTATGGATTGTGATTCAATATATATTTTTCCTTTCTGTTTTTAGATTTTTGAACTTTTTCTTATGAATATTTTAATACTTTTTCCGGATATGAAACTAATTTCATTTTTAGGTTCGTAGTTATCTTTATTATAAGTACTTTTTTTTATTGAATTTTTAATTTTACAGGAATTATTTGGTTAATACAAATATATCTTATTACTTGAATTACTTCTTGTAAAAAGGATTTTAGGGTTTTCATCTTTTGTTATATATATATATATATATATTTAAAATGATAAATGAAAAGGGCTTTCTAATTTTGAAACATTACATTACCTATATTCTATAATCTTTTTACCCATGCATGAAAAGGTTTTCCAAATTACACGGGTAAAGAAAATTGATTACATATCTTCATTTGCAAACAACATAATCGCGGCAATAAAGTTTATTACAGATTAAATAGCTCAAGATTAATATCTTTTTACACCTTAAATACTCTGATATCCTTATATATATATATATATAGCACATATCAACCATCTGAGCAAAATACAATTGAGTTTGAGTTTTGCTCATATATTATATTAGCACTATCAACCTCTGAGCAAAATACAATTGAGTTTGAGTTTGCTCATATATATATATATATATATATACTATATATATATAATATATATATTATATGATATAGCACATATCAACCATAATGATATATAGCACATATCAACCATCTGAGCAGAATACAATTGAGTTTGAGTTTTGCTCATTTATTATTAAAATTAAAAAGTCATCTCATCTAAATAAATATCGATTTCACTCACGAATAGTTTCACTCACTCGGAATTAGAATTATACAAAAGCTATGTATATAATGTGAAATCAAAATCAAATTTTGAAATTGGAAAACAAAAAAAGAAATAAAAGATAATATAAGCTAGTAATTACTCGGTATAAGCTAGTTTTGATTAATTAAGCATCATAAATAAAAGATAATCCATAATATATAAAGAGATTAGTGTGGGGTTGATAAGTATGGGTGAAAGTAATTTCTTGGATACGTTAAAAGGGAAAGGCAGCTACAAAATCTATTGGATTTGACAAATGCCTGATCAAAAAAGGGTCAAAAGTCAAAACACAAATCCAATGATCCTAGATCCGCTCTTCGGCTCTTCCCCTTTTCATTACATGATCCGTTAATTTCCAACGGACCTAACGGTTCAAATTCCAAGTAGTTTCTTATGCACCCAACTACTCTATGACACGTTTTATTTGGCAAAAGAGAGCGTTAAGTTAGTTGGCCCTTAATTACTATGAGATTTGACATTTTCTTGCTACCCGTTTTAATTCATTGGCCCAATCAACATGAAACAGACGTATCCTTCCCTAACTCGATCCCATTATTTATTTATTTTTCTAGAATTGTTTTCTGATAGCAAATTGATCATCATCCATTAATGTATTAGGACCAAAACATGATGATGATGATGATAATTTATCACCAACTACGAATAAATGATCATACTTGAGTGTTAAGAGTTAACGAAAGTTGAAAACCCACAAAAAAAATTTTCAAATGATTCTCTCTTACTTGGTATATTATGCTCATGATGCTTCCTTTAGATGTGGGGTAGATATGCATTAAACAAATGATCATCGAAACAAGAATATGTAATAATGTTGTGTATTGCAAGGGAACTACATCATAAGAGAAAGGAAATTAATTAAAATTGTTAAAGATTGCATACTTATTGTTTGCCATACCATGTGTAGGCAAAAGAGTGAAAGAGTATAATTTATTTATATATAGCTAATTAATTTATTTATTTATCTATCTATTTATATGGTTAAATTGAGGGCAAATGAACATTATATATTCTTAATTAAAGAAACAAGTCATGGTTTGTGCCCTAGTCAAAGTGGTGAAGAATTTATTGAAATCATCAACTAGCAAGTTAGACATTTATAGTGATCTCAATCATGCATGTTTCACAATAATGAGTTGCAAAATAAAAAAGAATGAGTGATGTTTCACTAAGCAAGCTAGCTAGGGTAGATATGGATTTTTATCTATACACATAAAAGTAAATAAGTTACATGCGTCGCTGATCAAACATGATCTGCACGATCTTTCCATTTTTTGTAGAAGATGTGGAGAGTTAGAGATATCGAGCTCAAATTCTTTCCATTATAAAAATTATTACCTTTCCGGTGAATGTTATTCAAAAAGAATAATTATTTTTTACCGTTCTGTTGGGTCTCGAAATATGAAAACATAAGTGATATGCGTGTGAATGTAATAACTTTAGAATATTTATATTGTGCACGCAACTTATCCTTATTTAGTGATAGTAAAATCAAATTAATCACAAATATAGAAGCAAATTAATTAATGCTGTGTGTATAAGGTTTGTCATTGTGTGAATCAATGGCATGAATGCATCTTTCTTCAAATGGTGCATATATAGCATATGTATCTATTTTAATTTCCATGTAAGACTATTTGCTTTGTAGATGACAGAAGAGTCAATTAATTTGACTATTGCAATCACGTACATGTGCATTAAGTAGGGTAATTACATGAGTGACGAGTCCTATCTCAACAAATCTTTAAATACCCCTCCATTGATGGATCTTCAAGTATTTTTGACAGCATAATGATGCCATTCAACGTCATTTATTTATTGGTTATGATAACTCCACTCAATATGTACATATCAGAGATGCAAAATAGCAAGCTGCTTTGCCAAATAAAACAAAATTTAATGTCTGTAATTCCAGAAAGAATAAGGACGTGGTGAAAGCTTTAATTCATAATTCAAAGAGAAAAAAAAAATGGAAGTACAAAAATAGGAAATTAAATTAAAGAAAATGAAAATATTTCTTCACATGTATCGCATGTGGCTGTAGAAGAAAAGAAAAAGGCTTACATTTGAAAAACGTTTAAGTTCATAAATTCAAGAGCTCAACTTTGCTTTTTGATCATGTTCATCGCATTAGAGATAGTGTTAAGGCAAGTCCTTAACACATATCAACATGAAAACAAAGAAAAACTATATGTCTTTGCTCAAAATTGTCAAAGTCTCCCTTGCCAATTATTAGCCTCTCAATGATTTTCTTTTGCAATATCAACACGATGTGCGTCACGCGCTTCTTAACTGAGAATGAGGATTGTACCCTACCAAAAATCTTCAAGAAACACAAAAAAAGAACACTCTCTCTCTCTCTACCAATGAAAAATAGGGTTTCACGGGTATTTGTCAACTTGGGATTGTCGGTCAAACTGGTTTCTCACAAGCCTAATATTAACGAAAACAAAAGAAAGAGAGAGGAAAAAAAAAACCACTACTCAAAAAAAAAAAAAAAAAAAAAAAAATCGCATTTACGTTATCTGAAGGTGAGGAATATGACGCCTAACCTATATATTCTCTCCTCTAAGACACCACATATAAAAAAAGAGAACACATACTCTCTCTCTCTAACAGAATAGACTAAATGAGTGTGTTTACACTGTGGTATTTTGATCATAGCTTGGATGTGTCGTGTTACAATAACTGGTCTCATCTAGCAAGCATATTTTATTACTGAATATAAAGACCAGAGAGAGATTAAAAAAAAAAATCCTCATTCTATACATAAATAAAAAAAAAGAAAATAATTACAAAAACTAAACTAGTATTTGCTCTTACATAAATTATTTTATTATGATAGTTATCATATTTATAGTGGATTTCTTCTCTACAAATAGTGACTTCTTCTTTTTGAGCATTCACTCGCGCAAAATACTGGCATAGAGTACCATTCATACTCTTTTTATAGCTTAGTTTCTCTTTTTTCCTCCTCTCACATGCAAAGAGGGACAGAACATGGGAGCTTTTGGTTGTTTAAGATATATAGGAGAATTTGTCTCGAGAGCCATTTTGAGATTCATAAGACTCAAAAGCTTATGATATGGATATTTCCAATTACTAAAAAAAGACCCAAGTGAAGTCAATATTAGGGTATATGAATCGTAGGAATTATAATCTTCGATTCGGGTTCATATCTTCAAGAATGTATAATCAGGTCATACGTAAGAGGAACTTAGGAATCATAAGATATAGGAGAAAGGGAAAGAATAAAAAAAAAAAAAAAAAAAAAAAAACTAATAGAATTTGCTCTTACATTAATTATTATTTGACAGATGGGATCATATTCATAGGATTTCTCTCTCTATAAAGACTCTTTTTCTTGAGCTTTCACTCCAAAACGGCAAGACCCTTCTCTTTTTCAGTTTTCTCTTTCTTTCTCTCTCACATGCAAAGAGGACAGACATGGAGCTTGGTTTAAGCTTAGGAGATGCTTCGAAGCCATTTGGATTCATAGACAAAGCTAGAGATGCCGAAAACAAAAGCAGATTAGGGTTTTGCATGGGCTTATCGATCGGTTCAAATTCAAGAAATGATAAGCAAGAGGAACTAGAACAAGAAGAAGAAGAAGAAGAAGATAAACATAGCGATATCAAAGAAAATAGTAGAGGTACAACAACAATAACTGATCATCATAAAAATCCCTCCGCCGCCGTAGATCCACCTATTCTTCAGCTTAATCTTCTACCGAACACTCCTGTTGTCCCTCGCAACCACCACTATGGCGCCCTTCCTTGGCTCTCCTCCGACAACAACGGTAACTTTCATCACCTACTATATATCACTCTGTTTCCGTTTTGTTTGTTATATATTTCTATCTGGTTCATGAGCCAGACGTCTCAACCAACTATTAATTTCCTTTTGTTTTTGTACAGATGCAAGAGGGTTAGATGTGAATAGGGTCCCGGTTGTTGAGGAGGCTGATGATGGGGCGGCTCTGTCTTCTTCGCCGCCAAACAGCGCGGCCTCGTCGTTTCAGATGGATTTTTGCATATACACAAGTAAGAGTGGAAATAATGAAACTGAAGTGGAGAGAGCTTCTTCAAGGGCTAGTGATGAAGATGAGAACGGTAGTACAAGAAAGAAACTCAGACTCTCTAAAGAACAGTCTGCTTTTCTTGAAGAAAGCTTTAAAGAACACAATACTCTCAATCCCGTAAGTTCAAGAATGACATGATTAACCTTGATTTCTTTCTTGATTCCTTGGTTTTTATTATAAAACGTTAATTGATCAATTAATTTCTTTGGTATTAATGGTTATATAATGTTGCAGAAGCAAAAGCTTGCTCTTGCCAAACAGCTCAATCTCCGTCCACGCCAAGTAGAAGTCTGGTTTCAAAACAGAAGAGCAAGGTATATATATTTTTTCTTTGTCTTGATTTTTTGAGACCAAGAGAAGAAAATTTCTTGATTCTTGTTTTTTCTTTTCGGATTAATGACTTAATTTTTTGGTTTAATTTATTTTTATATAGAACCAAGTTGAAGCAAACCGAGGTGGATTGTGAATACTTGAAGAGGTGCTGTGAGACATTGACAGAAGAGAATAGAAGACTACATAAAGAACTCCAAGAATTGAGAGCTTTGAAGACTTCCAATCCCTTCTACATGCAACTGCCTGCCACTACTCTAACCATGTGTCCTTCTTGTGAGCGAGTAGCCACCACAACCACCGGCACCGCCACAACCACCACCATCAAACCGACCAATACTACCATCACCAATATTAATAACAGCAACAAAACTGACCCTACATCTAAAGCCACAGGGTTGTCACTGGCCAGACCCAGGTTCCATCCATTTTCTCATAGCAGTACACAAGCTTCTTGAAATTAGAGACGTCTACTGGTTTTGATAATCTATACACTACATATGATTCTGTACATATACAAGTTTTCGAGAGAAACTTGATAGCTAGGTTAATAATTTTGTCCATTGATGAGAGGTGGGTTGGCTGGTTAATTAATCACTTGGTTTCATGTTCTTGGAGGGGAATTCTTAAATTAAGTTTGGGTTTCTTAAATTTTTTTTTTTTTCCTCTGGTTTTACATATCTGTAGCAGAATCAGAAAAATACGCTGTTAACAGAAACTTACAAGAAAAAAGAAAAGAAAAGAAAATATTGTGGAAAATTTTATTTTGATAGAAATGATTGAAATAAAATAAGTTGGTGGAAGTAAATTAAAGTTGACTGCATTTGCAGGTGTGTAATTAATAAAAGAAATAGAATGATTAATTTCAAGTTTGGTGGGGTTTATTATAGGGGGCGTGGATTAAGGGTTGCTTTAAGAAAGGGTAGATTTTGTGTCTGCTGCTTTTGATGATTACGTTCAACGCCAACATTGATTATTCATTTTACAAAAAAAAAAAAAAAAGAAAATGGGGACAGGACAGGACAGAGATGTCATATTTATGAATATGTCCCTTAAAGTGGGGTACCCTTTTTGGGTTTTGGGGCAGTCCCAATTATGAGTACACACGAGGGAAGTACATTTGTGCATAATTTTTCGGTTGCAAGTCACGTGACTTCTCACGAGATGTGAATGTTGAGGAGAGGAGAGGAGAGACGACTGCCATTATTTATTTCTTTCTTTATAACTACGACAGGACGACCTGCTCCTCTTGCTCCTTTCGTATGTACTCTTTTTCTTTTTTCTTTTTTTTCTTTTTTTATCTGGAAAAGAAAAGAATGAAATGGTTTATGCGGATATGGCATCCTTTATATCCATTTTTTCATTTCTTGAAGAATGAAGAGCAACTCACTATAAGCATTTAGGTTACATACTGCACGACGTAACGTAACCTAATTAAGTATATTTTTAATTTAATATTTATCTTAAAAGCTAAAAAAAACCCATTTAATTACATTCATTATATTTTATTATGGCTTGGTAATTATAATCTTATATCACATGATATGTATGAAGTATAACTTGTTCAAATTATATATTAGAAATATAAATAAGGTTTTGTTTGAGGTGATTAGCGATTTCAATCTCCGTAAAAATAATAATATAAGTTTGATTTCCGAGAAAAACATTTTATTGAAAGAGTCAAAACCCGTTTCGCTACTGCTCGAGAGGATTAAACTTTACTAGTAATTAGAAGAAACATACAGAGTATACCATAATTTGATGAATTTCTGGTTGCAGAATTGTTTATTACAAGATATGGAGGTTACGCATGGCACGTATGGGTCTAGCCATAATGTCAATAACGACATTCTTTCATACACCAAACACTGCATGTCCGTTTTCCTTAACTCCAAAGCTATGTCCAAAATAATGACTCAGATCGGATTTCTCTCTTACCAATAAATTAAAGAATATGATCTTGTCTATATTCCTTCTTAAGAATGGAGTTTAACATTTCAAATGAATCAAGTCTTTCTCAAACATTTTGAGATTTGGTTCGATAAAAACTTAATTTAGTTCGAGTTGATGATTTCTAAAGAATCGATCTTTTTGAACTTCGATTTTTAGACGTGTTTAATACACGAGTTAAGCGGGAGTCTAATGAAACTCGACTTGTTAAGATTTGTCTAATAAATTAACTATATCTGAATTTTTAAAATTCGGTTTAATCTCCAACTTTGATAGCATGTAATGATTAATCCCAATTTTAGAAAAATAATAGGAAATTAGGAACTACAATTATATTATTAGTTTGTTCAATTATACAATTATATTTTTAAAATTAGCGTTATAACTATATCTTGTCTCTAAGCAGTTCATGCCATGGGAGGTCAGAGAAAGAAAGAAACAAAAAAATAAAATAAAAAATAAACACAGCAAAAGAACAAAAATACATACATGTTAGAGTAGTTAATTATATTTAAAAAATAATTGTTATGAGTAATCAAAAAGATTAATATGAAATGGATTATAATAAGAAGAAGGAACCGACCACGGACCCACCTCCAAATCCTTAATGGAATTATATAAGGTAAAAGAGAACGTGACCTAATCACTTAAATAGAAAGTTCAACTACATTATTATATGTCATCCAATGATTTGTGCTACGTTTTGTGTCTATCTCACTGATGATTTCATAAGCATGCATCCTTTTAATTAATTTCAGAAAAAAATAAATTAATAATTTCCATGGAAATATCCATGATGTTTCTTAAGACATTGTTCCTGTCAAGTTAACTTTTTGTGACCTTTTTTTTAAAAAAAAAAAAAAAATTTTTTTAAAAAAAAAAAAAAAAAAAAGAAAAAGAAAAGAGAGGGTCATGGAGTGGTTTATCCAGTTCATGTGGTGGAGGAGATTTCCTAAATTTGCTAGGTAAACGAAATACCCATTTGTTGTTTAATTAAGATTAAGTGGATCCTTTCAACTATTTTCAAAGATTGTGAATTGATGGCCTGAAGAGGAAACAACGCGGAAAACGCTAAACGCTATTTTACGTAGTATTTGAATTAATTTTTAAATATTAAAATAGTATTTTGTAAAAATTTAATTCATTTAACGTTTAAATTTTAATATTTTACGTCGTTTAAATTTTAGTATTTTATGTAAAGCTACT
The DNA here is from genome assembly GCF_014843425.1 of Jatropha curcas. The sequence goes on along the minus strand of NW_023591572.1, from coordinate 416,096 downwards.
TAAACAGCTAATAGCTATCAAAATAGCTAAATGACTTGGCCTCTTCCCCAATGAATTATTCTCCATGTGTATGTGAATGTGAGACATGCAAAACAAAGTTAATTAGCCAATGCCAATAGATATTACAAATATTCTAAACTATATCATTTATAAAAAAGAAGAAATTAAATTTACTAGATGCTATAAAATCCAAGGTGAATTATATCTCCCGATTATCTCAATAAAAAAAGAAAAGATTATTCTTATTAATAATTCGCATTTTAGTACTTGAGAAAATATAATAATTAAAATAATATAATAAAATGTTACAATTTTCTTAATAATTAAATATAGAATTCTTCAATTAGTGGCGTTGACAAGTAATTAACGTTCAACATTTTAAATCAAGCAAGTAAAATAGTAAAAAGAACCAAAAAAATTAATTAAACCACTTTTACTTTAGTGCTTTTGTGTATATAAATATCCCTTTCATAGCTTTATATTATTCTTTCGATGCTTATCTAATCACTATTGTTCAGACAAAGTAAAAACCTTTTTATTATATGCTCATGGCTTTGGATAGGGTTAAGGTTGCATGAATTGATTTTCCACACCAATGATGGATTAGATTGCCCCCACTCGTTCAAAACTCAACCATTCCTAACTAGTCAATTTCGGATTACTCATTTAATATTTAATATATTATAATTAATTATCATTTTTTTCTGATAAAATTTCAAAAATCAACATCGTTTACCACTCTGATCAATTCTTTATTGATTACTATTTGCATATTTAATTATAAACTAAGAAAATATTTCTCTTCACATGAATTTTTTCTATTTTTGTTGTTAATCTTTTAATAGAGTTTTATTTAATTAGTCATAATTAATATTTATATAACAATTTATGGATGTTAACCTAAAAAGTGGGAAATTGTAGAATATCTTTTTATATTTTTTTTTTCCTAAAATATTACATGTTAAGAAAGAAAACTCTAGTCCGTCTATTTCACACGGAACATTTTTCACAGAGTCAAAATTATTGCACTTGTTGAAAAAAGAAAAAAAAGGCAGGTGTGTTACATATTCTTATGAAATATTAATAAAAATTACCAATATGCTATTAGATCAATAATGTTTTAAGTGAATTTTATCTATAAAATTATCAATTTAAAATTATTATATATATATATAAATCATTTCTTTTAAATACATTAGGAAGTTCAATCCAGTGAAATAATATTATAAATGACACAATATGAAAGAGAGTAATTTTTATAATAGAAAAAACTCGAATGCAGACCAACCAGAAACCTAATCGGCATTTTTTTTAATTATATGTGATGAAAAAAAATGAGAATCATCATTTATTAAAAATCTTGAAGATTATTAGGAAAAAAAAAGATTAGATTAGAAGAAAAATAATATGGTGACCAATTTTTTAGTAATTAGAGGAGGAAATGAAATACACGTGGCAAGGACCCACATGAGAATGGTGCCAAATAGCACACGCAAAATTGCAATCATATGAAATGTGAAAGCTAACATTAGCTCTCAAAGGCGTTGAAGTTTGCATAAAAGAAATGCCTTTTGACTAAAATCAAACCTTTCAACCCTCATTCTTATCCCCTCAAATCCAAACCCTAAAAAAATTAATAATATAAATTTGGATTTATAAGAAAAAAACAAATTAAAGATGAATGGCGGTCGTTAGGTGGCATTAATCGAAGCATGATTAGTATTATAATTGAAAAATTATTGATGATTAAGAGATTGAAATAAATGTAGAAATAGGAATTTTGGTGTGGGTGTGCTTCATGACATTAGTGACTCTCTACCAACTTCCTTGTTGTACCCATCACCACACCTCATTTTCATTCCTTTCTTTTTTTATTTTATCTCTTGCAGGCTGATAAGTCTCATCCCAAGAATTATTTAAAAAAAAAAAAAAAAAAGAACTAGTCATCATTATTTCAGAAGATAAAAAAACATAATTAGTTGTTGGGTAGTTCTATGTTGAGAAGACCAAGGTTTAAGACAATTCAATGGACCGTTTGTTCAAAAATTAATAAAAAGTACATGGTCATACCTGCCCATTATAGTTGGGGAGTTTTGGTCATATGGATATAATATGACCGCGTCCGACAACAGTAAAATGTTAGCTTAATTTTTAAAAACTAACGCTACGAGACTCATGTAATAATTAACATTAAAAACTACTCAACCGGTTGACAGCTAAACACTATTAAAACAGCTAATTTTATCGTATAAATCTTATAGGTCAAAATGTTAAACGCTATTTAAAAAGTTTTCACAGAATATGTATTCATTATTCAAAAACCAACAACATAAATAAATGTTTTCAGTGTTAGATGAGAATGGGTAAAATGTTTTGTTATTGCAAGTTGAAGCAGAACATGTTTGACACAATAACATAATTAATGCTGTAGTGATTGACTTGGAACTTTTATGTTGGGTTGAATCATTGTTGATTTGTCTTTCTAATGAATCTTCATTTGTCAAAACTAATTATCATTATAACTTGGAAGGAGTCAATTCATTCATAATCTAATTTAAATTATTTTGTTTAATGGGATTTGTCTCCCTTTCTAAACACAAATAATGTCACTTGTGCATATCTCCTTATGCTTGATTTTTTTTTTTTTTTTTTTTTTTAAATGACATATCTCCTTATTGCTTGATTTTTGTTTTTTTTTTTTTTTAAAAATTGAGATATTATTTTGCACAGTATTCAAAAAAGACTTGCCTTTGACAACAAAAAAAAGAAAGTGGATAAGGATTAAATGTATTTTTTTTTTTTTTTTTTTTTTTAAATTGAGATATATTTTGCACAAGTATTTCAAAAAAGACTTGCTTGACAAAAAAAAGAAAGTGGATAAGGATTAAAGTGTACTTGATGTCAAGGCTATCATCTTGGAACACAAAAATGCTTCAATTCCTTAGCAACAACTCCATTGTAAAATTAGCATCTGATCAAATTCAACCAACCATCACATTTTACAGCAAAAATCAAAATGGTAAACTGGCAACCTTGAAGTATTACCCCAGGCAGAAATTGTGGCATTTTTTATTCACCCTTTTCCATTCCAGCCCCATGAAGCAGTAAAAACACCTTACAAATTCTCTCTTAATTTTCAGGCTGGATAATATTAGTTCGCCACATAGTACTGTAAAAAGATCAACTGAATTAACTTTTTACCCTATTGCGTCCAAGTGTGATCCAAATCCTTCAACTCTGGTTCCAGGGTGGACTGCTTTAATTCCCCCCCTCACTGATTTCATGAGAAGGTGTACTAAGATAAAGATGTCTCATATCATCATTGTGAGGTCAGTTTCCAGCAGCAGTTTCATTTCTTAACTGTTCTACATGCGGAGGAAGGAGAAGAGCTAACCTAGTTTTGTATCTTGCAATCCGTTTCAGCCGTCCTTCCCTTAACCTACAAAGTAAATTCAAATGCAAAATGGATGCCATTCAACTGATCAAATAACAATAGAACTTCAGTTACCATTCAACCAAACACTTTAGTTTCAATATAAGTTATAAATGGACTAAAGTGTTATGAAAGAATCTTACCGAGCCCGGACCTTTTTAGCACGCTTTATATGTCTCTTTAAGAGATCTTGTGCAGATAAATGATCTACAGATTCCTCATCCTGAAAGCATTAATAGGAAAAGATAGATGATAGTAAACCGAAAATTCACTCAATTTCAGGTGTTAAGACATCAGTAATCTCAGCTAACAGATCCTACAAAGTCACTTATGTTCTAAACTATCAATATAACATGGAAATAAAATCTCTCAAAAGAACCAGCTTAACACTAAGCAAGTAGAAGTAAAAAGATACATAGAAGTATGCCACACAACTTCATGGGAGGATCTATAAATATGAAGATTAGACTCATAATTGAACAATGGCAAGGAAATATTGGATAATAACCTCCTCATCTTCTTCAACTTCTTCTTCACCTTCCTTTTTTGGTGAATGAGTGTCCACAACAGCTATAGGCAAAGGTCTTGGGAGAGACTTCACAACATCTCCATAGTGTGGCTGCCCCAATACAAGAAAAATCAAAGAATAAGGAATAATAAGCAATATAGATAGGACCTCTCCCAGTTTCCAACATTGCAATTTTTATATACAGCACGTACTTCATGAGTTGAATAAAATGGGCATGGGGTTTGAGGATTCAACAAAATGGGAATTCTCAACAAACACCTAAAATTCACAACCATTTTGAGCATTATTTTCTCTACCATAATGATTTCTTGATACGTTCATAATTGTATTGTACAAAGCAGCAACCTTAAAAGTACATGTGCCCCAACTAAACATGACACGAACCTGGCTTTCCTCGGTAAATCCATTTCTCAACCATGATCGACAAAGTGCATAAAGAGAAGCCTCATCTGATATTTTTACCTACATGCATAAAACAACTGTAACCAATATTGAAAATGATATCATAAACAAATGCCATAATTCTGTTGTACAGCATATTCATACCATAATCTTCAGAATATCCAAAATGATTCTATAGAAGCACACTGCAAAATGCAACTGACTGAATGAGACGATAAAACATAGCAGGTGCAACTTCTTGTTCTTGGATAACTAACACCATCTCACATGTGAACAATGGAGAAAAACAGATGAAATACCAAAAGGACAATTTTCGCAGAAAGCAATTTTTTCTAACAAACAAGAATGAGATAGATTCTGCAGAAAAACAAGTTCCACTGACTCTCTCCTCTCTCAAACACACATGGTAAAGTCATACATAGATGAAATGAGGATCCCTCCAACACCAATGAAGGCAAAATATTTGGACAAACTAACACAATTAATATCACATTTATACAGACAGTGTTCCAACTATAGATACAGAATAGCGATTAGCCAATACCTTCAAAATTCCTCCTACAAATTGGGAAACATGAAATTTTAGAGCACTGAGCCCCAACAATTACTATTGACACTTGGGAGGCTCCCATGTTATATTTATTTTTTAATACAAAAATAATTAAAATAAAGAATGAAAAATTGTACAGCGGAAAGCTCTCCTAAGCAGAAACAATAAAATCAAAAACAAAATAGATGTCTAAATCAAAATAAAAGAACTCCAATATCTTTGCATAGCTGCTAAAGAAACCTCCCTCATTAAGGGAGAAAAAGATGAGTAAGAAGAACACTACAAAGAAGCCATGAACACTATCTTGCACAACAAGTGAGGTTTTGGATTATGTGCTTAAAAAACTATGCAGCAGCCATTTATGACTCAAAACGAAGCTCTATCAGAAGCAAATGTAGCCATTTGACATCCAGTTCTACCTTTTTATACCTAGAATGCGATCTTTTCCAACATCTCCTGTACCTACTAATTTGTGTTCCTTTTTTCCCCACACTTGCCCTGGTAAAATAAAACCCTTAGATGCTCAAGGAAATTAAAGTTTTAATCTTTCTGTTCTAAATACCTTACAAATTATATGAAAATTAAGTGCAGAATAATTGAAATATCAATATTGAACCCACTGTATTTTTTCTCTTCTACTATAAGCTAACCTCATGTTATGGGAATTTGATGATTATTAATCATACCAACTGCAAAAATGTTAGGTTATCTCTGTCCTTTATGCATTGTTAAGCCTATGCAACATTTTTAAACCTGAATTGCATGAATGTTAATTGTAAATTGCTCCAGAAAAACATATGGTTGATGCTCAGGTATGTATCAATATAATTCTTCAGAAACCAACCATAAATGAGTTTTCAATAATTCCTCCTACATATATAGTAAGTCATTCAAAATAACTTTGCATAGAAGTTCCCAAAAAGAATAATAAGAAGAGACATTCTTACTTTTCGATCTCTAAACAAAGTAAGAGACTCATCTCGGCCTCTATCCCTGTATAAGAAGATGTGAAAGAACCAGAAACATTATTGCATACCCAGATGTACTTCAAAAGAGAGGGGGAGGGGGGGTTGGGGGGGCGGGTGTTTAAATGCAACAGAAATAATAGGATGATATAACTCTGCACAGATTTACCTCAAATTTTTATAGCCATTAGAATCTGAAACTGGTGACAGAGCTGGAGCAGCCTAAACAAAGAGATAAGCAACAATTAGGATATGCAATAAAAGAAACAAGGCAGACCTAGTAGAAACTGCAATTAGGTTAAAAAAAAACAAATTGTATGCAAAACACCAACTGCAAATGCAGATCAAACTTACACTTTTGAGTTTCCAGCAAATGTAGTTATGAACCAAGATGAGTCAGTATCATTTACTAAAAGGCAACAATTATGACAGAACAAGAAACATGCACAAGTTTCTATAACTAACACAATCGAACTCCTAAAATTGGTCAACCAGTAGAATTACTAAACCATCACTGTAAAGCAGTTCACTCAAACTTAAGTTGAAAAAGGTAAGGCTATTAAATGTAAGCCAAAACTTGTGCGTAAACAAGCAGGAGAGCAAAAGCCATAGGTTGTATCGAAATGATGTTGGAAAAGGAACATTAAAGAACATTCTATAATATATGTGTTCATTGGATACTTTTCTTTCCTCTCTAATGACATTATCTCTCTAAAACAATCATACCAGCCAACAAGTATACAGTACCATCCTGTGACAATGTCAATTCTAAGATCTTTGGTTGTGGTTTGTTTAGAAGCAATATTAACAGCAATCACCAAATGATGTCAGTTGGAATTGATCTAGGATATGCCATTGATATTTCTTTTCCATGGTGAACTTGGGTATGGGTACAGGAAAAAGTAATAGGTTGGAAGTTGAACTTTCTTAATTTCAAAAATTTTTAAATGTTTACTTACCAATTTTTCAATGCATCATTTTCCATCTTCAAGTATCCCTATCTAGCATGGGTACTTCACACTAGACAAAATCTGATTATATATGTTCTCTTCCTTTGTATTCCCAAATGTCTAGTATTAGAGTTGCTTTATGCCAGATAGCATTTTTGGAAGGAATCACTTTTTAATAAACCCACCACGAAAGTTTAACAGGGTAGATAATAATTTGCATAAAACCATCAATTATCATATGTCATATGAGCACCTAAGCCTTCAGTTGCATGTTTTTCCAATACTATGTTTGGAGTGAGGGTAAGGAAAGGGAAGTATAAAGAGAGTAGGATACAGGTTTATTCTTGCTTTTAAGAGAAGTCTCATTCGAGGGCAAAGGATAAGGAAAAGTAAGGCTTACCCCCTCTTCATTCTCCAAATCCTGTAAGTTTTTACATCCCAATGTACATTATAAAACAAATGACCCATTAGAAGATTAACAAAACTATCCTCATACATCTTTAGATTTTTTTTTAGAATAAGATATTTTTGTAATTTTAACATTTTATTTGAATGAACACTCCCTGCTTCCTTCTAAACAAATGGAGATTAAATTTTTAACTTCTCTTCCCTTTCCCTCCCTTTTCCCCTTGTTCCATCCAAACAGAGTGTCCGAGACATAGGTTATGCAGTGGTACAGTATTCCCATCCATCCTTAACATCACACAATAATCCCTGGACAATTGTACCTTTTAATAAGCAATTTCATCATTCTTTACGATTGTAATTCTAATCCTCAAAAGCCAATATCTTGCATCAAAATTAATGAATTTGAATAAGATATCTTGCAAAGACAAATCTTGCTTTTGCTAAAAAATGGTAATACCTAACTGTTTTCAAGATAAAACCTAGTTACTATAACTACTATCATGGCAAACCTTTCTTTCTCGTATTCCACAAGTGTTGAAAATTGATGCTCAATTTTAAATTTCTCAAATATAACTTGTTTAATTTAGTGAAGAATTGAAAATTATTTTTACTCGAGCTCTATTACAGGCAGAAAAGAAAACGAGCTTGCTTCAAAATAATCAAAATAAATAACATAATGCACACCAGTTAATATGCTAAAAATCAATTCCACCCCTCATCAAATGATTCAGAAAATGTTGATAGCACTAAAATTTGCACCCCATAACATAAAAATTCAAAACAGTTGCTACCACAATTACTATGCAAACAAACACTGTTCAAAAAATTACGAAAACAAAAACAAACAAAAACTTCACAAATGAAGTCCCTCAAAACAACTTTTTCTTAAAAGGAGAAGAAAAAGGAAGGCAACAAACCTTGAGCTGCCCAGTAACCGGAATTCCCTTGATTGGAGCCAAACCTGCACCACCTGCAGCACCTAAATAATGCTGTTGCTGGTGATGTTGCAAGTGAGTTGGGTGCTGCCTAATCAACTGTACCGGGTTATACGACAAATGAGATTGATGCGCCAATCCAGAATCCAAATGTAGATGAGAGCGTGGAGAGCCAGACCCAGACCGAACTGAAGGTCTATAAGGGACTCCAATTGCACGTGGACGGTACGCGCCAGGAGTAAGGTTTGGGTTATTAGCCACCGTAACCGTCTGATCTGGTGGACGAACAGGCCTGGGAATAAAGCCACGGCCAGATGAAGCAACTGGGTAAAGGATCCCCTGCTGCTGCTGCTGTTGCTGACTCGATGAAGTCGGGTTTGGAGCTTGGGTTTGAGTTCTAATGGGAATGTTTTGGGATGAGTAGAAGTGGTAAAGTGGGAATGAAGAAGGGTGAGGAGTTTGAGGTCTTGACGGGGATTTTGCAGTGGTAGTAGCGGCCGTGGTGGCGGCCGGCAATGAGCGCGCGGTGGTGGTGGTGGTGGTGGCCGTGGTGGTTGATGTTGGAATATTAGAAGCGGTGGCCATGGGTTAGCGGTGGCGGGGAATTTGGAGGGTTTTGTGAGCTTGTTTTGAAAATTGAAAGGAAAGCTGCGCTTTTGTTATTCTCTACTTTCGCTTTTTATTGGAGAGTTTGAATTTCACAATTATTCAATTACCGAAACTAGACACGTGTGAACCGTACGTGAAAGTTTTTTCTTTATTCATTTTTTTTTTTTCCTATCTTTTGCTTCGCTAACTCTCATCTCCCACACACTCTCTCTGCGTTTGAACAAATTGAGGATCAACTAATCATGATCTTCGTTGATGGAGTTCTACTTTCCACCGATTCCTCTCAGGTAGTCACGCACTTTCTACCTTGTTGCTTTCTTTGCTTTTTAACTCCTAAGCAATCTTTGTGATAGTCATCTGCCTGAGCCCAGTATAAAGATTCCCCATCATTTGGGGTAAAGCTCTCTGCTTGGTTGCCCAGAAAATGTAGGAAAAACTCAGTCTTACACCATGACGCACATAGTACTGCTCTTTCAGCTCAAGCAGTAATCTGATTAATCGCGTTTTGTTTGTTTGTTGAGAAAAAGTAGGAAAAAATGAGGAGTAACCACCAAATGCTAATCCTTTATAAGTTCATGGATATTGATTGGTGATGCCATCTTTTTTACCTTTTATCACCTAGAATTTTGTGATCGACCCTGAAATTGTATGGTAACCAATAATAGTAAAGCAGACGTTATATGTATCTGTGGCTCCACTGCTGCTCATTCTTAGTAATGATTGCAATCAACAATCGGAAGATGACTTGTAATTTTTGCATTTTATCAATTCTTTGAATCTGGGATCTAATTGGGAATCCTCAGTGAGTTTGACTCCTTATACCAGTTGTGCTCCATTGCCTTGTTCTATAGGTAGTTTTTTGCGTCTTAATAATTTCTGTTCCAACAAGCAAGTCATCTTGATTCTATTACTGTAATCCGAATTATTTTCTGGTTTTATTTTTCCCAGTTGTTTAGCCAATGGCTGACAAATTGGAAACTTGTGTTTGTGATTAGGGGAGCGATACCTTAGCAGCTTTAATGGAACACCCAGTACTGTTGTCTGCTTCACTTGCTTTGAAGGAAATGCAGGAGAGGAAGTTCTCTATCTCTGAGTTGGGTTCACAAAGATCAACACAGACTCAATTTGTTTACATCTTCCAAAGAGAATATGCAACTGTCGACCCTGCATTTGTCAAGGTATGCTCTTTTTCCTTACTATTCATTCCTTTATGAAAATGTGTATGACACTCCTGACTTTGGAGGTTTTTGCTAGATGGAAAATGTATCTAGATAATCTTCTTCTCTTTTTCCTATTTTATCTTAGGGGGTTTTGCACTTCTCTAGTTTAACATGCTGAGCATTTTCTAATTTTTGGTGGTGGTGACAGTAGGACTGGGCCTTGGACAATAAGCACATGCAATTACCTTTGGGAAAAGCTGATCCTTGATAACTTTGCATGTGTCAATAGCATCCTGATCTTTTGTGCGCTTTAGTACATTGCATATTTGATTTCTGGATTCTTCCTAAACTTATATATGATGGTGCTTGATAGCGTGTGAAATTATACCTTGGAGTTGTGTGAATTCTGCCACATGTAGTAGTAATTTGGCATTGTAGCCTGTTGAGATTAAGTTTTATTCTTGTTGTTTGGTCTTTTAAATGTCTAGACCTCCTTAGAGATCAACAATTTTGCCATTGTTTATGTTCCTTATTCTTGTTTCCTTGTGTTGCATGTATAGTTTGTTGGCACTGATGAAGCAACAACTTGTGTAGGCCTTGTTATTCGGAACCAGAAAAATGGAATGTAAGATATCAATTTCATTGCAAATAGGAATTGATTACAAATTTGAAAATTCTTATATAAGTTCTGATATTTCTGAGTATGAGTTTCTGATTCTGCTATTCAACATGCAGGACATCTGTTGCTCATCTTGATTCTCCACGAGTTTTGGATACTGGCCTTAACCAGATGTTGTCACTTTTTGATCAAAGTATTGATGTCGACTTGGATGTATTCTTCCATGCTTATTTCCCCAAAACATCTTTGCATAATTGATGCTTGATCTTAATTGAGTTAAAGTAATTAGTTTTCCAAAGCTTGAGCTCTTATCATAGTTGTAAAATGCAGGTGCACCTAATTGGTGGTTTTGCAGATGTTTCACTAAAAGTCTGGTCCAAGAACTCCTGCTTTGTTTTTATGATATTCTAGAGATGTTTCATATTCAGAGGGGGGTAATTTAAAGGAAATGCATTGACCTTTATTTGCATTGCAGCATGCTAATGGCACCACTTGGTCTGAAAGCCATGCAAAATTGGATGGTTATTCTTTTCCATTGTGCACCAAAATAATTGAAACTTTGGAGAGGAGGCAAGAAAAGTTTCACATTCGAACTCTCCTTGTTCTTGGCCATAACACCAAGAGGGATTCCCTAGGCAATGCACATCCGATCTTCAATGGTTTCCTGGTTAGATTCGAGCATTAATTCTTCTCTTTTATCATTTGCATTGAAATGAATGAATAATTATTAATGATTGTTGACATTTGATTAAATATCATTCATGGAGCAAATATCAATTCTTTTGTGGCATAAACTGAGGAGCATAGGAATTTTTTTAATCAAATGTTTCTTAAAATCCACCACCCTTATTACTCATCTAGCCTCAATTTATATGCAAGCCATGGTGAAGAGGTTCTAAATTCATGATCAGATCATGGGGATGCAAGGGCCAGGTGACATGCATAAATACATCATTCTGTTGATACTAGTCGTATTGGACCAAGCTTGTAACACTGCTATTGAAGTCCAAGCTGAAAATTACAGACTACACAAAAAAGAGAGGCCAAAAGTTTAAAATTTTAAATGAGAAAATAAAATTATGAAGTGTTAATTAAAATAATAAACTATCTAGATACATTAAGAAGTATGTGGCACTCATGATATGAGGACAAGTAGATTGAGTAGCATTCTATTGCAGTCTTAAAACTTCCAAACATAGTTCCAAAGGAAAAACTGTCTTGGATTTTAACTGTGTAGATTCTAATTTCTTTTTCCACCTTGTCAGGTTGAAACATCCACTGGCTCTCTCATTCCTGCTAGTTTTGATAGAACTACAAGATGTCCAGATGAAATTGTGAGGAGAATTCGAGTTAGCGTATCCTATGAAGACCCAACTTGGAATGACAAGCTGCTAGAGACATATGATACTCAAGCTGATCGATTTGTGATTGCTCCATGTTCTTGGTAGTGCTGCTTCACTTTGAATAAGTACTTGGCTTTGAAAATTTTTAAAAAGCAGTTGCTTTGATGGTGAATTATTCTAATGGTCATTATCGTTGTATATATTCCATCCTTTTTCCAATGGCAGTGAAGCCAAAAATTGAATTTGGGGGGAAAAATTACAAATTTTGGGAGGCTAAAATCGAAAGGATGAATAAATTAAAGACATTATTTAGAAGTACCTAAAAAAAAATTGGAGGCTGCGGGAGGCATGGCCACTTTGCCCCCTCCCCTCCCTTCATCACTGCCTCTTTCCTCTGCCTAGATTAATAACTAAAGCTTTACTTATAATCAGTAATATTGATGTTTGGTTTCTTTTTAACTACTGATCATGCAGGACTCTATACCAATTGCATGTTGCTTTGGCATTGCGACATCTTTCAGATGCAGAGATCCTACATACATGCTCTACTTCACCGTCTGCAGAGGGTCCAGATTTTGTTGATAATGAAAGAAGGTAAATATATTTTTAAACAAGGGCAATTCTCTGTCTGTCTTTATCCTGTGGGGCATAAGCACTTATTTGATGTCTATTAATTTCCAGTCACTAGACTTGGGATTTAATAATACTTACAGTGCAGAACCATGATATTTTACGATTGAAGAGTTGAACATTTTTCTTTCTTTCCAGGATATGGGACTACTTGATTAAACACCCAGACTGGCAATATACCTTTCCTATGAGGCAGCCCCGCATTTTTGAAAGGACTGCTGATGGAGGCTGGAAGAGGCTTTTACTCTCACCTGATGACTTTTCGCCATGAACCTCTAGCTGAAACTTCATTATAGATGACTGGAAATTCATTGAAGAATTTGCTATGTTCAAGGTTATGGTAATTAAATTTAAACATCTCCGCTTATCGTAAATGTACTAGCTGTACTCAACCAGGGAAGCTCATTTATAATTCTTGTGACAAGCATACGCCATGTAATTGGATATGTATTCCAATTCACTTGTGTAATTGTTAAATACTGTCATCTGCTATTGAGCTCATCGTTATCATGTTCTCTCCATCCATTCTGTTTACTCCTAGCCTATCCATCCCTGCAATATCTTTTCTTCTCCCTTATCAACTGAGTCTGAATTTCATATTTCCGTATGTGAAAAGAAATGTAAATATCTTCATATACTATACTTTCGCTAATGAGCGCCATATCCTAAAAAATGTAACCCTCTCATGACATATAAGCTACTAATACGTTTTGCCCAAGGCAAGCTCGGCACCAGCTGTAGCGGCACAATCCGCTAAACTTGTCACTTTTTAATGCATTTACCCTGCTGAACCTGGGTTTTTCTGGTTCAAAATCAAGAATACCAACGAAGTAACTCTACTGCCGGTCTAATATCGTCCACACCGTGTCTTCCTGTTTGGAGGAGAATTCAAGAACGGCAGTGCCGGTGAGACTCAGGTTGAACTTGAAGTTTCAAGAGTGTGATCCAACGGGTATGATGAATATTTCTGGGAACGTGGCGGGAAATGTAAATAAGTGGGACCCAGAAAAGAAAGTGCCGGCGTGGCAGAGGAGTGTTTGCCAGTTTAAGAAAGAGAAGGATTTGTTGCAGGAGGAAAAGATTTAGCAGTCAGTGGGGATGAAGGTTTCAGGAGGGAGAGTGAAGTAGAGAGGAAACTTGAATTTAGTATGATGCAAACACGGCCATTATTAAAATCAAAACACGTTCTTTTTTTTACTATAGAGATAAAAATGCATATTGCTAGCAATGATTAATTATCTTCTGTTAATTTGATGATTTAGGACACATTATTTTTAGTTAGTTCTTAATTATTTTTTTGAGAAATTTTGTGATAGAAAGGAAAGTGTTCAATCATAGAATGAGCAAATGATGGAGTTTACTTTTCCTTCTGTCGGTCATTATTTAACCTTAAAAATTGTTCTTTGATTGATTTTTATGGTTCCAATTCTGTTTAGGAAAAAAGAAATTTCAATTTTGAATTTTTTTGGTTAGATTTCCCAAATTGATATTTTTTTTTCAGTTTAATTAAATAAGGACTTCCTTTTAATAAAAATAAAAGTTAAAGAACTCTATATAACAAATAAAAGTTTTAAAACTTAATGGGTAAAATTTAATAAATTCAACAACTTAAATATGTGTTTTTTACATTAAAAAAATCAAAATTCAAAGACAACCTTCTCCTAATATTCTCAAGACAAATATTCCATTGAAAAGAAAATTGATAAAATGATAATTGAGCAAATATTTATATTTTCTGAGTGCAAATTTGACTCACAAGAAGCTGAATTCCAAGATGTCTTGAATATAGATGGTTTGGGTGTGGGTGCTAGCAAGATTATACATGGTCCACTCATCCACCCTCCCCTCCTTTCTTCAACCTAGAATTTTCTTGCCCTGCTCTACGAGCGCCGGTATTCATCAAATTAATTAAAAATATATATATTTTTTTTAAAAAAAATATCATACTTTATACATTTTTTGTGTATAATAAAAATATATTCATTTGAATTAAAGTTCTATTTAGCTCTATTTATAATTAATTTAGTGTATAGACGAGTCTGTACACTGAATATAGATAAGTCTTTTCTCTTTCTATTACATAGAAATCGACCAATTAGACAATGATATCCTCTTAAAACTCAAGATGCCCAGTGAGAAATATTGACCTTGACAAAATAAACATAGGTCTCTCATTCTCTTTTTGATTTTTAATCCAATTTCAAAATTAAGTATATTATAATTTTGAAATTTATAAATATATAAAAAAAAATTTTAAAATTACATAAACTTAAGTTTTTTTTTTTTGTTAATATTATTAACAAAAAAGGGGGGCAGTTTGGTACATTAAATTTAAACCCAACCGAAGAAACAGCGGCGAACTCATAAAAGAAGGATGAAAATTTCATCTAACGCTCCAATCATCCTATCCAAAGTCCAAACTATAAGAGCAGTACTAGAGCAATCAGGATCATATGTTATGTTATATTTATACAAACAAAATATTCTAAATAAATAAATAATAATATTTGGAAAATAAAATAAAATAAAAAGAGTAAGCCCTAGCTTCGTTTAGCTGGTTTTTTAATTTTTGAAAACAAATGGAGGGACGAGAATTAGAATAGAGTTTTAGTTATAGACCCTTTTCCTCAATCGTATGGAGAAACAGAACAACAACCATACCCACACATGGGGCACATGGGAAGAGCTTTTGTTAGCCTGCGCTGTCAAACGACATGGTTTCAAGAACTGGGATTCCGTCGCCATGGAAGTTCAGACCAGAAGCTCTCTTCCTCACGTCCTCACCACGGCCGAGAACTGCCAGCAAAAATACAACGACCTCCACCGCCGCTTCACCACCACTACCATATTTAACCAGAACCAGGAAGACAAGGAAGATATTGTAAAAACCAATAATAATCATGGTAATAATATTAATAATAATAATAATAGTGGTGATAAAGTGGCTAACATTCCCTGGCTTGAAGAGTTGAGAAAACTCCGTGTCGCTGAGCTCAAACAAGAGGTCCAGCGATACGATATTTCCATCCTGTAAAATTCTCTCTCTTATTGTTGTTTTTTAATTTTTAATTCCTTTTTCTGTTAATAACGATTTAGATCTGGAATATTTGTTAACAGGTCTTTGCAGCTAAAGGTTAAGAGATTGGAAGAGGAACGTGAGAAAAGCGCGCAAAGTAACCAAAACGACGGTGGACCAATACCAGATCTACAACGAGAGAGCTCCCAAAACGACAAAAAGTACGAACCGGAAAAGAAAGAATCGGCCTCCGCCGGCGACGAATCTGACCGAGAAAATCGGTCGGTGAACGAGTCGAACTCCACCGGCTCAGGCGATAAAACGGGGAAGAAGGACGGATCGAACTTAGAAGCTGAGCCGGTTCGAGACGTTCCAGGTGAGACAGCGCCCGTCTTAAGCGGTTCTAATTCAAAACCGGTACGTGGAGGCGAGGAATCGCACGAGTTGGGTGACTCGGCGACTCAACTGAGTAGTGAGGTACAGAGCTCGGCGAGTTTGGGGAGTAAAAGGAAGAGGAAAGGAAGGAAAAGGAGAGAGGACGTAGGAGGCGATGGGATCAAAGGAGCCACCGTGAAATCCGAGCCGTTGGTTACGTTGATGGAAATTATTCGGTCCAATAGACACGGCTCATTTTTTGAGGGCCGGCTCGAAAGCCAGGTGAGCCCAATTTGCTTTTTTACCCACTTTCCTTTTTTAACTGTTTACCTAATCTATTTTTTTTTATGGCTATTTTTGGTATTTCAAATTTCTTTATAATATATATATATATGATATTTGAAAATATAAAAATAACTTGTTTTTTATTGATATATAAAGCTTGTTCTACATGTACCAAGTCTTTTTTTTTGGTTTCTTTTGGTAGTTTGTATATATGATTATTATGAAAATATAAAACATAACTTTGTTTTTATTGATAATAAGCTTGTTCTACATGTACCAAGTCTTTTTTTTGGTTTCTTTGGTAGTTGTAGTAAATCCTTATTTTTAGGCTGCTTGTTGTAGAAGGATCTTGATTTTTTTTTTTTTTTCTATTGTTAGAGTCCAAAATTGTTCAGGGCTGGGGACCACTCAATCAATCCCTTTTCTTTCTTTATTAGTCATTTTATTTTATTTTTATTATAATTTTTAATTGAATTAGGTGCTAATTATAGGACTTTCAGAATCCAAAACTCTCCTTTGTCTCATAATTCATGTCAAGAGAGGTAGCTTAGGTGGAATCCACATCAAAAAAATCCAAGCAGGATTGTCTTTGAAAAAAAAAAAAAAAAATAGCAGTACTCTTTTGAACTGGTGAATTATGGAATTCCTTGTAGAAACATAATTTTTAGTTTGTTGAAGAAGAGAAATGTGAATACTTGGTTTGATTTTTCAGGAAACTGAGGTGTATAAGAACCTGGTCAGGCAACACCTGGATTTGGAAACAATACAAACAAGGCTGGAACAAGGATCCTACGCTTCTTCAAATCTCTCATTCTATCGAGATCTTTTGCTTCTCTTCAACAATGCTATTGTGTTCTTTCCCAAAACCTCTAATGAATCACATGCAGCTTATGAACTCCGATCGCTTGTCACCAATGAAATGAAAAAAGAGACTCAGAAATCTGATTCTACGGTTGCACCACTGGATATTCCACCTCAGCCCAAAAGTGAACCGGAAAGATCAGACTCATTGCTCGCTAAGCACAAGGCTTCGGCTCCTATTGTAGTCTGTCGCAAACGAAGTTCATTGTCTGCTAAGCCTTCCCCTTTGAGCTTTGTACAAAAGATCGAGCACCAGCAGCAAAGCAGTGACAATGAACCGGTTAGCGATTTAAAGCCACTCGCTGTTGAACAGAGTTCACTGAAGATAGAATCGAAAGAGAAGCCTGTAACTGGCACGAGAAGCTCAAGAAGAAGCAACAAGAATCTCGTGAAAAGTACTAACACCCCAAGCAAGAAGCCAAATGTATCCCCTGTCACAAAAGTTAGTACAGCTGATAAGCCTGAAACTCCTAAAATTGATAAGAAGAAAGCTGAACCATCATCATTGGATAAGAAACGAAGTGCCGTAGATTTCTTGAAGAGAATAAAGAAAAATTCTCCGGTGGAGGTATCAAAGAAAAATACTAGAGGAGCTGCTAATGGTGCTGGAGAGCGAAAAAGGGATAGTCCCGGGAAGGGAGAGAAAGGGAAAGAAAGAGTCTCGAGGAGAAATGGTGATGATAAACAAATGGAGGAGAGTAGTCCTTCGAAGAAAAATCTTGGGAGGCCAACAAAGAAGGGGGCAGAGGCAAGTAAGGTTTCTGGAAAGCATGGGAGGGACAGTGGAGGAAAGGAGGTAGCGAAGCGGCCAAAGAAGCGGTCTAGAAGGTAGATATTGCCTTAATGTAATCGGCTCTGTATATTATGTAGTATAGAATCTGATAACTGGATCGGCAAGTAGTTTTTGTTGAATCTTTTGATCTCTGTAACATCTATCATCAACACTTCCAATTCTTTTTTACACGTGCCATTAGTTGAAAGAAAAATTGTGGTTCACTATAACTATCATTTCTTTAGTTCTTTGTGTTCCCACAACAGTTTCATCAGAGTATAAGCTCAAATTGTATGTCGTTACTAGTTAATTGATAGAAACAGGTACAAAGCTCTCACTACATACAACAGATATTTGAACCTGTACAAAAAGATAGGAGACTGTCTAAAATTTATAAATCACCAATCACTTGTATTATCTTTCACCTCAACCTGCAACAATAGCAATGTCAAGCTATTTAATTTTCTGTAAGCTGATCATTAAAGGCTCCCACTTCCAACTGATAATCTGCTACTAAAGCTGTCTACATTTCACTGAACTCAGTTCTGGCTTCATGAACTTGAAAATTAGTCCTACTTTAACATCTGTTTCTATGAAAACAGAACTAGATGTTTATATTATAACATAAAGTAGCATTTCCAATAATCTTACCCATAACCAGCTATCATCCAAGTCATGAATTGTGGCAAGAAAATTTGCAAAAGTATTCGTGCCACTTGCAAAGATGGTTTCGTTATCCTTGTGGTTGATAGACCCTACAATAACAGCTTAAAAGTGAATCACTTAATAATTTAAGCAAAGATATATTTACTGAAGAAATAAAAAACTTACAGACAAGGGACCAGATCGAAAATATATATAAGGTTGGTAAGAAGTGAGCACTTTTGATGCCATTCTGCTGGCTGCATGGACTGTACTAACGCGGAATATTCTTTTCTTCTCATATCTATTTACAATAAAGACATATCAGAATGTAGTTAGCGTTGTTTCTGGTTGTTTCTGGATATGATATCATCTTCTCATTGTTTGGATAAGAGTAAATCCATGGAAAACAATCAATATTTGCTCCTATTATTATTTTGATTGACATATTAAACACGATAAATAAGAAAAATGTCAATTGAAATTGCAAATGCGATGAGCTGGCATTTTTTTTGCATGCCAGAGACTGCAACATGTTGTCAGGATATTAGCATTATTTTCATGCATTCTGGGAAAGTTCCATTTCAGCTCTACAATTTACCTTCTAAGTGCAGAAGAAATTTCGGACTGTTGAACATCTAAACCACTTTTGCTGAACTTATCAAGCTCAAGTACAAGTTGGTAACAGTCCTGCACGTGTTATTTCCAGCACAATGAGCCTATGGGAACTCATACAATGCTCATTTTACAATATTGTTTTAATTATTTCTGAACCCCGATGGTAAACCAGTACATATTTCCAAATATGTGATACTGGTTGCAATATCTGAAACATACACTGGTCAATTACCAGAGGTCACATTAGGAAAAGAAAAGGTAATGTGAAAAAATTAATTGTTCTTCCTGCATTTCCAAAATCTGCCATTGCTTATGATTGTGATGGCTCACAAACTTAAAATCCCAAATGATTTTTATGATATATGCTTGATCATGAATGACCATACCTCAATTGCCATACAACCCCCTTGCCCCAGATTTGGCTGCATTGGATGTGCCGCATCACCTATCAGAGTCACACGTCCAATCCCCCATGTGTAGATCATGTCTCTGTCATAGATATCTCTCTGCAGAATCATTTCTTCTGGTGTTTCTGATATTAGTGCAGTCACTTCCTCGCACCAGACTCTGAACAATTCTAGCAGATGCTTCTTCTTACCTGCAGCATCAATATCAAATATGCCAGTTGAAATCATCACATTAAGCATATCAAAGTCACTATTCTACTATATTGTTAACGTTCACAGGAGAGAGTTGCCTGTTGGAGGATCAGTATTCCTATGGGGCTGCTTGTGGAAAGCATACCATTGCATCTTTCCATTTCCGACATCTGAAGCAACAAAGTACTGGTTCAATCCTAAGAACACTCGATACCTTCAAACCAGACAGCAACACAAACAATCCCAACATTCATACACACTGTCTAACTTTATCCATTGATGTGTCATTAACCAAAAGGCTATTGGCAAAACCACAAACAGTTTTCACATACCCAACAGTATCAATATATGGTGGAACAAAGTTTACCAGCCCACTATAACATGTATAATCAGAATACTTTGCATCTTCTTGCCCAAATAACTTGGATCGTACCTACGGTAATCATGAAAAGTAATCGCAGAATGTTCAGATATAAAAAGTATAAATTGAAGTCTTGAAGAGAGGTATCTTACTTTTGACCATATTCCATCAGCCCCAACTAAAACATCCCCATTATATCGTCGTCCATCCTCAAGGATCACTGTGACCTGATAATCCATGTGGCAAAAATGTCTCTGATCACTAAATGAGCACATTGGTACCGGAAATAGATATTCATACCTTGCTAGAGTCTTCGATAAAGTCAACAACTTTCGATTTGTTGCTTACAATGTCTAAACCTACAGCATTTAGTAATATGTCTTGCAGTGCCATCCTACAGATTACTCTAGTGACAGGAAGCGCCCTTTGTAAAGCAGGAGTTGAAAGATCAAACTGGGTAAACCTGAAACAAGAACGAGAAACAATAACCTTCAGTCTCAAGTCATAAAATAAGAATTTTTATTGCTCAGAAATCGAGGTACAGCAGAAAAAAAAAAGTTCTTGAAGAGGTTCTTAAACTGCTGAGCGAAGATTATAACCAAAAATAAACCCAAAGCTCTTGCAAATCCAAATGCATGGCTTATCAAAATCAACAAGGACAATTGCTAATCAAATCAATGGACTATCAAGAAAAGGAACTGATTAAAACAGAAGGTAAAATTGAAATCAAGAAACCAGAGTCACAAGGGAAAGTCAATTAAGAAACCCTTAATTACAGCAAATAACCATGATTAGAAGTCTCAATCAATGGAAGCAAGCAACATACCATTCCCCTGAGACGCCATCAGCAAGTCCATTGATTCTATCACCAGTAACACAACCAGCTTCCATGATTTGCTCAGCAACTTGTTTGTCAATAGCTTGCAGAACTGCCAAAGCACTACTTAATAGTTGAATCGGACCTCTGTGCTTACCCTCACCTCTCACTGCGCTCAAATCTTTCTCAAACACCTTCACATCAAATCCTTTGTGTTTTGCTGCCAAAGCCAAGACCAACCCTCCTATCCCCCCACCAGCAATCAACATCCTAAACCTCTTATTTTCATATCTCTCTTTACAAAAATCTTCATCATAATCACATCTCACCGTATATTTTCTTGGATTAGATGTTTTAGATCTAAAATCAAGAATTCCATTGCAATTCTTATACCGATGATGCAAAGGACTAAGAGAATGAAGTATAGCCATGGGTGATTGATCAAAAGAAAGAGAAAAGTTGGCGACAAGTGCTTAGCGGGTTTTTCCCTGCTTATGCATGAAAAGGATGTGAAAATGTTTAAACGCTTATGAGAAAAAGTAAAAAAAAAAAAGGGGGATATTTTATACTGCTGCATTTATTGGGGGTATAGTATAGCACTTTGTAGTCTAGTAGTATAGCTGTTACGTAAAGATTAAGATGATACATGGAATGCATAGAAAGGTAGGATGCAAACCCAGATGGAAGTGCAGCTCTATCTTTTGTTGTGAAAATTGGGCTTTTTCTACCAAAAGCAATTTGTGAATTACTGTACTTACTAACTACACTAAGTAAATTCCCAGATAAGTGGAGGAGTCACAAATGGAAACCCACTTGGCCTAAACAAAATTTACCTAGAACTAATTAATTAGACAATAACCACCAAAAATATTTTTGCCCAACAATAGCTATTAAATAAATAAAGACAAAAGCAATAAATAAAAGAGAACACCAAATTTAACGAGGTTCGGCCAATTTTGCCATAAATAAAGACAAAAGCAATAAATAAAGAGAACACCAAAATTTAACGAGGTTCGGCCAATTTTGCCTACGTTCCTCGGACACTACCAAATTTATATTTCACTAAAGAATATACAAATTGAGAGAGGAGAGAAACTTGTCTAACCCACTTTAAGAATTGGAGACAGTTGGAATGAATTAAACTTCAGGAGCTAAAGGCTCCTTTTATAGCCAAACAAACTTCCCTATTCCCTTCCCTTTCTTTCGATGTGATTTGCAAGCCACCTAACAACTAATCTCAACCTTTGGCGAAAAATCCCACCAATGCAAGCTTCTGCTCTTTCTCCACCAAAGTTTGTAATGTCTTCAAATGTGCTTGGCAATATGCCAAGCTTCAAATTTTTTAACGATATTGATCAAAGTCCAAACAATGTTTGAACTTGACAGCTGTCACACTTTTGTCAACATATCAGCAGGATTTTCAGCAGTCTGGAATTCTTCTGGAGTTGAACCTGTCTTTTCCAGAATTTCTCTGACAAAATGAAATCGAACATCGATTATGCTTCGTCCTTGCCCATGATAAACTTGTTCTTTGCCCAAGTGAATAATCACTTGACTATCGCAATGTTACAAACAATTGTTGCTATTGCAATGTACAACAATGTTGTTTTGCCTAATTCCCAATTCATCAAGCAATCCTTGAAGCCAAATTGCCTCCTTAACAGTCTCTGTAACTGCCATGTACTTTGCCTCTGTTGTAGACAAAGCCACTATTGACTGTAAAGTAGACTTCCAACTAACTGGTGCTTTTGCAAGAGTAAACACATAACCAGTAGTTGATCGACGTTTATCCAAATCACCGACATAATCAGAATCACAGTATCCGACTATGCGTTGACCACTATTCTTATATTGCTCAAAAATCAATCCAACATCCACGGTGTTCTGAAGGTACCGCAGAATCCATTTCAATGATCCTTGCCAGGAACATGCATGTACCTGCTCATCCTTGCCAGGATCATGCATGTATCTGCTCACAACTCCAACTGCCTGTGAAATGTCTGGTCTTGTACACACCATAGCATACATCAAGCTACCTACAGCGTTTGCATAGGGAACTTTTGACATGTATTCCCATTCTGCATCATTTTTGGCGACTGAGCTGCACTGAGTTTGAAATGAGGAGCAAGAGGTGTACTAACAAGCTTGGTTTTATCATCCATTCCAAAACGCTTTAGTATCTTTCTCAGATATTGCTTCTGATTCAGACAAAGTCTCCCCAATTTCCTATCACTAGTAATTTTCATGCCGAGAATCCTCTTTGCTTCGCCCAGATCTTTCATTTCAAATTCTTGATTCAACTGATTCTTCAAATTCTCAATTTCTTGTTTATTCTTTGAAGCTATCAACATATCATCAACATATAAAAGTAGATAAATGAAAGAGCCATCATGTAGCTTGCGCAAATACACACAATGATCGTATTTGCTTCTTGTGTACTTCTGTCTTTACATAAACTTATCAAATAGCTTGTACCACTGCCTTGGAGATTACTTCAATCCGTAAAGCGATTTCTCAAGTTTGCATACCATATTTTCCTTTCCAACAACCTTGAATCCTTCTGGCTGAGTCAGATAGATTTCCTCTTCCAGATCTCCATGTAAAAATGCAGTTTTTACATCAAATTGAACTAGTTCCAAATCAAACTGTGCTACCAAGTCTAACAAAATCCGAATGGAGGAATGTTTTACAACTGGAGAAAATACTTCATTATAATCAATTCCCTCCGTCTGAGCGTAGCCTTTAGCTACCAATGCCTTATAGTTGAACACTGTCTCTGTCAGGGAAATTCCATCTTTCTTTGCATATTACCCATTTGCATTCCAATTGCCTTTCTTTTTCCTTTTTGGTGGATCAACAAGTTTCCACGTCTTTGATTCTTATAAAGGGACTTCATTTCATCTTCCATAGCTTTTCCACTTTACTTTCTTCTGAAACTTTTTGACAGCTTCATTGGAAAGTGGATGGGAATGCTATTATCTGCAATTTGGAGATGCATAGGCCACCATATCATCAAAACGAGGAGCAGGCTTTCTTATAACTCTTCTTGGCCTATCAAGTGCAATTGACTCAAGTTGTTGTGGAGGTTCTTGGAGTTGAACCTCGTCTTCATCTGACCCTCCTTCTACCTCAGGAGTTTCTGCAGGTTCAGTACCTGCCACTGGGATTGTTCTATCAAACTCCACCTGTTGTGGAGTATCCTCCACCTGTTGTGGAGTACCGTCTGACTGCTCTACTTTCACCTTTTTTAACATGGTAGATTCATCAAAAGTGACATCTTTGCTAAAGATTATTTTCTTTGATTCTGTACACCATAGTCGATAGCCTTTAACACCTGTGCCGATAGCCTTTAACACTTGTGCTTATCCCCATGAAAATGGCTTTCTTAGCTCTTGGATCCAGCTTCGATTCCTTAACATGATAGTATGCAGTGGAACCAAACACACGTAAGGAATCATACTCATTAGCAGGTTCTCCACACCATACCTCTATAGGTGTTTTACCATCAATAGCAGTCGATGGTAATCGATTAATGAGATGGCATGCAAATGGCAAAGCCTCAGCCAAAATTTCTTGTCTCACCCAGCATTAGACAACATACACTGAACTTTCTCCAGCAACATTCGGTTCATGCGTTCTGCCACCCCATTCTGCTGCGATGTATTTCTAACTATGAAGTGTCAAACAATGCCTTCATCTGCACAGATTTTATCAAAAGCATCATTTTTGTATTCTCCTCCATTATCTATTCAGAGACATTTGATGTGTTTGCCAGTCTGAATTTCCACCAAGCTAAACTCAAACACTTTCTCTATAGAGCGTGCAAGAACCAGCTTCCAGTAGCTGATGCACTAATCAGGAGGGGTATGAACATTGATTCTATTTGTGGCGTGTGGGGCGATGGTGTTGAGTCCCTTTTACACATTCTAAAAAGATTATTCCTTAGCGCACCATGTTTGGCTACTGAGTCCGCTGTGTCTTCATGTGACATCCTACCGAGTCGAGTCATTGCATAGAGTCGAGTTGAGTCGGGCTGAACCAAAATCCGGTTCAAGCCATTAGAGTCTAGAGTGGGTTCACATAATCCCTGATCTGACAATCTTTTCAAAGGATTTTCATACCTGCATGTCCCAAACGCCTATGCCACAATCTGGTTTGATTTCCAATTCTTTGTCATCACTAGAAAACAACTGTTGCTGGATCGAATCCAATTAAATTGTCGATCCAATAATTGTATTACCCTGATAGTAATACAAATTATTCCTTCTCCGAACTCCTTTCATCACCACAAGTGCACCTGAGATGACTTTCATCACTTATCGAACATCAGTATTGATCTTTCCCCAAGATTGCCCAAGAAAGTGTACGGTGGAGATGGTGGGTCCTATCTTGCCTGGTGTCCATCAGAGCTTGCCATGTTAAGTGAAGGGAATATTGGAGCAGCTAAACTTGCTCTTGAAAAGAATGGCTTTGCTGTTCCTCGTTATTCTGATTCTGCTAAGGTTGCTTATGTTCTTCAAGGTATTATTTGTTTTCGTTTCCTTCTCTAAGGAGCTTTCCTACCGCTGACTGTGAAATAATTTTAATTGCAAAATTGTTTATTTTGTTAATCTAATTACTGGTTCCAAGAATTTGTTGTGTTGGAGATATGTCTCTAAATTAAATAAATTTCATTAGGGAATGGTGAGGCTGGAATTGTCCTCCCCGAGAAGGAAGAGAAAGTAATCCCAATCAAGAAGGGAGACGCTATAGCCCTTCCATTTGGAGTTGTAACATGGTGGTACAACAAAGAAGACACTGATTCAACTCTGGATCTGAACGGGAATCTAACCTTTTCATTTCCCCCTTTCTTTTTGGCTTCAGTGAACCGGCCTCCAAACTACCAGGAGCTTCACTTCAGTTGCCTTTTCACTTCTTTTTCTATCTTTCTCAGTTCATTGGCTGTAAAGATCAGCACCAGTTCATGGCTGTAAAGATCAGCACAAACTTCACTGAAAGTCACATCTTTATTCCCATAAATTAGAGTCGTTGTAAGATGCTCAAATTCATCAGCAAGAGATGCTAGCAACAACACTGCCAAATCTTCGTCTCCAAATATCACATCCAAATTAAACAAATCACTCACCAATTGATTAAATTTTGTGATGTGTTCATTCATAGTGGTACCAGGAACATAATCAAAGCGATACAATTTCTTCTTCATGAAGAGTTTATACTGATTGTTTTTCTTCAAAAATTTCTCCTCCAATGCCTTCCACAATTTGTTTGCAGAAGTTTCTTTTGAGAAAGCATATTTTTGCTCTATAGAAAGACACGACCGAATTGTACCACATGCCAAACGATTGATGGTCTTCCATTCACTCTCCTCCATCTCGTTTAGTTTCTCTTTTTCAATAGCAACATCTAGACCTTGCTGAAAGAGAGCGTCTAGAACTTCACTTTGCCATATGCCGAAATGACCGGTGCCATCGAAAATCTCCACTGTAAATCTTGCATTTGATACAACATTTCTTACGAAGGTTGATGCTGTAGCAGGTGTGGTATGTCTGTCATTTTCTGCTTTAAATAATCTAATAGCTAATTAAAATTCAATTTTTCAAAATGCGGAACAACACCAAGGAACCATTTTTTATGTGGCAAGATCAGACTATGCTGCAACCACAGTGCAATACTTAGTAAAAACCTTGGCTCTGATACAATCGTTGTTGGAAATTGGCTTTTTCCACCAAGCAATTTGTGAATTTACTATTTTTTAAAAATTTTTTTTAAAATGTACTTACTTAACTACACTAAGGTAAATTCCCAGATAAAGTGGAGAGTCACAATATGGTTCTTCACTTAACCCACTTGGCCTAGACAGAATTTACTAGGACTAATTTAATTAGACAATAACCCACCAAAAATATTTCCCAACTCCAATAGCTATTAAAATAAAAATAAAAGACAAAAGCAATAAATAAATGAAACACCAATTTTAACGAGTTCGGCCAATTTTGCCTACGGTCCCCATCGGACATTACCAAAATTTATATGTTACTAAAGAAATTATACAAATTGAAGAGAAGAAAAAACTTGTCTAACCCACTTAAGAATTGGAAGACAAGTTTTAGGAGATGAATTAACTTCAGGAGCATTAGGCTCGCTTATTAGGCCAAACCACTCCCCTATTTCCCTTCCCTTTCTTTCGATGTTGGGGATTGCCAAGCCTAGTCCTAACCAATATCTTTATAAAGTCCCAAGGACAATCTAGAAAGAAAAATCTGCCAAGACCGGAAAATTAATAATTTCTTAGTTTAAAAACTCTGTAGGAATTTGTTTTCTAGGAGAAATTGAAACTAGGAAGCCTTTAAACTGTCCAAGAAAATTTTTTTTTTTTACGATATATCTTGAACTTTGAAAACGTTGTTATATTTGACTGAATTATTAATCATTGGAAAGAATTGGAAGACAAGTTTTGGAATGAATTAAACTTCAGGAGCTAAGCTCCTTTTATAGCCAAACAACTCCCTATTCCCTTCCCTTTCTTTCGATGTGGGATTTGCAAGCCACCTAACCAATATCTTTAAAATCCACAAGGAAATCTAGAAAGAAAAATCTGCCAAGACCGAAATATAATTTCTTTAAAAACTCTTAGAATCTTGTTTTTTAGGAGGAAATGAACAGGAAGCCTTAAACTGTCCAAATCGATATATCTTGAACTTGAAAACGTTGTATATTTGACTGAATTATTAATCATTGGAAGTTGAAACCAACTATTTGAAGACTAAATTTGCTTCTGCCAAAAAAATACATTAACATTAACATTAACATTAATTATCTTTCTTAGCTTTCATCGTCTAATAAAATCAACCTCTTTCATATGTCTGACACTTGTATTCTTCAATCCTTCGTAGATGTTAATCAATTTGAAAATTATTATTATAATTTGAAGATTTGTTCTCATGAAAAAATTGCTATAGATGGCGGTGGATGAAACAATGACAAATGACAATAGCAAGTGGGAAGCTTTCTTCTTTGTCATGGGTTGATAGATAGTGAGCCTTAGATGGCCTATAACAGGAGGGCCAGGCTGCCCTGCGACTAATGTAATGCTTTTTTTTTATATATATTTTAATTGTCTGGTATCCGAAGGTCATTATTCAGTCTAATCAAAATTTGCATTAAGCAGATATACAAAAGAGAAACAAAACACTTTTTTTTCAAATTTTTAAAAAAATTATATACTCATGTTCCAAACTCGAGATCTCTGTTAAAGAGACACGAGATGGATGGTACCTTTGGAAGCTGTCCTGGTTAATGTTAAATAGAGGTGTTTGACCTACTTTCTCATCCTAGTGCTGAATTGCCGTGTGTCCAAGTGGAAACGGGACACGCAGTAAGTGAAATTTGATTCCAGAAGAGAAAAGACAGATGCACGCAGAACAATGAAATAAATAGGTTGGATTCAGTGAATTTGTCCTTAATGGTCACATTTTTTAAGCACTTTCATTCTGCGACTGCTTGTGTTGGCACCAATATACTAGTGCTTCTTTATCTTCTTTCGTAATCCAACAGGAAAAGAGAAACAAAACAACACATTTACACGTACACAGTCACTTTATATGCTCAGACTCCTCTTTTTCCAAGAAATTCCAAAGATAATTGTGACAATGAAGAAATAAAGTTGGCATTATTCTCGAAACCAAATTCTCTCAAACAGGAAGAAATGGAGAACAGTCACTTGCTAAGAAGAAATGGTCATATTCGACTAATCAAAATGCTAGTTTTATCAGCATCATCAAAAACAAAAACCAGCAAGAAAGATTCCTTTCATTCAAGTTACACAGAGAGACGGCGCAAAATTATTTGCAACATCATAAATGTAGCAATAAGACAAAATTTATACATCATTGCCACACTAATCACTAAACAAAAGATGTTATACATTCCCAAAGTGCACAGTTTACTGCTAACTAACAATTTATCACCTGGCTACAACAATATGATTGCCTACAACAATACCTATCCTAAAGGACCCAAACCCAGAGTCATCTCACATTGGGGAGAAAATATAATTATGGGAAGTATTATACAAGAACACGACCTTCAAGTCAGATGTATCTCTCTGACATTCCTCCATTCTCTTCTACCTCCAACTTTTGTCTTCACAAAGAATTCCCTTTTCTCCAGGCATTTTATAATCAGGAGTATGAAATATGCTGCATTCATAATGAAAAACCAATCCCATTATTCTCTCTCCATCGCCTGCCCATAGTGGTGGCCTCCCTCATCTGTTTCAAGCAAATGACCAGTATTCAGAATCAAGAAAGGAAATAAGCTTTGGATAATTAACTCAAACGACTAGAACAAGTCTCAAATCCATGATTGTTTTGTTGAAATCTAAGCATCTATAATTTCTATATTTTACTGACTATCACAGGAACTGGAATTATGAAGTACTTCCTTGGTAAGAATCAAATTGGTCATCTCAAAGAACAAGATGGATAATTATGAGATTCAAATGCTGTATCGATACAGGTAATGCATTGAGGCCGGCAAATGGTGAGGAATACGATACTAATGCCGTGTTGTCTTTGCCTATATCCCAATATAAACCTAAAGACTAAAATCCAGTCTCAGCAAAAATTATCCAGTGAGTCCAAACAATGAGTTCATCCTTAAACTAAAAAAGAGATATGAACAAAGTGGTTTAAAGAATAATAGAATTTTCAGAATTCTATGGAGCCAGCAAGTATTTGACTTCCTCTAGAACTGTGATTATTCAGTTGCCAACTATGCTTATATAGGATCCACAAAGAATGCATTAACAAGAGGTGCTTCAAAAGGATCCTAATAACAAAGCAATCTTAAAGTTGGGTTGCAATGTGTCTAGGCATGTTCTGAAAAATGATGCCATAGAAAATGATAAGTACCACTTTCACCATCAGAAATATCTGCAAGCCTTGAAATTGCATCAATAAGTGCTTGTTCATGCTCCTGCATTGAGAAAATTACCCAGTTTTTTTTTTATGAAATTTCTTGAATAAGTCCAGAAATGGAACAGACAAAGAAGCCCGCTTGATTTACTGTCTTACCTTCAACACTTTCTTTGCTTTCTCAATCTCAAGAGGATCTGGATGATTTGTGCCAAATACTCTCTCCACCTGTCCAAATTCACCAACAAATATATGATCTCGCAAGACAAATTACAAAGTAACAGTTCCTCTAGTTGATCAACCAACTTCACTTACTTCCTTGATTAGAGTATCAGTGTGAAGAATTTGTATATCATCTGGCACCTTCTTTCCAATTCCATTCTGTGATGGTAACAACTCTTTTCTGGATTGTCCCTTTGTGACACCTCTACCTCTTCCTACACCTGAAATACTATCCCGGCCTACAGATCTATTCATTGCATGGCCTGATCCACCATAACCCCCTCTATGAGAGATTCCGGGGTCCTCACCTTCCCATTGTATATCCTCAGGAGAGATCTGCAATAGGAAAGAATCAGTTGAAGGAAAACTGAAAATTAACTCATCAGAAGAAAAGAACATTCTTCATCATTCTATGACATTGATACAAGGTGATGACTTGGAAATTCCCAATGACTCTCTTCAGAAGGCTCGCAACAGCCTTATAAATCCAGGCATTTCTTGTGTCAGCTTCCAATTATCCATTTTCTTATGAGAGAAAATCATTGCTCAGGTATCTGTCTGCAAATGACTCATTTTTCGTTTCGTAAAATATGCTGACAACCACCATATCAAGAACCATTAGTTTAACATTAAACTAAAAATGGAGGGCAACAACAATTTGCTGTTTTTGAGCATTCATTATACAAAAGCCCAAATTTTGCCGCCTCTTTTTTTTTTTTTTTTTTTTACTTGGTTTTATGTATCATCCAGGGATTTCATGATACACTTTTGAGCACCTTGATAGTGCTTTAGCATATGTTCATTACTCAGTCTTATCATCTAAATATATCACTTGAAACATTCTGTATCATCAATGTATTTATAATCATACCCAGAAAAAAAAAAAAAAAAAAAAATATAAAAGTTTAGAGGTTCATCTCAAAAGATATATCTTGTATAATATATTGATCAAAGAGGAAAAAGGGAGGGGAAAATGGGAGAAAAAGAGAGAGGGGCGGGGGGAGGACGGGGAATCAGTGGTTAACTTGGCATTCTTTTTTAAATGAGGGAAAAAAAAAAAAAAATTAATTATTTACAAAGAAAGAAATTAGGTATAACTAGGTTTGAGAACAATAAATTCCTCTATACTGACTCAAGCAAAATTTTAAATCCCAAGCTAAAAAGTTAATGCTCTCCATTCAAGTTGGAAAACATTCCCAAAAAGATTCTGTTAAGACGCTTGCGGAGCCATAAAGCCCCACAAAGAACCACACCCCCTCCCCCCCAAAAAAAAAAAAAAAAAAAAAAAAAAAAAAAAAGCACCTTGTCTCATTAAAGAAATTAGTCTTGACCCTTCATATTCTCTCTAAAAAAAAAAAAAAAAAAAAAAAAAGCACCTTGTCTCATAAAGAATTAGTTGACCTTCATATTTCTCTCTTGCGGTTAAGTAGTGCATTCATGAAATATGTCCATACAATTTTTATTATCATATGCATACGCTTTGCCTATTATTACTTGCAAAACAATTTTGGCCAATATAGTTTATGAGCCAAAATTGTAGTGCATAAGAACAATTTAAATCAGAAGAAGACAAGGCAATAAACATACCTCAGAAAGGTTAACCCATTCCCATGTCTCATTTGTTGCTCCAATATCATACACCAAAGCATGTCGTCCCTGAAAATAGTTGTGCAGTTCAGAAACGTATGAACTTGAAAATAAGAATTCAACATGAGAAGAGCATTACACACCTCAACAGGGTTATAATCAGTTATTACAGCTTCATAAAAGTTATTGTCATCAGGCCACCTAGTCCTAA
Source organism: Jatropha curcas (assembly GCF_014843425.1). The sequence continues at coordinate 384,282 of NW_023591572.1, read as the reverse complement.
CTCTCTTTCCAATTAATGACTGTAATGTAGCTCCATCAGGAGCAGCACCAGAAGAAACCCTATTAGCTACTTGACCCCTTCCAGAAGGACCTGAGGATGGGTATGGAATGGACTTCATTGATGAAGCGCCAGGTAAGCCCTACAAAATATAAACAAAATATAAGCAACTAGAAAACAAAAACGAGTAACATGCAAACTGTTTGTGTATCAAACAAAATTTTGTGGCTCTTAACCCACAGGTTTTTGCTTCTTGCTCTTTGATCCCGTGAGAGGTCCACGTTTAGCAGCTGATGAAGATGGCTGGAGCGAAGCAGAAACAGTTTGTGGGTGAAACGACGGAGATGGTCCACCAAAGGATTGAGAAGGAACTGATGAGGTAATTTTCTGTTTCTTCCGAGACGCAGAGACAGTGGGGCTGGGTACTGGATCATGAACAGCTTGGCCTGTACCCATAACGCCAGATTGAAGCCCACCTGTCTGTCTCCACTCCCTAATGGTATTGTTCCAAAACAGTATCAATTAAAACACACAGTTAGATTTGACAAATAGGTCCAACTTGTTCAAGTAAGATAAAAATAATGGGATTCTATCAGACCTTATCCTCCGTATGACATCATCTGCATTAACCCGGCCAAGAAGCTCTCGGTGCTCCTCATTAGATAATCTCAACTCCTTTCTAAGCTCTGTTATCAAACTTTCTTTCTCCTGAAGAAAATACATTTCATGTAGCAGTCATTTAAACCTGATCAGACAAATTTACAATTATTAGATTCATGATACGATATGACAAAAGGTACCCAAGTAATGGCATCAGCTTGAGCTTTAAAGGCTCTTAGAACTGAACTGTATGCTTCTTGCTCAAGCTGGTGAATCTGGGCCACCATGTCAGTTTCAGCATACATCCTAGGGTATGGCATAGAAGCTGCAACTGGTCTTCCATTCCCAGCCACACGCCCCCCTCTAGGGATTCTGCTTTGATGTGATGGGGGTAAATCATCATCAGTTCCTGAAATTAATATATAAACCCTGACATCAGTATCGCAACTTGAATGGAATTAACAGGAAAAAGAAAAAAGCAATTTATGCGCGGAAAACAAAAGCAGCAGTAATTAAATACTCTATTCATTTACTGCTAGGGAACCCCATGAACAAAATTATTTTTACAACTAGAATATTTCTTCAGAGTTGACTTGCACGCAAACGAAGTGTATATGTTGTCTCTTTTTAATAAAGCCGACAAAAGTGCTCGAATCCCAAAGAGATGGGAAACTTTTCAGAAAAGAAAGCAGAAGTGGTAAATGAACAATCACCGACAAAATTATGAGGCATGAAAATCATCAAATGCATTCCTAACCATCCAAAAATATACATTAATTTATCAGGAATGGAAAAAAAAAAAAAGGAGAATAAAAGGAGCACATAACCAGTAGCCAGCGCACCCAGAAAAGAAACTTTAGTATAAAGAATATCCAGCCCATCAATAAACCTGCTAGTACAAAAGCTTGTTATATCTATGCTTAAGATAGTTCTGGTAAACCAGTTTCTCCCCCGCCCGCCAAAAATAGCGTATTGTTACAGGCATGCTTATCATCAAAAAAAAAAAAAAAAAAAAAAAAAAAAAAAAAAAAATGCTTATCATCAAAAAAAAAAAAAAAAAAAAAAAAAAAGAAAAAGAAAAATTATTTCCTCTCGTTATTTTTCACCCAATGCAAAAAAAAAAAAAAAAAAAAAAAAAAAGAAAAAGAAAATTATTCCTCTCGTTATCACCAATGCAAGTAACAAAGTTAAAAGAAACAATTCCAATTTGAAATGAACCTCTTTCACCTATTATGACCAGTAAACATTCTCAAATGACTATTTAAAACTCATCAAGTTTGGTATGCTTGATCCAATATCCCCAAAGGTCCAAAAAAGATGCAAAAATGGTGACCTCACTTACTTCTAGCACGTTAAAAATCAAAAACCCTGAAAGAAGTAATTCAATAAGATAGAACCAAATGCATCCTACTTATCAAGGTGCAACTCCCATCCGTCAAACCAACCATCTGTTGACTGCAAATGCATGGGAACTCCATAGTCTATAAATAGACACATAACTCCCAAAAGTCCTTAATTATAAGAGTTCCACATAAAAGAATCCAAATCGTTTGCTTTTCTCTTGCTAAAGGCGAGATATTTCACTTGCACACTCTAGTTTAACCAATCTCATCATGAATGTAAAAGCAAAGATTTATACTCTTACAAATGACAAAGTTACATATACAGTCACACTGAAAGTCAAAACTGCACCTTGTTTACAGACAGCACATACTCAAGTCCATGACACATAAGTTTTAAAGATGACAATAAAACCAATTAAAGTCAAACATTTCATATTTGCTAAATTCCATATTGGTTTTATCTAATCAAGCAGCACCAATTTGTTGAGGACAAACTTCTGAAGCAAGTATGAAGGTTAAGGAATTGGGCTGTGCAAAAAGTTGCTTGTGTATTTTTTTTTTTTCCCGCAACATTTCCAGATCAGGGTTTCATCTTAGCTTCAACGAGGAAAAGAATTATCAGCTGGAGACTTAAATTTATGCAAAACTGTAAATAAATGTTCCAACACCATAGGAAAAGATGGGCATGCAATAAAAATAACTAGAAACGGGAATTCCAGGTTCAAATACAAAGGCATTTATTATCTATTGATATTTATCATGGATATAGGAACCAAGATCCTACCGTTTATACCATAACAAATTCAAGATTTCTCATATATGCTTGCACATGAGAGAGCATTGAAGCAGAAATTGAAGGTCACTTTTAGTTCAAACTTTCAAGCTCACATCCAAGGGCAATCTAAAGCAATCAAATTACTATTTCCCAACATCAGTATCTAATTCCTTTATTCAAAGCCCAATACAACTAAAAAACCTAATTTGTTAGTCCAAATCCAAAAATCCGTACTTCATAGTTTAAATTTCAAGACCCCATAAATATAGCAATGCAAATAAAAATCCAGAGACATCTTAACCCTAATCAATCCACAAGGAAAAAGGAAAGAAAAGGAACGAAAAGATACGATTTTTGAGAGCTAAACTCACCACTGCTATCATAGGGCTCGTAGTCCATAGCCAGCTTGATACCGGAAAGACTAATTCAGCTCAAAGAGCAAAACACACCAAAAACCCTAAATTTCACAGCCAATCTTGAATTTGCGACAAAGATTGTTGGTAAGAAAGTTTTTAGAGCTCCAAATAATCAGCTAAAACAAAAACGATGACGTTTCCGCGGATGCTCCTGGACAATTGGCGCTTCATCAAGAGCAAGAAAACAAGAAAAAAAAAAATGAAAATTTCAATTTCAATCTAAAATCAGCTCGAAGAATGAGTTTGAGCTCAGAGCTGCAGAGTGACTTGATAATTTAGTTTAAAAATTAATAAAAAAAATATTGAAAAAAAAAAAAAAAACTGCAGAGTGGGACTTGATAATTTAGTTTTAAAAATTAATAAAAAAAATATTGAAAAAAAAAAAAAAAAGAAGAAGAGAGACGAGCGCGACTTAAAAAAAAAAAAAAAAAGAAGAAGAGAGAGAGCGCGGACTTGAAACAGATTTATCAACTTGTTTTGTTTCGAATTTATATATGGGTTTGAGATCCGTTGTTTTGTTGTATTGTAATAAGACCACGTGCGTGGGCATAAAGTGGGGTCCAGGAAGTCCAATAACTGTGAAAGGATCCATTGGGCCTTCCAAAATGTTAATTAATTACATTCCAAAAGTAACCAATGGGCCTGAGCCCATTTAATAAAGTAATTAATTAGCATTTGGCAGTTTAACAATGGTTGGCTAAATGAGAATTTGGATACCAGCAGATTAGTATAGGGATGGAACCAAAGTTATTAAACCGGCGATCCGGCTAAAAAACCATATCGATGAGTTATTGGTTTAATTAGTGGTTCAATATAGTGGATCATAAAATATTAACAGTAATATGTATTAATTAAATAATTATAATTTAAAGTAATTGTGATATAATAAAAATATCAAAAAAACCAATCCGGACAAATCAATCTGTACGTAAGGGCGGCCGGTTCAATCTAATTCTCTTATTTAAATGATTCGATCGAATCCGGATGGAACACACATTTTATTAAAACCATGATGGTTTGAATTCTTTAATGTTAAATTTGTATGTCAAATTTAATTTTTTTTTCTAGACTTTATATTGCGTCTCTCTTTGTTATTTTCCTTTTGGAGATGGAGGAAAATGTGATCAAGAATATTCATGTTGTGAAATGAATTTGGGATATTGATTGTTGTAGAAAAGGGAAGAATTTCACTTAGGTTGAGAGCTTCTGTAACTTATATTTTTCTATAAAAATGGTAGCTATGAAATGCGTTTTTCCTTCACCATTTCCATACTAAGCTTAATGATATCTTGCATGAAATCATCTGATTTGACATTAATTTTGTTTTTACAATTCATTTGCATGTTTATTTTTTGGTGTTAATTGCTGTAAACAAATTAATCTAATCCATAATAGCTAATTAAGAGCTCAGAATATTAATTAATGGCTGAAGTGGTAGCAGCTGAGAAGATTAGATGGCTACCAGTTCCAAGAGTACAACAACTTGCAAGCCAGCAACTTGAGACTGTGCCTGTTATGTATGTGATGGATGACATCCACGACATCATCATCACCGTTGATCCCAACCAGTCGCTTTGTGTGCCACTGATTGATATGACCAAGCTGGAAAACCCAGAGTCCCAAGCTATGGAAGTTTATAAGCTTCACTCTGCATGCAAAGAGTGGGGTATATTTCAGGTAATTAACATCATAAAATTAAAGATTAACATAATATTTTTACCATTTAATCTTGTTTTTCTTTGCAGTTGATAAACCATGGAGTTTCAGATGAATCACTAAGAAACATGAGGAAGAAAGTTAAAGAATTTTTTGAGCTTCCATTAACTGAGAAGGAAGGTTGGGCACAGAAGCCAGGAAGCAGTGAAGGGTATGGTCAGCTCTTTGTAACATCAGAACACCAGAAGCTCCCCTGGAATGACATGGTCTTCCTCAAAGTTATTCCCTTTGAAAGCACAAAATTTGAGTTTTGGCCTGCAAAACCTCATCAATTCAGGTTTTAATCGAAGCTAATAATCAATACGTTATGTTTCTAAAATTAAATTGTCAGTTAATATTTGGACATGGTTGTGTATGATTAGAGAAACATTGGTGAGTTACATTGAAGGCATGAGAGAGGTTACAGTTTCTATAATGAAATATATGGCTATGGGGCTAAAGATTATAGATGAAGAATTTTATGAAACTTATAAAGAAGGGACATATGACATGAGGATGAATCTATATCCAGCTTGTCCAGAACCTGAGAAAGCTATTGGGATACACCCACATATTGATGTCCATGGGATCACTCTCTTGTTGGAATGTGCTGACAGTCCACAAATTCCAGGCTTACACGTTCTTAAGGACAGCCACTGGGTCTTCGTTCAGCCTATAGAAGGTGCCCTTGTGGTAGACATTGGAGGGATTATGGAGGTAAAGAACCATTTTTTTTTCCTTAATTATGAATACTGGGGCGATAAGTTAATCAATTAAACTTCACTTGTATACAGATAATGAGCAATGGAATATACAAAGCACCACTGCATAGAGCAGTAGTAAACAAAACAAAGGAGAGGCTTTCAATAGTAACTGTATGCAATCCTAGTCCATCTCTCAGTATTGGTCCTGCCAAAGAACTTACCATGTCTGGAAGCCCAGCATTGTACAAGAGTGTGACGATTGAAGAATATTTTGAGTGCTTTTACAGTTCAAAATATGGGATCCCATTCATTGATAGACTCAAAATATGATGTTGTAATATTATGACAGCAAAAATAATAATCATGATGATCATGAACCTAAACTTTCTAATGAATCTGGTGATAATAATGTAATATAAAGACAATTTTAAATAAAGACAATGGATCTTTTTGTTTTTAGTGATTTGTTTGTCTATCAACTTTGGTGTCTGTGTGTTATACATACACACACACACACATATATATAATATGGCGTCAAAATGTTTTTAGTTATTTGATTGTCTATCAACTTTGGACTTTGGTTCTGTATATATATATATATAGTATAATTATATATATTTATATATATATATACAGGACCAAGTTGATAGACAATCAAATAACTAAAAATGTTGACTATAAAGAAATGATTAAGAAATCTCGCAAAGCAAAGAGAGTAAGACCTAGTGGAGAGGCAAGATGGCTGAGAGAACCGATATATATATATATATATATATACAGAACCAAAGTTGATAGACAATCAAATAACTAAAAATGTTGACTATAAAAAAATGATTAAGAAATCTCGAAAGCAAAGAGAGTAGACTAGTGGAGAGGCAGATGGCTGCAGAGAACCTTCAATGGTCTCTTCCAGTTCCAAGTGTTCAAGAGCTTGTACTTCAGCAGATTCAAACTGTGCCGCCTAGGTACATCAGAGATGACCTCTTCATTTATCCTTCTGATGATCATCACTCTCCTCGACCTCGTGTGCCGTTGATTGATATGACCAAGCTGGTCAACCCAGATTCTCAATCTTCTGAACTTCAAAAGCTTCACTCTGCTTGCAAAGATTGGGGCTTGTTTCAGGTTAGGCATTGCTTTTCGCATTGTTCTTCTTGATTTGTCTTTTTTAATTTGGAAAGATTGGAAAATCTTCCTTCAGATTGGTTAGATTACGTCTGTTACATAGCTTTTAGTTCTTGAAAAGTTAAAATCTTTTTCAAATCCTAGCTTAGTTCTTGTTTAAAAGCTCAATTTGGTTTGTAACTTAGAAGAAACATATCAATAGAATATTAAGCAAAATCCCAAATGGGTTCATAATTCTGTGAAAGCCACTATCATGGTTAACATTTATATTTGGAGTCTGTAGAAAATTAACGGCTTGATTCCCAAAAATGTTTTATTTAGAAATTATTTACCAAGTTCAAAAATTGAAAAGATTTGGAATTATCTTTAAGTTCTGAATTCAATGAAGGATAATTAATCCGTTGAAGGAGAAAAGATAAAATTTTCTATCCTAGGAAAGAAAGAAAAGCAACTCAACAAATTCAAAGCTTGTATCTAAGAGGATTCAATTTAATTTGCAGTTGATAAACCATGGAGTTTCAGATGTATCACTGAGGAACATGAAGGAGCAAACTCAAGAATTCTTTCAACTTCCCTTAGAAGAGAAAAAGCGGTGGGCACAGAAACCCGGAAGTCTTGAAGGCTATGGCCAAGCATTTGTAACCTCAGAACAACAAAAGCTTGACTGGAATGACATGATCTTCCTCAAAGCTCTTCCTATTCAAAACAGAAATTTTGAATTCTGGCCAAAAAAACCTCAAAATTCAGGTATTAACTAGGTCATATTACTCAGCACACACTAGTTAATTTCATATAATAAGTATTATTTTCTTTTATATCAAAGGTTATTTATTAGTAAACACCACATTACGTTTGTGCACTAGGGAAACATTGCACGACTATTCTGAAGATATCAGGCAGGTGGCAGTTTCTATAACAAAATTCATGGCCAAGGGGCTTGAGCTTAGTGATCAAACTGAGGAATTCTATCAGGGTTATCAGCAAGGAACATTTGATGTCAGGTTGAATTGCTATCCACCTTGTCTTCAACCAGAGCGAGTCATCGGAATGATCCCACATGCGGACATGTCTGGTATCACTTTCTTGCTTGATGTTGATGATACACCAGGATTGCAGATTCTAAAAGATGGTCAATGGGTTTTTGTTGAACCTATTGATGGTGCCATTGTTGTCAACATTGGCCAGATTGTAGAGGTACATATATATGTTGTACTTGCAAATGCCCTAGAATATTGAACTAATATAAGACTAGATAAAATTTTTCAAATCATGCAGATAATGAGCAATGGGGTATACAAAGCCCCAGATCACAGAGCAGTGGTGAACAAATCAAAAGAGAGGCTTTCAGTAGTTACCTTCTGCTATCCCAACTCATCTGTCAAAATTAGTCCTGCCAAAGAACTTGTCGAGTCAGGCAATAAACCTTTGTACAAGACTCTCACATTGGCAGAGTATTTTGAGTGTTTTTATAATCGAAAGCTTGAAGTTTCATTCATTGATAGCCTCAAAATCTGAAGGCCAATAGCAGATTTACTTGGAACCATGCAGTGTCATGATTTATAGCGAGTTATAGATGAGTGCTGTGCTGACCTTTTTAGATTGTGACCAGCCTAATTTGGTGCTGGCCTTGTTGATTCATTAATATCTAATTGTACTTTGAAAAATCACTTTTGATTAATGTTAATGAAAAATTTCCAGGGGAATAGAGTTTATATTTCTTGATGTTTCTATGATTGTAATGATGAACTTGGGTCAGTTCTATTCCGTATTTTCAATATTGATTCTGGCAACTTCAGACAGAGATAGCAACTAATAATATCATTAATAACAATTTCACCATAGTTTTTTTAACTAGAATGTAAAATGAGCAACACCAATGACATCAGACATCAGCAGACACTAAATTTAGCTAATAAATCAGCATACGCATTACAATGTTATGCTCTAATAACCAACGTACATGTCAAAGAATAACAAAAATGAAAAAAAAAAAAGAAGGCTTTTCAAAGCCAATTATTTTCCAATACTAGAGATTCATTTAGTAAGAAGAGCTAATTCTTTTATTTCTGTGTTGAAAGGTATTAGCATCTGTGTCAAAATAAAAAAAATAGAGATATTTCAGGCTGTAGGCTTTAACTATCTCTTTCAAACTTAATAATATGGAGATGCTACAAAATGTATACTTGTATCAGAAGGTTAGTATGAATCCTCTAGTTCTTCTACAGGAGAACTGTGGAGACCATTCGATGGAATATCTTCTTGGAATGTAAAATCTGAATTTGTGGTTTCAGAAAGATCGGTGTTGTTTGTTTTTCTTTGCTGATCTAGCATGTTCTTGAGCTGCCTTCCTTGTTCTTCGATCCGCAACTGTAGATTTCTTTGTATCTGAAACAGAGAAGACAGAATTATTATATCAAATAAAACCATTGAAAATTAGAAATAAGATTAAAAAGAAAGAAACCAAAACCTCCAACTGTTCATGTAAGCGCCTTTGAACAACAAGCTGCAATTTCAGTGTTTCAGCAATCTGCATGCCTCTGGAGATGAAGAAGATGACTCATTTAGTGTCAAAGTCTGCAATGTCACTCTTGCTTTGGGCTTATCCCAAAAAAATTAACAAGGAAATTTTGGATACTTATATGCTTACGTTTTTTGGTCAATTGATATATCATTTGTAGAATTTCTCTCAGATTTTCCTGCAAATTATCGAGAAAATTTGATGGCTTACTCAAAACGTACAAGGCAAGGCCCATCTCATTTTAGAGTTATAGAGATACATACAATCTAAACCTATTAACAAGAACTAATGGAATATGTTATTTAAACAAGGGGAAACAAAAGGACATTAACGTAAGGACAATTAACATAGAAAGAGGTATGAATTAAGGAATATACCTTCTGTTGATTCCGGAATATATCTACACATGCGATATTTCTGTAAATAAAATTGCAGAAAGTTACAAGAAGTTGATAGTTAAATGATAAAGTATGGTAAAGATCCAAACAAAATTATATGAGTCAAAACCTGCAAGTGACTTTTAACATGAAAGATTGTTAATCCTTCAACTGCCATCATCTTGAGGATCAACTTTGGAGTAGCTTCTGAAAAAATGACAGAAAAGAAAAAGTTAATTATAGACAATAATCTTTATTCACTCATTAGCCATTCATTTAAATTAAGATCATCAATTGTAAATCATGAAGATTTATTTTGTTTGGTAACTATCACTTACTTTCAGCTCCGCCAAGATGATTTACACATTCAACAAATCGCTTATGGAGATCTTTAGTCCATCTGATACGAGTTTTACGTGCAATATTTGCTGATCCTGATGCAACCAAATACACAGACTGCTGCTGTTTTAGTTGCTGCAAAAAGGAGTTTGGTTTTGTAAATTTAGAGCTGAATAAATTATAACCAACCTGCTTTAATTAGAGCAGACATCATATTATATATTTGAAAAGAAAGATCATATATATAAATTAGAGCAAGAAATCATATTATATATTTGAAAGAAAGATCAATATATATATATATATATATATATATTATCTATATATATATATATTATATATTATATTATATATTATATATATGAACTCACCTGATAATTCTGATGATTCTTGAAAGTAATATGGTTTTGCCTTACTTGATTCATGTTGGCCGATAACTCTTTTGCTGACTTTTGCAATAATGGAGGAAAAAGATCAGTTCCTGCAAAATTTCGATACGAAGCCTGACAAAAATTTTCTCTGCTTATTGGATTCTGATTCTTTTCTAATCTAAAGTTGACAGCTGATTGGAAATGAAAATTTTCTTGAGTCTGCATAACTTTCTTGCGAGTTTCGGCCATGTGGGAAGATCTAGAAAAGCTATCAGCTATATAATCACCATTTCCAAAGCTCATGAAGCCTTCTAACTCCATTGAAGTCCCTATTTGAGGGATTGGCAAGTGAATTCTCATGTTCCAAAGCTGCAGCTGCTTAAAAGGAAACCTTTGCAAAGAAGATGAGTTTGGAGATTTATTACAAGAATCGTTGTTTAATGATCCCTTCTTGTGTTGTTGGACTTCCCTTTGTTTTTTGAGTGCTCATTTATATACATACATACATACATACAAATAATATATATATATTATATATAATATATATATATATATATATATATATAATACACACATATATGAAGCACAGCAAGATACACACATATATGAGCACAGCAGATCTCTACTTAAAATATAGATATAACAAGAACCAACAATAAATTAACTTTTGCTTTCTTGATAAGTTGGTCTTTTAAATAAATATTTATGTTGTCTAATTTTGCCTAGAAGATAAGGCAGCTGGCATTTTAAGAGGCATAAAATGTTAGCAGGATATATCAGAAATACAGTAAGAATTATTTCTGATTAGTTATTATAAGTGGACAGAAAAGATTCTTTTTGTTTGTCTTTAAATTTATTTTTAACTTGCAAAGCTTCAGAAACAAGATGGTTTATGTGTCTCAAATCATCCTTTTTAAATAGTTCCAAATTGAATAGGGATGAACAATGATATTTTGGTACATCCAAAGCTCCTTGGATTTATTTAGTAATTCTCAATATGAAAAATACCACTTGGGACTAACTAGCCAAATATGGTCTTTTTGCAAAATTAGTTGTTTTAGGTTGTGTTTGGCAACAGCTTACAAAAAGTATTGAGTAAACGTTGAAAGCTATTTTTTATAGTGTTATAGGGTTTGAGGTAGCGATTTATAAAAAATTAACTCATGTAATGTTTAGCTTTTTAACGTTTCATGATAAGCTACTAAAATAACTAATTTTCCCAAACATATCTTACTAGCATTTAGCTGTTTGAATAGTTTTTCAAAAAATTTAGAACGTTATTTCTAAAAATAAATTAAATCCCTATGTTACTGAACCGTATAAAAAATAGTTTCTAACGTTTTAACTAGAACTTACCTAAAAAGCTGATACAAGCGTAGAGTTGGTTGTGAATCTCATGTAAAACTGAAAAATTATTCTCTGAAATTACTTTCACCATCATCTGGAATTTGAACTTTGAAGAATAAGCATCTAAGAACCTACCCTGGATCATGGAAGCAATTAGATTACAGGAAGAAACATTACCTTCCCGGGAAAGTTCAGTCTTTCTTGTTGTTTAGGCATTGTGGTCTCCAACATGGACAAATTACTATAATTAGCTTTGTTTTGTATGTATATGTATGCGGCTTAACGAATTTTTGAAACCATTCGATAATTTCAAATGGACAGACTCCATAATTATATAAAATTGTCATTTACAAACAATAAACAAAGAACATCTGACTTATTACAGACTGAATACTATTCTTGCATGATAAGGACATGTCCTATCTAGCAGCACGTTGTTATCCATTAATTAACAAAAATAAATAAATGAAGAAAAGAAAAGAAATGTTGTACTTTTGCCATTCTTTTAAATATGACCCTTTAGGAGTTTGAAGAGGCAAATTAACTACAATGCTCCATTGTTGCCATTTTTTTCATTTTTTATAATTTCTTGCTCATTACAATTGGCTTATGGCTATTTTAATTGGTCTTAAGAGGGTTTCTAATGTAGTATTACTATTTAATAAATAAACAATTTCATGTAATGACAGTGTTGGGGTTAATTAACTAATTAATGTAATTTTCCAAAAAATCAGGAGCAAGTCCTAAAATATTAGGTGGTAAATGGATAGTAAGTAGCTTATATTATTTAATAAATCATACTTGGAGATTGAATAAGGTTTTTGTTAACAATTGACTTGCACATTCTTATATAAGATTTGTGTTATGTCCCCATTAATACACGTGTAGGATCTCTGCATGCACCACCAAAACTCAAGTTTATATATTCCCAGAAAAACAGTGGTTTGAAGGGACATTTGGATTGGATTCCCACTAATTACTATTTGTAAGATGGACCATGTATAGTAGTGGCACTACCACCAACCCCTTCAATTCTAATGGAGAACTGTATACAACAACAACCCCTTCAATTCTAATGGAGAACTGTATACAGCAACAAGCCAGTCACGGACCCTGAAATTAAAGTCAAAGGGACTAAAAAGAATTTGAAGAGTTAAAAGGGATGGACTTGAAAAGATTTACTATTTTAGAGGATAATAAAAAACTTTCAATATTTTATGAATGATTTAAAAAAAAATTGTCATGGGAGATGGGGTTGGGGGCTCCATCAATGAATAAAGTATTAATTTCAAACTAATTGAAAATTTAATAAATCGTGTATTATTCATAATTAATTAAGTAAAGTGTTACGCATACTATGATTTATAGTCGAAAAGAATTGAATCCGAAAAATGACCGTTGCGAGTGCTTTTCATTATGAATATCAATATCTTGAATTGATGATAAAAACACTAGTAAAAGTCATGCCATTACTCTAAACTTTTGATTTTCCCTTTGTTTTGCTGCTTCTGTATATAATTCTTGAATGTTTTTTTTTTTTTTTTTTTTTTTTTAATCTTGAAATGTTTTTTTTTTTTTTTTTTTTTTTTTTTTTTGCTACTAATTTGTTAACTGCAATCCCGTTTTTTTTTTTTTTTTTTTTTTTGCTACTAGTAACTGCAAATTTACTATCTTTTGATAAATATATGTATGTATTTAAATAAAGAACAATTGATTTTGTTTGGTTGTTGAGAAAATTTTGAAATTTGGATAATAAAAAATGAAAATGGATGTCGATTATACAATGGTTAGTTTAGTTTCAGCAGATTGAACTAAATGGGGAAGGACATGGTGGCACAGAAACCTGAACAACACCTTCAAGCATCTGTGTCACTGTCCTCATGGAGGGTCTTAGAGATGGATCCTCTTGGATGCACCATATTGCAACCATCACTAGTTTTTCCAATCTTTTTGAATCATTTCTTGCTTCTTCTTCATCCTCCACTAGCTTGTCTAATCTTTTCTGTTTATAGCAGTCATAGGCCCAATCAGCTAGTATGACTTCCTCTTCATTCTCCCTTTCCATATCAAGGCCTTTCCTACAACAAATAATCTCTAATAGCATCACGCCATAACTATACACATCTACCTTTGCAGTAATTGGCATGTTCCTAAACCATTCGGGTGCGACATACCCTCTAGTCCCTCTAATGACTGTTTGTGTGCGAGTTTGATCACTCATCAGAAGCTTAGCCAATCCGAAGTCTGAGATTCTTGCAGTGAATGTGTCATCTAGGAGAATGTTTTGTGGTTTAATGTCACAATGGATTATCTGTGTGCTGCATTCTTCGTGCAAATATGTAAGTCCTCTTGCAATCCCAAACGCCATTTGTAATCTTTTGTTCCAGTCGGGTCTTGATATTCCAAACAGGAAGCTAGCTAAGGTTCCATTGCTCATGAACTCATAGACCAGAAGTTTGTTTAAGCCTTCATCGCAAAATCCTAGCAATCTAACTAAATTCTTGTGATGCGTTCTGGCTATTGCGCTCACTTCTGTTTTGAATTCTTTCTCGCCTTCTTGCACCATTCTATCTAACTTCTTGACTGCAACATAGTTTTTTAAACTTGATAATATTAACACTCCTTTATATACAGTGCCAAAAGCACCTCTTCCAAGCTCTTCCCTGAATCCACCTGTTGCTTCTTCAAGGTCTTTATATGTAAAAGTGCGTTGATTTGTTTCCAAAATGTCAGATGTTTTAGTTTGTTTCTGTCTGTTTTTGTACGAGTAAAATGCAAACAAGGATATTGCTCCAACAAGCAGGAAGTTAAAGAATACTGAGCTACCCAAAAACACTGCTCCCACTATAATAAGAGTTTCTCTATCATTCTTCTTCGTGTTGGAATTCTGAAGAGAAGGCTCATTTGAAGAAACATCAGATTTAGTTACCTTGATGAAAGCCTTTCCATAGGTGTTATAATCCAGCCTCCCTTTTGAAAGAGGCAGCTTTTTTTTCCAACAGGTCCCCTCCTTGATAACAGCAACTATGCAGTTACAATCAGAAAGGCACAATCTTCTGCAGTCATCTTCATTTAGCCCCTGCAATTGTTCATAATTTGCAGAAACTGGCCAATATGCATTGGGTAGTTCCCGAATTATATACAAATCTTCCGGCTTTGAATTGTCTTGCTCACAATTTGGAATTATGTTTTGCTTGCAGCCATTTAATTTGTTGTTTGGATCAGATAGGGAAAACCCAGGAAGACACTCACAAAGTGGCCTTCGTTTATCATCAAGTCTGCAGTAGCTGTTATATCCGCAGGGACCACCGCCCAAATCGCCATTGATAGCGGAGCAAATATTATTTGGGACTGACCAGATGGCGGACCAGGTCTGCCCCCGGCTTCCATTTGTTTGAGCCCTGGGATGAGCATATAATGCAAAGATTCCATCGACATCAAGCGTTGCCCTGAAATAAAATTCTCCATTGGAGACTGTTCTGTTCTCTGTGAGGTTAACGACACTTCCATTCCTGAGGAAAACATTTAGATGACCTGATTCATTAAAGACCATTCTGTAGCCAGAATTCATTTCATCAACACTGTCTGTATTGCTACGGAAATAAGGTTCGTAAGGAAAATCAGTGGGCAAGCCAATTGGACGGAGCACCAGATTGCCATCTGTTTTCATGAAGAGCTGAAAGCTTCCCTTAGAGTAGTTGCTTTCTGTTTGATGAGAAAATAGCTTTCCTCCAAGTTCCAATTCTTGTGTTGGCAAGATTGTGTCGGTTGGGTTCTTGAAGCTCTCCCATATATATTTATCATCTCTTCCTGCAAGAATGAAATTACCATCATCTAACATGGCAGCGTATGCCACTCGGTCTGTGGTCGAACCGGCGTTCCAAATTTCTTGGCCTTTTGGGCCAGTAAGTGTCAAATTTCCATTATCAGTAAGCTGAAGTCTTGATCCTTTTGGAGCTAGATCATCTCCATTTGCATACCAAACTAATGTCTTTTCTGGTATCTTATCATACCAGATTGCTAGCAAGAAGAGGTCTTGATTGTTGATACGGTGAAATCCCAAGGCAAAATCTCCAGAAGGAGATCTCCAAGAAGTGCTCTCAGAAGCAATAAGAGATGATCCTAAACTAATATTAGCATTTTGTGCTGCTAACATAAGCGGAAGAGAGAAGAAAGAAGAGAGCAAGCTGGTGAAGAAACAGAAAAAACATTGGCATAGAATTTAGTTCTTAAGGTAGCAAGAGTGTTTTTTTTTTTTCCTTCTTTTTCCCCTGAGCTAATGTGATGAAAGATGTAACTGTTTCTAGTGGAATTATAAAAAGGACGAGTTGAAAGGCTTAGCTAAGAGACAGTCAAATTTCTACTAACAGGAAAACACTTCTATGTGATTTGAATTAAACCAAGTAATTGTTATTTTTGACACGTATTTTGCTTGTCTTTATTACCTCTTTGTCTCAGTTGTCAATGGCTTGGATAAAATACAGCATCACAAACTTGACCTTTTACAGAGTCTTGTCCAAGTTGAACTCTGGCCTGAGCAAGCCATGTTCCATTCTTTTGAATTGTATGATAGTCTTGGTCAAAAAACCATTGTGTTCAGACCTGAAGGTGATGGTCCAACAAAGATCTAGACATCTTATATACAATTAATCAGTACACATAATGTGTCGACCAATGACTTCCTTAAACAGTTCATGTTTAATCAAAATTTACTTCAAAGCTCAATTTGATGTTGGGCCTTCAATTTCATCTGTTTTCATCATTATTGCCATAATTACAAATATTATGATAGATCACATCACTTCTCATTTGAAACCTTTAATCCAATATACATTCACATGCAAAAGCAAAACTGTAACAAACTGCAGCAAATTCAACCAGGAACCTGCCTCTCCATGGAGATTATTTCCAGAATAATGCATGATTAAGTCTCCTCAATGTAGTAATTACACTTTGGGCTCGGAAAAAAAAAAAAAAAAAAAAAAAAAAAGTGTAGAATTACACTTTGGGCTCGGAAAAAAAAAAAAAAAAAAAAAAAGAGCCAAAACGATAATAATCCTGCTTGCCCAAACAAGTAAAATGGAAGGACAAATTAAGAAAAAAAAAAAAAAAAAAAAAAAAAAGGCCAAACGATATAATCCTGCTTGCCCCAAACAGTAATGTAAGGACAAATAGAACATTTTTCTTACCCAACGATTGAGGCACGCAGAAAAGTATACACATAGTTTGCTACTTAGTCCAGAGAATAATGGCAAATGTTCTATGGAAAAAATAAAACTATAAAAAGAAAGCACCCAGTGCAAGTCCAAAAGCCATATATTGTTAAATATTATGTATCATTGTGTCTTTGAGGAAGAACTGCAAAGGAAGGGTATAATGGTTCTGACTTCAGTATTTCCTTGTAGCTTCCAGAGAGCATAGACTAAAAACCAGCCCATCCAGCAGGTTGAGAAGCTGGCTGACCCTCCACAACCTTTGTCCCTGCTAATTGCTGAGAACTACGAGAACTATTTCCTTCGTTAATGAGTCTTGAAGTCTGGGTACTGGCACCAGGTACAGCTGAAAAACTATCTGCTCCAAAACCCCATGACTCAAATTCAGAAGATGCCTGAGCAGCCAGCTTTTTCTGGTTTGCATTTCGGGTCCTAACAGATAGAGGACTATTGCTCTTTGAAAGAGATGACTGATGTGTCTTGGGATCCACTGCAAATGCTTGCCATGCCTTCGTCTCTGGACTTGGAGTACTCCAGTCAGACTCCCCTTGCTGCACCAATAATAAATACTATCAACATGCTTAATTATATTTTTAAACAAATACTAAAATAAATCACCAACAAAATGATACCTGAGTAGTTGTCAAAGGTTGAATTTTAGGGGAGGTTTGATACTTATTTGGTGGAGTTCCAGCAGCTACCGCCTGCTTGAGCTCCTGTATTTCTTGCCTTTGAGATCGGCAAATGGCAGATAGCTTTTCATATTTCAAAGTCATTTCTGCCTTCTCCAAGTTTGCCTGCTTCAGCTGGTCTTTAAGTCTCTCTATTTCAACATTCAATTCTTCTTCCTTTACTGATCTGTTATTGCTAACTCTAGAGTTCAGCTTATTGCTATCAAATTCAGCAACAAAAGTATTAAAGGCCTGGTCCTCAAATAAAGATGTGCTCTCAGTTTTTGATGCTTTTGGCCTCTCCATGCCACGGTCCATGTCTTTTTGGAAGAAATTTATTTCAAAGTCCTTGGAAGTGCCATCCTCAGATGTATATGACTTGCCATGGACATTCTTCCGAGTGGCATGAGTTTGGACATTTTCATCTTTTGCAGGGCTTGAATTTTTGGGTAAAGTATGATTCTCCAGTCGACTCCTATCTTGTCTTGATGCATTAGGTTCTTCATCAAATTTAGGTTTGCTCTTCTCTTCAGCAAAGAATGACTCCTTTGCATGGTGAGATGCCCAGAAGGCACCAAGCTGTCCCCCACCTACCCCTGCCCCAGATGAAGGTGGAGGCGGTGGACTTCTATGAGGCATTACATGTGACCTATGTGCAAGTTTTGAAATCCCTGTTAATTTTCAAAAAGAGAATTAAAAAAGTCAATTCTGTAATAAGAGAAACTGCCAAAAAACTTAAACTTTATCTTCCATGACATCTCCCCAGAGGGAAGAAAAAAAAAAAAAGCATCTAATAATGCGACAACGGCACCAGGTAACAGCCGCTAAAATTAATTCAAATAACTAGTTCTGAAAAAGAATCAAAGTCTCAAGTCAACTAAGATTCATTTATTCAAGGAAATGCCTTCACCTTCATGTGTGTCAGTAGACTGCATATCAGGTGGCCCATCAGGCAATGACTTCTGCAGATTAACTGGTAACTGCTCGTTAACACGAAACCATACCTGTCACCATGGGAAAAATCCCAGCATCAGTGAACAGAACGTTAGAATCTCTGCAACATACTTTGTCATGGATACAGTGATCTAAAACTAACCTAAATTCATGGAGATGAATTTCCAATCAAGCAAAGCGCTTGCCTGCGTGATGTCTGGTCTGTCATCTGGTGAAGCTTGAAGCATGTCCTTGATTAAGTCTGTCAGTGGTTTGCTATATTGAGGTGCATCTGGAATGCGATAGTTTCCATTCAATATTTGTAACTTTGATTCCCCATCAAATGCATTTTTGAAGTAGCAAATACGAAAAAGTAGACATCCAAGTGCCTGAAAAATGAAATGTCAAATCAGTTTTCACTTTTCAGTAGGAAAAAAATATTTAAATGTTTCAGAATTGCAACAGTGACAAACAGCAATCCACTTACCCATATGTCTACCTTCTCACTGATAAAATCTCTTCGTAACAGATCCCACATCTAAATCAAGCAACACAAAACAAAAGAAAGACTCTAATCAAAACAATGTTACCACTAAGTCTCAGAAATATTATTTTCAAAAGCACAGTTCTTCATTCAACCTCAGGGGCTCTATAGGCAGGTGTTGTGTATTTCCGAATGTTATCTTCTTCAATTCCCATTTCTTCAGGCTTCTCAAAACGCTTGTGGTTGGTACTGGTACTTCCAAAATCACATAACTTCCACAATCCATCAGGCCCCAGTAGAAGATTCTCAGCTTTCAAGTCCCTAAAGATTTAAAAGATGAATGAAGCTGATAATAAAATATTATCTAACATATGGGAAACAAGTTGCTCATTTTATCAAACAAGGCCATGTGAGAAGGAGAAAAAGGATTCATCCAACTAACTTGTTAAACCAATGAGAGTTTCTTAAGTTGAACCTTATCATACCATGAATACATTGATGTATCCCTATTTAACTATTCAGACACACGCAACCATTACAAACTTACAATAAATGGATACAATTGAACTATCTATCTTAACAACATAGGCAATATCAGAAGATAATAAGAAATGATGCAAAGAAGATAAGCAACCATTACCAACCATATCTATTTAGTCTATATCACCCTGCAGAAACTACTGACAAGAAGAACAACATCAATCTCTAGAAAGAGAATAAAAAAGCTCCACACTAAAATAAAAGTTTCTTTGAGAATGTGTTTAATAAGAGAGAGAAAAAAATATGTATAGATTAATGGAAAGAATGAGTTCGCACTATAAACATTGAAGTCTAATATTCAACATCTTTTACCTGTGAGCAATAGGTGGAGACTGAGAGTGCATAGCAAAAACTCCATTGCATGCATCTCTGAATATAGAAAGCACCTGTTTCTCCTCAAAATATCCTGCTCCCCTGCTCTCCAGCACACTAACCAAAGACTTCTCACAAAATTCCAGCACAAGGAGAGCTTCCTTGGTTCTCCCCATATCAAAGATGGCATCTGCATAGAGCGTTACGATATTGGGATGTCCTTTGAGTGATTTCATTACATCAATCTCCTTCAATGCCAGTTCTAGTGACTCTTCGTCGTTGCATATCATGTGTTTTAAAGCATATTGCTTTGATGCATGCATGGCATCCCGAGCCAAGTAAACACAGGAAAAGCCTCCTTCAGCAATGACATTTCGGACATGAATCTTGAGATTGCCGACATCCAGAGAGCGACCTTCAAGCCCTGCCGGTTCCTTTTGTGAAAACGGTTTGAACCTCCACATGGTTGGTACAAAGAAGACCAGAAAATCACTGCATATACAATGGAAAGAAATGAAATTGACAATTATGCACGTGAAGGAAGACAGCGCACAATCCCAAAATTAAATCCATAATTAGGCTCATATAAAACAATCTAGCTTCATTTCTGGCATGAACCATGTCACATTTTTGTTACACAAAAAGTCAGGATCAATCAAAATAAGAAAATGAAGTATGCAGCTGGACAGTCACATCCCGCATAACTTTGTAGCATCTTATACACAAGGTCCATAACCTGCTCAAGATCAATTGCTCTATGGAGTTTAATGACACTGGGGCAAAAAAAGAATTGCATAATCCAATTCCATTGAGTTGGTTTTAGCACAAGAATTTAGTTCAGGGAAATAAAAAAAGCGCGCGTGGGAATACATTTCAGGGTTATTCAAATACATCACCATTCATTCAATAATTTTAATAGCACCTACTTAGAGATTTCAAGGCATCTAAGCATTGAAAGCTAAATACAAAGCATGCAGACAAACCATTCATATAAAACCTTTGAACACCGTTAAACAAGATCCAACCTTTTCATTCTTAGGTCCAGCATAAGCTCTAACACTACTAAAAAATAGGCTGTTAACAATTAATTCATTCAGATCAATAATCAATCAAGGAACAGAACGACAAGCTAAAGCCTTTCACATTATAAAAATGAGCTAACATGAAATCTAGATCTACTATTTCCTAATTCAAGATCCATTATTCAATTCTCAAGAATCCCAAAACAACAATTATTCCAACAGGATCCACCTCACAATCCAATCACGAATCAAAAATTTTTTACATTCTCCTAGAAATGAAGAAAACAACTAACTAACTAAGCAAAATAATAATAATAATTAAACACTAACCAAAAAAAAAAAAGTACCTGGTAGAATCTGATTGCTTCGGGAGAGCTAAAGGAGAAAAAGAAAGATAAAGCTTCCACTATAAGCTAATGAGAATCTAAAAAGAATACGCCATTGAAGCTCAACTCTCTCAGGTTAAAGGACAGATCTGAATCGTTTACGCGTTAGATCTCAAAAACCATACAAAGAGCGGCAAATGAGAAGCTAAGAGAACCGAGAAAGTTATATATGTATAGAGAAAGAGGAAGAGAGAGAGAAATGGTAAGTGGTGAATTTGTGAGAGGTGAAGGAATTAGAGACTTGTTACGTGACCGTGACGTACCCGCTACAGAGAAACAGATTTGCTAAAGAGACAGGAGAAGGTTTTAATTGTTTTCTTAAAGTTTACTCTCACTGGCTTACATCTGGAGGACGCTTGTCTTATTAGTACTACTATTATGGATTTGCTAGTTATTATTATTATTATTATTATTATTATTATTATTATAATACTAATTATGTAATACTGACTAATACACCACTGCCACTACTACTAGTACATTATTAGGGATTAGCATTATTTATTGTTTGTTATGTTTTGCTAGTGATGGATGATTCAATATGGTCAAGCCTTTTGAATAAAATTGAATTTTCAATTAGAAATGGCAAAGTACAACAATTAAATTAATATGAATAATATATATATATATAGTGCATTATATGCTTTAAAAACTAAAACTCAACGTAACTGAGGGGTTAAGAGATTCGGGATTAAGAAATTCATCAAGTTGTGGATTCGAGCCCCTTTCATCGTAAAATTTCTATGAATTAATTTATGTTTTTTGAAGTGAACGAAAAATAATCGGGTCTGGATAGAAAAATTCACATATTTTTTTTACAAGTAACTCTCACCTTTTTTAAATATATATGAAATTAATTTTATTTTATTAGAACCCTCGTAAAAAATAAAAAAGAGCAACACATTTATAAATAATTTAAGTTTGCTGTAGCCTTGAAGAAGGAAAATCCCAATACTAATGGGTCATTGTCAAGTTTGTTGTGAAAGCAACCAAATATGATATGGAGAAACATTTTTTTTTTTTTTTAACTCTTGTGTCTAGGGGTCAACATTCTGTTTAATCAATCAAACCGAATATATACTATATTGATTGGAACCGGATTCAATGCTACCAAAGTTAGTTTGGTATCAATCGAATCGAATCAAATCAATTTGAATTTAGTTATGTTATTCTCAACAAAATCAAATCTTTTGAGCATATGATTGGTTAGCTATAAATGCCTAAATTTGAAACCGAAAGCCATTCGTTAATCATTATTCAAACCGAACAATAACCAATGTTTAAAAACTAATCAATAACCAATGTTTAAAAACTAATCGAACTAAATCGAAATGGTTTGATTATTTGATCCAGACCAAATATTGCTAGCCCCTAATTGTCTCATTCTCCGTCTATGTTGTAGAAATGGTCCTTTTTTTTAGAAGATAGAAATGCTCAATTTTGGTTATTAAATTTTCATAAAATATCTAATTTACTAAAAAAAAAAAAACTTTAAAGTTTATGACCAATTTATCCATTTTTTGTAAAAAATAATAAATTATTTGATTATCCGCTTTTAAAATATTTTAAAAACTTAAATTTATTTAAAATTTCCACAAACAAAGAAAAAAAAATATATTCAACCATTTGTTGAAGATGGAGAGCAAACACTTAATTTTTATATATTTTTAGTCTTTTTAAGGTTTTGTATTTTTTAAATTTCTTATTATTTAAAAAATAAAAAATAAAAAATAATTTAATTTTATAAAAAAGATAAATTAATCATATGTATAAATTTTATATTTTAAATTAAATATAGAATAAAAATCATTCACAAAAAGTAAATAAATTAAAAAAAAGAAAGCAAAAAACGGTGTGTTTTGCGCTTTGAAAAAGGAACAAAGAGGTCTAAACCCTAATGCACTTCAAATCATTAAACCCCAAATATCTCTACCTCTCTCCTTCTCTAATGGAGCAGCAGCGAAAGAACCAATTGTTACCGCTAAACTTAAACCAGAAGGAGAAGCAACAAACAGTATGCGAACAATGCAAAGAGAACCCATCGAACTACAAATGCCCAGGCTGCTCTCTTCGCTCCTGCAGCCTCCCTTGTGTCAAAGCTCACAAGGAACGCACTGGCTGTTCGGGCAAGCGGAATCAGACCCAATTCGTCCCTCTATCTCAGTTCAATGATAATCTGTTATTATCTGGTATTCTTCTCTTCATCAAATATGATTTTTTTTCTCTCTCTATGAATTAATCTGATGCTTGTCAAGCATTTTCTTTTATCTTTAGCTTGTTTTTCTTCAAATTGTGAATTCTCTCTACATAAATCAGAGGCAGATAAGTGTTGGCTGAAGGTGTTTTTGTGTATGGATTGTAGGTTATTGGTTTTGAAAGAGCTTTCTGTTTGTTAAAGGAAGGATTTTTTTAAAAAATTATTTAGTTGATTTATGGTTTATAATTATATTTTCCTAAATGAAGTTTTGCTGACAAGTTGATGCTATTTCTGCGCTTTCGTGAAATTTTCAAATAGATTACAATTTGCTGGAGGAAATGAAGAGGGTTGCTGAATCTGCTCAAAGAATGAGAACAAAATTGTGTGCATATCCTCATTTTAAGTTACCAGCTCATCTTCGAAGCCTTAGGGGTGCTGCTGCAGGCCGCAAAACAAAGCTTCTTTTTCTCCCAAGTGGAATGTCAAAGAGGGAGAAAAATCAATCTCGATACAACCAAAGGTTATCATCAATTTTGTTAAAAGCGGGCATATGTTTAAATGTGGTATTAATGAATTTTATAATCTTTTAACACTTCTGATGTATCAAGTTTTTTGAGAATATTGATAAGTTTCCTTGGTATCTCATGCTTATGCTTGCCTCTGGTATAAATTAGCATTGTCGTAAATTCTTATTATTTGGTTGATATCATATTATAAAGCTTTTCCCTCTGTTGTTTCTTTTAGTATTATCTAAATATTCAAATAAATAGCTGCTTACCACCATTCCTGTTATTTAACTTTACTTGTTGTAAAGGTGGTTTTTAAAATTAGTACTAAGATGGTTTTTTAAATTAGTTTTCGAATATGCAGTAATACCTGTTTCTTCATTGTTTTGTTTCAGGAAGAAATTTATATCTTGGACAATTGAGTGGCGATTTCACGCTACAGCTGTTGTTTTACTTGACCATGGGTAAAGTTTTTTACTGTCTGTTGTTATTACTTTTCGGTAATCTCTTGGTATTTGTAACCAAGGTAGCTAATCTGCCCAAGAACTGTGGTGTAATTTTTGCTGCAGAGTACATGAAGACAGAAACCTTTGCTCTATAATTGAGAAGCATCTAAAACCTGGGCCTTGGAGTAATCAGTTAACGCAATTCTCTGAGGAGCATCTGGAATCTCTCAAATTTTTTATCCGTAAATATCCAAAGGTATATATATATATTCATACTACTTCCAGGACCTATATGCAAGAACTAAACTCATGTTTTACATTTGATAGTTCACTCAACCAAACTGATTATACATTCAAACAAATTGGGTTTAATAATTTTTCTCTATTGTGTCCATTCGGGGACAAGCATTTTTTGAGCTGTAGTGATAGTGATACTAAGTATCGTTTTGTTTAATCACAGGGACTAATGTTTTTAGTTCAACTTTTTAACCAAACCAATCTTTTACTGCTTACATTCATTTTGCTTTAAGGATTTAATTTTTATGTTTTTGTTTTATACTGAATAGTTAAATTTAAGTTTTTGTTTTGTTTCAGGGACCCAAGTCACTCTTTCATGAGGTGGACATAAAGGCCCCATTGAGGCAACAATTAGCAAAAGTAGTTATTTTGGAGTACCCTGTTATTCATGTTTTTCTCCCTTCACACAAAATTGATTTTGAAGTTGTCAAAGTTGTGGATCTTGTCAGTCAGAGACCTGACAATAAGAATTCTGTTCACAATGATCAATCAATCCCAAAAGGTGTTGTCTTCAAGGAAGAGGAAATAGAAGAACATCATGGCTCTTCAGATCCTCAGGTTTATGATTTCATGAAGAATATAACTTTGAGTCCGCCGCATGAAATCCCTCATCATAATGTGTCTGAGAAAGCATTTGATGGCTCGTCTAATGGCTCCATATTGGCGAGAGGGACAACAGGCAATGATTCACATTCCAGCTCCAAGAGCATAGAACTAGGAATTTTTG
Organism: Jatropha curcas; assembly: GCF_014843425.1. The sequence goes on along the minus strand of NW_023591572.1, from coordinate 358,941 downwards.
ATATGGACTTCGATTTCGACCCAGGCTTGATAGATGCATACCCAGATCTCATTGGGGAAGTCAATCCCGATTACTTTCTTTGTTTGGACAGTGAATTTCTCAAGGAAGAGAAGATAGAGGAAAGCAAAGATTTCCCAAGTTCACAGGGAATTTTATCACTGCAGGAGGAAGTAGAAGAGGGGGAAATTGTGGAGTAATTGATACTCTGTATCTGTGTCGCAATTTTATTGATGTACCTTAAAGGAGCAGCTCCTTTGAAGTGTTTTTCGACTCTAGGTTCGGTTCTTCAATCCTTTAATATTAAGGTTGCGGAGCAGAGTTCATGTCTGATTGTGAGGCACACATGCATGCCTGCATATGAAGCTTATGGATGCAATCTGAAATGTACATTTGGACTGCCACATCTAATTACATTGGAACATATGGTTTTGATATTGGCAGTCTGTTTTCATGCTTCCACCTTTGGAAACTGCCTGCCTTCTTAATATGCTAGAGCTACATAGCTGGTGAAACTAAGATGTTGGTCATCTTTCGTCTCCAGATGTTCAATGGTTTAACTATTTTATTCACTTCAGTTGCAAAATTCCATGGTAGAAAGCACTTGGTTGTCATTCAAAATATCTTACTCTGTATTTTTGAGCCATGATATATACGTATACTGATCAGTTGATATATGGTGCTTGTAAATTGAGTGCTAAATATTAATATAATTTTAGAATTTTATTTCAGTGCCAAACTTTCAATAAATTTACTATTTTACTACGTAGTTTACGATTTATAATAATAATAATAATAATAATAGGAATTATAAAAGCCTACAAGCAAAACTACGTCGATTTAGCTTAGGGTTGCATTTTCAACAATACAGAGAAAATAAAATTCCTCTTAAACAACAGCTTACTGCGCCTTCTACTATCCATTTGCAATTCTCCTTCTGCCATTCCCAGTCTTGTTCTTTCTATACTTTCACGTCGCTTCCGTGCACGTCGACTCGGCAGGAGTCTTGCTCTTCAACCGTAGTGCCACTGCCAGGTTCCTCCATTTCCATTCTCGATTTTATTTATTTATTTTATTTTCTTTTTCGCCATAAGATGTCTTCGTTTCTTTACGTGCAGGTTTAAAATGGGTTACTTTGTTATTCAAAGATTCCTGTTAAATGAATGAAGCTAATTAATTTTTTGAAAATGTGTATGTATTAAAAGAGAAAAAAGAGAAAGGAAATTAGATATTTTGTGTGAGAAACAAGTCAATTTGGAACTCATAATAACTGTAATACCAACAGATGGATATTTTGAGAAGTAGGCTAGCTAAGGCTGTCAAAATCCTGTTGGTTTTATATGACAACTAACTAAATATTATTGTATTTATTTTGATTTAATAAAATTATTACAGAGAAATGAATTCCAAGTTCCCACTACTGATTACTGAATTGAAATATGCAGAGGATGCAAATGCTAAAATCTCTGTATTACTTTTCCAATTAGGGTTTCTCTGCTCTTCCCTGTTATTTACTCTCTTTACTGAGCTTTCATTCTCTGCAAAGAGAGATTGAAAGCAATCATTTCGAAAATGGAGTCAAACGGAACTGACGTTGCTCAAATCCTCGACGAGATTAAAACATTGAAGGCAACGAAGACTGACATAGAAAATAGAATTGCGGCTCTCGAAGCTAAGCTCCGTCACTTGAATCTCCCCGACGACACCGTCTTTTCAAACGATTCTTCTCTTCCAGTTTCCATCGTCGATTCTGGTTTCGGCCACGGTTTATCGTCTGATACGATTTACCGTTACAGTCGTCATCTCTTACTCCCTTCCTTTGGAGTTCAAGGTTCTCTCTCTCTCTCTCTCTCTCCTCCATTTCCAAATCGTCGATTCTGGGTTTTCGGCCAACGGTTTTTATCGTCTGATACGATTACCGTACAGTCGTCATCCTCTTACTCCCTCCTTTGGAGTTCAAAAGAGTTCTCTCTCTCCTCTCATCTCTCTCTCTCCCTATATAATATATATATATATTATATATTATATAATTGGATATTTAAACTTTTGATCGGTGGGTAATCCTTTTTGTATATATATAATTGGATATTTAACTTTATGATCGGTGGTAATTCCTTTTGTTTGTTGAATTATAGCGCAGTCAAATCTGTTAAAGTCTTCTATTTTAGTTGTTGGAGCTGGAGGGTTGGGGTCGCCTGCTCTGTTATATCTTGCAGCTAGTGGTGTTGGTAAGGCATGCTTAGATGCTTTTCTTCAGGCCTAATGTTTGTTCTTGGTTTTGAAATAAGTTCTCTAGCAATAATGTTGGAGTAATACAATGTTTTTCTTATAGCACATATTGATTTAATAGAATTACAAATGCATAATTTTAAATGCAATGCATTTTTTATTTCTTTTCTTTAATTTCAACTGTCTTATGCTTTTCTTATAGAACATCTTGATTCAATAGAATTACAAATGCATAATTTTAGATACAATGTATTTTCAATTTTCTTGTCTTAATTTTCTCTCTCTTCATATGCATTCATAATAATGATAGAAATTTATTTATTTTTATGTATTTCTGTAATTAAAAAACTTGAAAGGAACATTAACAAAAGCATGAAAGGATGAAGAATATGTACTGTGCACTAAAGTGAAGAAGAAAATGCTTCAATTTTAGCACTTTTTGTAATTCTATTGTCCCGGAGTTTTAATTGAGATAATCATATAGACAATAGCTTTTGATAAATAACTCAAAATGTGCTTGTGCAACCAATACATCAATGTAAGTTGTTTGTGGGTTGAATACTAGATAATTAAATATGCTAAGTTTTCATTGTACTTGAAATATTCCCTACTTTTCGGGAATTCCCCTTTTCTTTTTCTTTTTTTTCCCCTAAAATTTTTGGACTTACCTTGCAGGTCGGTTGGGTATTGTTGACCATGATGTTGTTGAGTTAAATAATATGCACAGGCAGGTATAAAGTTGGAACCGTGAACATTGAAAAATCATCGTTACTACTATTATAGTTGTATTCTAGTATTCTATAATTGTAATGTTTTTATGCATGTTTTACCTTTTTTCTATTTGTCTGTCCACAATAAGAACAATAAAAGGGCTACTAAGACTGAGAGTTAGGTTTTATCTTGTGTGCAACTTTGTCTTTTGTTGTTGAACCATCATCTTGGAGTCTTTGAGTACTTGTATTTGCATGCATTTTTCTTTATGTTTTGTTCTTCTCAATTACATCTTTTAATTGTGGCTCAGGCTCTAATTGTAACTAACTTGTATTGTTATTTTCTGTACTCCAGGTTATACATACTGAGCCATTTATTGGTCAGCCCAAAGTGAAATCTGCTGCTGCTGCCTGTCGCTCGTATGTGTACTTCCAAATCATTCATCTTTTGTTCTTAAAATATTTGATCTCCAGCTGCATGTCAAATATCAGATCCCTCATTAATTTTGCATTAAGAACCTATGGAGTAATAACTTTCAAGTTGAAGTATTAGATATTATATGCTGTAAACGATGAACTCAATCATTCTTGTCACCGCTGTGAATCTTAGAAGTTCCTATTCTAATTGTATGGTTTTCTTCTGTTTAATCCGTATATTTGTGTTCAGGATCAACTCCACCATTCAGATTGTGGAGCACCAAGAAGCTTTACGCACACACAATGCCTTGGAAATATTTAGCCAGTATCCTTAAAATAATGAATCTGTGTTATGTTTTCTTTTCTCTTTCTATCCATGCTTTACATTTTATTTTCCTCTCTTTTTTCCTTTTTAACTGTCAGGACAACTTTTGTGGTCTCCATAACTACCAACTTTTTAGATATGACGTAATAGTAGATGCAACAGATAATGCCCCAAGCCGTTACATGATCAGTGATTGTTGTGTGGTGTTGGGAAAGGTATTAGCAACTTAAAGTGCTTGTTATAAACTTATAATGATTTTGCAAATACTGTCAGAAAGTGTTGGGGTAGTCTTCCACATGTATGTAATTAGGAATAATTTGGACTTGATTCATGTAATTTGCAGCTTTTGTTGGTGTTACTTTCTTTAATTCCCTTAAATCTAAATGGATTCAATAATCATGTAAACTGTGTGGAGTCCAAGTGATAGTTACTCTTATTAAAGCTGATGGTCTGCTTTTGTCTATAAATGGTCCCAATTTCTTTTCATATAAACTGAGTGAGTTGCATGATATTCAATCGTCAGTGCTAATCCTTTTTTCTTTTTTTTTTATTTTTTATTTTTTTTATCTTTCAACATTAATCACTTCCTGCTTGTCTACATGCAGCCTCTTGTTTCTGGTGCTGCATTGGGATTAGAAGGGCAGGTATCCTCCTATTGTTGTCATATCAAATAAGAAATCACATGCACATTCCTCTGTATCTTAATATGCCTTGAAAACGCTGGATCTGACTCTATCAAATATATATCCTAGCTCACAGTTTATAATTACAAAGGAGGTCCATGCTATCGATGCCTTTTTCCAACCCCACCTCCTACAACAGCATGCCAAAGATGTGCTGATAGTGGAGTTTTAGGAGTTGGTATGTTACACAAATCATGAACATAAGTTTTGTAGAAATTTTAATTTTGATTGCTGTCCAGGCTTTGCATAGGACATTGCTTTTGTTTATGTTAGAGATCTATGAACTTTTAATTACTGTCTTGTTTACTGATATGCTTTATGATATTCTGCTGAACATAAGCATACTCTGCTACATGGTTACTTTTCTTATCGATTAATTTATTTTGCAGTTCCTGGTATCATTGGTTGTCTTCAAGCACTTGAAGCCATAAAAATTGCTAGTGACGTTGGTGAACCTCTATCAGGACGGATGCTTCTATTTGATGCATTGTCGGCACGAATTCGCATTGTTTGTTCCATCTTTGATTTGTTTAATGTTTTTATCTGTCTTTAGTTGTGTTTCAAGCTTATACGGGATTGTTGTATTATTGGTCAGGTCAAGATAAGAGGCAGGTCATTGAATTGTGAAGTTTGTGGAGAAAATGCAGCATTTAATGAAAAGCAATTTAGAGATTTTGATTATGAGAAGTTTACTCAGTCTCCATTGTCCACGGTACTATTGCATTCTTAACTTGTCTTTTTTTTCAAAATGCAACTGTGTTTTGATTGGACTGGGATTTGGATCGATTTGTTCCATTCCCAAAAGAAAGGCAAAGTGAGACTTTGCTGATTTGTCTTCATATACGTGTGTTTTTTAGATAAATTCAGTACCTTCATTCACAGTTGTTTTAAGATTTCAAGGTGAACATAGAGTCTCTGATTTCACAACTTCTATTTGGCGTGCAGGCTCCGCCAAAGTTGAACCTGCTTTCAGCAGGCTCCAGAATAACCTGTAAAGACTTCAATGAGAAAGTTGTTAAAGGGGAAGCGCACGTGTTGGTAGATGTACGCCCTGCCCACCATTTCAAGATTGTTGCTCTTCCCAATGCCTTGAACATTCCATTAACAAGTTTGGAGGCTAGGTTGCCTGAAATCTCATCCGCATTGAAGGAAGCAGGAGGCTGCAGAGGTACTGAATCAGAATCAGGCGTGAGCCTATACATAGTATGTAGAAGAGGGAATGATTCGCAGAGGGCCGTTCAAATGTTACACAGCAAGGGCTTTACTTCAGCTAAAGATATCATTGGAGGCTTGGAGGCCTGGTCCCATGATGTAGATCCAAAATTCCCTACCTATTAGAAGTTAAATGGTACTTAGTACTTCACATTCCTGTAATATTACTTAAAAGGGATTATTTGCTTGCAAGCTGTTCTCTATTTCGAAACATCTCCATTAGAGTAGAGGTAGCCCTCCTCAAATTCTTGTGGGACCGATCAAACCGGATATATATATTCGAATTTTGTGGGACCGAGCAGATCACATCGGGTTGGATATATATTTATCTATATATTTAGATATATTGTTGGAATTGGAAGATGCTTGAAGCAACAAGTTATCTATATTTTTATTAAAAAGACTTTGACATATCGATACAAAGTTATCTTTGACACAACAATATACACACACGTATTTGAATCTATCACGTGTCACATCAATTTATTTTATAACTAATTTTTTTATTTAGATGGAAGCAAAAGCTTAGAAAATCTAGCAAACAATTAGAGAGTTGATAATATTAAAAAAATTTTATTTGAAGGTAAAATTATAATACTACAAAATAAATTTTGGGTCTTTCACTTAAAATGTGAATGTCATAAAGGCTTCAACTTAGTTGTCTGATGGATAGGTTTCACCAAACAATTTGGCTAATAATAAATGCTGATTCCATTATTTATAAATAAGAATTAGTTATGATAACATCATACATAAAATTCCAACTTCATAAATATCTTTTAATCTTGGAAGATGCTTTAAGCAACAAATTTTCTATTTTTTTAGAAGCTGATTTACTATTTAATCCTTAAATTTTAATTGAAATTATCATAATATTCCTATTATTTGAAAAAAATCATTAATTTATACTTAAAATTTTATCAATAAAGTATTAATTAAAATAATAAGTAATTTCAATTTCCATAAAGATGGAAACACAGATTCGATTCACAAAAAAGACAAAAAAACATATTCCAAAAGAATTACAATTTTGGAAGACTCACTAAAAAAGGCACCAGTTTAATTCTCAAAAAGCATAATCACCTAAAAGGCCAAAAAAAAAAAAAAAAAAAAAAAATCACTAAAAAGAAGGCACCAGTTTATTCTCAAAAATAAAAGCATAATTCACCTAAAAGGCCAAAAAAAAAAAAAAAAAAAAAAAAAAAAAAAAAAAAAAAAAAAAAAAATACTCCACGGAAATCACTCACTCAAAATGGCAAAAATCATGGCCTAAAGAAATTACATCTTCTTGAAAAAGAAAATTAATCTTCTTGAAATATTTAGCCCATGTGTCTAAACTGTCTGGTAAATATTTTGGCCAATAATTCCAAGGGACCACCTTTTCATTGGAACTAATCATGTGGGACCACTATTCTAAGTTTTTTTAATCATGGCTATTACAATTATATTACCGAAATTACCCTTGGAAACTTGCTTTATCATCCTCCAATAATATTGGCAATCAAAGGGTGAAACTGAAAGTAATGCGAAGTGGGGTTTAGAGTTCAGAGACTGATTGATGGTGAAAACTAACTAAAAATGAAGATTACAGGCTCTCTATTCATATTTCTCATTTCTCTGGTTTCATCAGTGGTCTGCAGTGAAGATTCTACGGAGAGTTTGGCTTATGGTCACCATCACCGGAACAGTTTTCCGGCTGGATTTATATTTGGGACTGCATCATCTGCTTACCAGGTTTGTGCTTGGTCTCCTGTCCTGCTTGTTTATGGGCAAGTTGAATAATGTTGTTGTGATTAATGTATTTCTGATTCTTCAGATTGAAGGTGCAGCAAATGAAGATGGTAGAGGACCAAGTATATGGGACACCTTCAGCCAAAAATATCCTGGTTCCTCTCTCTATCTCTCCTTTTCTCATCATATGTAATTTGTACATTCCAAATTTATTATATTGTATCAAAATCAAAATTACAGATTGAATTGAAGTCTAAGAGTTAACAAATAATACCTTCCTAGTTTCAAGAATAAATGTCCATGTTTTTTCCCCTAATATTTATCAGAAAAGAAAGAAAATTAGAAAAGATGAATCTTACTGCCTGCTTGGTAGGAGAGAATAGCTCAAGAAAGAAAGAGAGGGGAAAGAAAGGGGGTGTCTGGAAATTATCATTCTACCCTTTGGGAACCTTGAAGACAGGCAGAGGCTGGTTAAAGGGTTTAAAAGAGTGGGCCCCACAAAAACTGTTTCAGTGCAAATTGAAGAGAAACCCAGGGGAAGCATGAATTTTCAGTGCTGTGGCCAAGATTAGGAAAGCAAATATCCTATGTCACCAATCAGTATTCATTTCCCCACCTCACATTTTTTTGTCTTTTTTTCCCCCAAAACAAAGCATTAGGCTTTGAGCCGTATATGGTGTAATTGTATATTAACTAAGCTTTGAAGCATCATATTCTCCTAATGGAATAACATAAAACTGTACTTTGACAATAGTTTTGGTTGGTTCTGTAGAGAAGATAAAGGACCACAGTAATGGAAACATTGCCGTCGATTCATATCATAGGTACAAGGTAAATATCCTTTCACATGCACATTTTGTTCCTACTTTTATATGTCAATATGTTGCTAGTATCACTACTCACGCCTACCTTGCAAGTCTTTTTTTGGGAATTTTTAATAGTGTGTTCAATCACTTTATTTTTGCTTGCATAAAGTGATGATTTTTTTGTATGGTGTGAGGACTCCAGGAAGATGTGGCTATAATGAAGTCCCTGGGTTTTGATGCTTACAGATTTTCCATTTCATGGTCTAGACTATTACCTCGTGAGTATTCACTACCAAGGTTTAAAGGTTTTATGGATAAAGGTTTAAACTTTAAAGGTATTCATATTTTAAATTCTATATATAGGTGGTCACCTTAATGGAGGAGTAAATCAAGCAGGCATTAATTACTACAATAATCTGATCAACGAACTCCTATTGAATGGTCGGTATTCAGAATTGGACATTTTGCTCTTGTATAAAACATTGTACTCTTGTTCTTTACATCTCTAATAAGTGAAAATAAGTGAATGTATTAGTTTATTTTGATGTGATTTAAATCAATAGTTGCTGCTATATCATGAAGGAATCCAACCTTTTGTGACTTTATACCACTGGGATCTTCCACAAGCCCTTGAAGATGAATATGGTGGTTTTTTAAGTGCCAAAATCATGTAAGTACTTGATTAATGGTCATCATCTTATGGTTGTTTATGTACAATTAAAGCTTAATGCTAATTGTTTGTTCAATTAAATTCCATATGCAGCAAAGATTTTCATGACTATGCGGAGTTATGCTTCAGCAAGTTTGGTGATAGAGTAAAGCACTGGATTACCTTGAATGAGCCACTTGTCTCTGCAGATGATGGGCATGCACGTGGCATAAAAGCACCAGGCAGGTGTTCAAAGTGGTTATCTCGAAACTGCACTGGTGGTGATTCAAGTACTGAACCATATATAGTAGGCCATTACCAACTTCTTGCTCATGCTGCTGCAGTTAAAGTTTACAGGGACAAATATCAGGTTCAGTTTTTTTTTTTCCCTCTACAGTTAAAAAAATAGAAAATTTTTTCCAATAGGTAATTTTATGAGCCTGCACCTCTTATATATATACATAGATGTCTCAAATGGGTCAAATTGGAATTACTTTAAACTGTGCCTGGATTGTACCCATGACTGAGTCAAGTCAAGACTCTAGTGCAGCATCTCGAGGCATCGCTTTCCAGTATGATTGGTAAGCATATACATCTTAGTCAGTTTTCTAAAAAAAAAAAAGAAAGTATGTCTTCTTTTCCTTTTACATCTGATTGAGTAACCACTGTTTTATTAGTGTTTTACGAATGAACTAGTCCAAATTAAATGTTCACTGGAAATCTATATGGAGAATATGCCTAATCCTAAAATGTTTCATTTATGATGATTTTTGAAGGTTTATGGAACCACTGAAGTCTGGCTCGTATCCAGTTGATATGGTAACTCATGTGGGAAAAAGATTACCTCAATTTTCTGCAGAGCAATCCTTGATGGTTAAAGGATCTTTTGATTTCATTGGCCTAAATTATTATACTTCAAAATATGCAACTGATGTTCCTTGCAAAAGTGAAAACTTAAGCTTTTCCACGGACTCTTGTGTTAAGATTACAAGTAAGCTCCTTTAGTGTTCTCAGTTCCTTTTCATTATAAGAAACCCCTACTTTTTTGGTGCTTCTAACAGATAGTAATTTGTCGCATCAGCTGAGCGAAATGGGATTCCTATTGGTCCAAAGGTAAGAATATAATTTAATTTGAACACATTGTCTAACAAAACAAAAATTTGAACCATTTGACTACTGGCCAAATTATATTTCATAATATAATCAACATAATTGAACTTGCAGACGGCATCAGATTGGCTTTATGTTTATCCTAGAGGAATCCAAGAACTTTTGCTCTACACCAAGTACAAGTTTAACAATCCAGCCATTTATATAACTGAAAATGGTAATTTGAATCAATCAGCCATTCAGGATGCCTATTTTATAAGGGAACTAATTTTTAGACTTGCTAGTTAATTTATAATCATCATAATACTTTTTGCAGGAGTTAGTGAGCTTGACACTGGTTCTTTATTGCTTGATGATGACATAAGAGTTGATTACTATAATGCTCATTTTTCATTCATAAAAAAGGCAATCATGTGAGCGATCGATATGCAGTTAATGCAATAATTTCTCAATCTCATTGTGCAATGACTAAGGATAAAGTTATATGTCTGGATTTGAACAGGAATGGTGTCAATGTGAAGGGATTTTTTGCATGGTCACTGGTAGACAATTTTGAATGGGATGATGGTTACAAAATTCGTTTTGGAATCATCTACATAGACTATACAGACAGATTGAAGAGGCACCCGAAAAAATCAGCCTTGTGGTTCAAGGAATTTCTTCATTTCGGGAATCAGACTCGACTAAAGAGACAAGATCTTGCAGTTTATTAATTAGATTGAAGAAAGAGGAAGTATGTTTTTCTGGAACTGAAAATTGTATCAAACTAAGTAAAAATATATCAACTTTCAGGACAAGTGTTCTTGCAAGTGAAGTAGCCTAAGCACATGTCTAAACAGGCAAAGTCAGTGTTTTAATAGGATCTTTTATCCATTTTCCATCGCAACCATTCATCGAATGAAATAGAATGAAATTACACAGAAATTACTAGATTAATATATAATTAAAGTGTATTATGTTGTTCGTGTGGTTCTACAATATTCAGTATCTCATTGTTTTACTGGCCTTGTCTGCTCTTTCCTACCGGTTGAAGTTGCAGCAGCAACAGGGTTGCCCCTCTTCTCAGCAGTTGGTCTCACAATCTCAGGGTACACAATCCTTTCATAGTCATTGACTCTGTTCGCATATCTTAAGTACAAAGCCACCACTAGACCAATAACCTGGAAAAAGACAAATATTTTTTTGAATATACTGCAAGAAATGTATTATAAATCTAATTTTCTTGATTTATTGTTACCTTTAGAGCAAGTGCTGCAATAATAACCCATCTGATGATTTTCCAATTCAGAGTGAAAAAGCGGTAGGTAGAGTTGAAGCTTCCACTTCTATCATTTGGCATATCCTGTGACATTGTACATAATATAACTATTCAATTAATTGGTCTATGAAAAAATTCAAATAGTTAAAAGAACAAAAAATGAAATTGTACCTTTTGCCGGTTGTGATTGAAGAACATGAAAGCAGCAGCTACTAGTTGTGCAATAAAGAGTAGAACCAAGAGTACAGAGTACTACTGACTGCTAAGAAATTGTTCACTTCATTGATAATAAGATAAAAACTTAAATAAAAAGATTGATATATATAGATCATAAGAATAGGATACAGTACACAGACAACAAGAGCTCCTTGTTGCAGCTCCTACGCATCCGAAACAGGAAATGACAATGAGGGATGCTCCAATTACCAGTAAAAGGTAAATAAACCTGCAAATTATTACTTTAGAAAATTAGTACTAACTATAATTAGACCTTCATTGTCTAATATTTATGTTGTACAGAAATGGAAATGAAAAAACGTGGAAATACGGAAACAATACAGGGAAACGACACTTCAAATATAATTTTACATGGAAAAGTGATATTTTAACCATGAACATGGATAAAAAACTTGTCCGCAATGCGAAACGCCAACGACTGGGAGTTTCCGTGCATCATAGTCTAATATAATGTGTAGTAGATAAACTTACCAAGCCACGGGAAGCCTATTTGAAAGCCAGCTAGATGCTTCAATAGCTAGTAGTGCTCTAGGTAAAGCTATCTGCTCATACTTCTTACTGTTATTATGAGAATGGCTCTCACGATCATTTTTCCAGTTGACCAAACAAAATATTCCATAAAACTCAATGGCTAGACCGATTAGAATGAAAATGAAGTTGTTTAATTTCAGCAGGAATTCTATAATAGATAATCTCTTTGCCATTTTGAAAGACAATTTCAAGAGAATCTGTCTAATAAACTCTGCATGAACAATATTTTGTTTCTTCAATCAGTAGCTATTCCTGTAGCCATTATCTCGCTCTACGAAGCTTCGGGGAGAGAAGGAAGAGACAAGAACGAGGAAGAGTGGTAGTTAAAGATTTGTCAAGTACAGTATTTATATCCTACCAACCATAATTATCCAATAAGAAACACATTGCCAATGTCAAATTTATAAATTCCTGAGGTGTACAGCTAGCTGTTCATTTCTTGTAGTCCTAAATATATATATATATAGGTTCCATGAATTTAAGCTGGCAAAAGAAGGATTCTTTCTTTCCATTTATATATATATATATATATATATATAGGTTCCATGAATTTAAAGAACGGTTTATACCTTCTCCTTATTTTGTCATTTTAGTTTCCATCATTAAAATTTGATGATTATCTGATAGTTTAATGCTAGTTCAAAATAATTTCAGCAAATATTCACTATGTACCCTTTTTGCATTAGTTAAAAAAAAAAAAAAAAACTAGTTCAAATAATTTCCGCAAATAGTTCAAACTATTGTCCCTTTTTGGCAATTAGTTAAAAAAATAACAAAAAAACCAAAATAGGACCAATGTTTATGGTTTCGTGATAACTCTAAAGAGTTACATCAAACGCTATGTTTTTGCCGAACACAGCTCAAGGAGTGAACTAATTGTGATGCATGAATGTTACGAGATCAGCTTCTGAATTGGCTACCACATCGTATCAAAGTGGAATTTCACTATTCTCAGTTAAAAAAAAAAAAAAAAACAAAATAGGAACCAAATGTTATTTGTATAACTTCTAAAAGTTACATCAAACGCTATGTTGCCGAACACAGCTCAAGGGAGTAATTAATTGTGAATGCATATGTTACAGACAGCTTTGAATTGGCTACACATCTATCCAAAGGGAATTTACTATCTCATGCTCCATGCAAGGGATAAATACAAAAATCCACCCATTTTCATAACAGAAAATGGTAAGTAATTAACTAATTAATATACAAATTCTTTTTTTTTTTTAGATGGAAATTAGCAAGCATTAACATAGCTGAAACTGATCATATATATAATTTTCCAGGTCTTGCTGATATAAATAATGCTTCATTGCCAATAAAAGAAGCTCTCAAGGATGGGTTGAAGATAAAATACTTCCATTCCCATTTGACATATCTCCTAAAGGCAATCAAGTGAGAGCTTTACTTAATTATTGTATTATATCGTAATTAGTTAATTAGTGAAATTAATTAATATTTTGGGACGCAGGGAGGGAGCTAATGTGAAGGGATATTATGCATGGTCATTCATGGATGATTTCGAGTGGGATGCTGGATTTACGATTCGATTTGGCATGATTTATGTTGATTTCAAGAACAATTTGAAGAGATATATGAAACATTCTGCTTTTTGGTACAAGAAGTTCCTTCTGCACTAAATTAAATCTCTTTGGTCATGTCTTAGATTGTTGCTCTGCTCTAGCTAGAAATGAGTCAATAAAGAGAGAATTTTCTTAAATATATGAGACCTATCTCTCTTTTTCTGCCTTCTACCTTTGCATGCAGCTGGGATTTGTTTGCTAACGGTGCCATATATGCATATGAAATATGTTATTTTCAATTTTCAAATAGGAATTAATTGATCAAGTTAATTATTATTCTATCAAAATTGTGTATATATAGCGGGGGAGAGAAGCAGAAAACGAACAGTCTTTGTAATCCCATATCGGCAAAGTAAGCTAACAAGTGCCACGCCTGGCACTATAAATAGCGAAGCTCAACGCTAAACCAAGCATACCTTTCTCGGCCTTTTGGCTAAGATCAAGTGTAGTATCTGTTCTTATCAGTTTAATATCTGATACGTGGGTCATTGGCTCACATGATATTAAATTAATTTTTTGAGGGGGAAGGCCCATCACAGTAGCTTGCTACTGGGGCTTTCACAGCGTCGCCTGTGTGTTGCACTATTGCACTGGCCTGGCGCACCCCACCAATGCTTAGTTTAAAAAAAATATATATATATCAGTTGCTTCAGGGAAAAAACTATTCAAGATAGAAATAGAATTATATGGAATGATTAAACAGGAAATATAATGCCAATCAGGTGGGTTTTCACCTGGACTATCCTCTTGTGAAATGAATTAACAAAAAAAAAAATGTTTGGCATAGGCATCCAATGAATTGTGAGGAGCGAGGGCTCTAGTCTGTTGGTTTACCAGTTGTTTTCACCAATCGGTTTGGTTGGTGGACCAGTTATGTTCAAATTAATAAAAAGACAACTAATGGCAGACGTTTGGTAGGCAGTCAACAAAAATATAGGAAAAAGTTGCAAGGTTTCGTGGAAATAATCATAGCGGCCGGCAAAAATACCAGCAAAAGTAGCCATGCAGCGCAAGATACGCTTTTATGTAATGTATTTGGTTACGTCGCTATATGAAAATGTTCGCATCTGGTAGCGGTGGCCTGCAACAAAGTACTAAAATAACAACGTCGATAGATACTTGGTAATGGTTTTATTGATAGATTTAGAGCTGCCGATTGTGCTACTGAGTGCAAAATGACAAGAATTGTCAATAAATAAAACCATTGAAAAATAAAAAAAAGAATGTAAATAGCAACTATAGTTTAACAATTGACACCATTAGAGTTATTGTAATGACGAGTGAGAAGTTCTTCGTAATAGGGTTATTGTTCTTGTCCAACTTGTTGGCTATAACAGACCTCGTCTCTGCTTCTTTTAATCGTAGCACTTTTCCTGCTGGATTTCTTTTTGGAACAGCTGCAGCTTCTTACCAGGTTTTTTTTTTTTTTTTATATATTATTATTGTTTTTCTCGGCATTTTTTGCAATTTTCTCACTCTTTTGAGATATGAGACAAATCTTGTCTCTGAATTCATAACTGTTGTTCTTCATAAATATTTTTTTCATGGATCGAATCCTAAACCTTACAGTAGTCGTCTGCTTAACTCACGGTTTTTCTTTGAATTATTTTTTAGTATGAAGGTGCTGCAAGTGAAGATGGAAAGGGTCCAAGTATATGGGATACCTTTACTCACAAATATCCAGGTCTCTCTCCATTATGTTCACTTTCATGTATGCAAATGTTTAAATTTTGACAATGAACCTATTGTATCGTGTCACTTGGAATGAACTAATCATATAGCGGCTCCAACTAATTTGGAATTAAAGTTTATTTGTTGTTCTATAGCCAATAGATTTAACGTATCAAGCAAGTGATGAAAGAAAAAAAAAAATGCGCATACCTTATTTTCTCGAATTATTTCATTATTTTAATTTTTGAAGAGCAATTTAATCTTCATCTCTATCTCAATTTAACGGTGGTATCATATAATTGCAGGAAGAATAGTTGGTGGTGCTAATGCAGATGTAGCTGTTGATTTTTACCATCGGTATAAGGTTTGTGAGTAATAATTTTTAGAGTCCACTAAGTGATAGAGATTTTCTTGTTTGTGATATATTTATACCATAGATAATTGAATATTCTAACAGGAAGATGCGAAGATCATGAAGAATTTGGGTTTAGATGCTTTCAGATTCTCTATCTCCTGGTCTAGAGTTTTACCTCGTAAGAACATTATATGCCAATCTAATGTTATGATCGGAAAAGTGGGAATTGGTTAAGCTAATAAACTTAATTAATTATTTCACCTTCAATCGATCGATTTTGAAAATGAAGCTTGTGCCTTTATAGGTGGGAATATAAGTGGAGGAGTGAATAAGAAAGGCATCCAATTCTACAACAATCTCATCAATGACCTCCTGTCACAAGGTCAATATTTTCTTTTCTTTTTCTAATCTTCTTTTGGGAAATTTAAAAAAGAAAAATTTGAATTTGTCATCTCTCATAAAACATACAGGAATACAGCCTTTTGTGACTATATTTCATTGGGATCTACCTCAAGCCCTTGAAGATGAATATGGTGGCTTTTTGAGTCCTCAAATTGTGTAAGTAAAGCAATAATTATTAATTAAAGAAACAAATATAGTGCTTAACAATAATTCTAACAATCCGAACGGACACTTTCGAGGTTGATCACTATAACTTATATCATAGGTTTGATCCTCTGTAATGCAAACTTTCTCAGACCAGCCCTTTTGCTTCTAAGGGCGAGCGGAGACTAGTTAGATTTACTATGAACTGTAAAACGGACATAGACATGATCATCTCACGGAAGTATAAAAAAAAAAAATAATTTTTTGACCCACTATATACATCCATACAGGGATGATTTTAAGGACTACGCAGAGCTTTGCTTCAAAGAATTTGGTGACAGAGTGAAGCATTGGATAACATTAAATGAACCATGGAGTTATAGCAATACTGGGTATAACATGGGCATTTTTGCACCAGGCAGGTGTTCTAAATTTATGAACCCTCAATGCTTGGCTGGTGATTCTTCAACTGAGCCTTATTTGGTTGGCCACCATTTGTTACTTTCTCATGCTGCTTCTGTAAAACTATACAAGGAAAAATACCAAGTTAGTATTCTCAATTCTTCAATACCATATATCTAAATTCACCTGATGCATAAATTTAAGGATGTCACACGTCAAATCATGTAAATTTCATGGGCAAATTAATATATTTAACCCGACTAAATTTAAGAAAGTAACTCATTTCCTTATCTTGGAAAATGATTGGATTTTGAAGGGATCTCAAAAAGGACAGATTGGGATAACACTAATTTCTCACTGGATGGAACCATACTCTAATAGTAAGTCTGACCAGGATGCTTCTAAAAGAGCTCTGGATTTCACGTATGGATGGTGAGTATAATTATCTTTTAATTACCAGAAATGACATTTATTAATCTTAAATAAAATTATACTAATTATACTTTTTTTTTTCACTTAATCAACAGGTATATGGACCCACTAACCTATGGTGAGTACCCACAAAGCATGGTTACCCTTGTTGGAAATAGACTGCCCAGATTCACCAAAGACCAATCTAAAATGGTGAAAGGATCTTATGATTTTCTTGGAGTAAATTACTATAGTGCCTTTTATGCATCTTCTGTTCCTGCTACTCCTAATCCTGTTAATATTAGCTATTCCACTGATTCCCTCACTAATTTAACAGGTCAGTTTTACCTTATTGGTTTATTTATTATTTTGAAATCATGTGATATATAATAATTTAATCTTATTTGACAACATTTTATTACCAATATATATATATTTTGTAGTTGAGCGAAATGGAATTCTTATTGGTCCAACGGTATGTTTGGGAGAAAACTGTTTTTTTAAAAAAATATTTGAAGAAAATAAGGAGAAGAAATTAATTTTTGTTTGCATAATTGAACTTGCAGGATGGTTCGATGTGGATTCACTCATATCCAAAAGGTTTACAAAATGTTCTTAAATATACTAAGGAAAAGTATAATAATCCAACAATTTATATTACCGAGAATGGTAAGGAAAGATAATTATTTATTTATTTGTACATATTAATATGCTTTTTTTAGATTAAATGTTGAAATTCATCAATGTTTTCAGGTATTGACCAATTGGATAATGGCACCTTAACACTTAAGGAGCTTCTAAATGATTCAAATAGGATAAATTATTACAACCAACATCTTTTTTTCATTCAGAAAACCATTGAGTGAGTTCTTTAGCTAATGTGCTTTTATTAAATTTGCAAAGTCCTAATCCATAAATTTAACTTTATATTTTCGACGATTATTCTTACGGCTTTTTAAACTTTGATAAGACCTATTATGACACTTCATTTTCATATTTTAGTAATAATTATGCGTTCGTTGAAGTGGAATATAAAAGTGCAAGGTTATGATTGAATATCAGCAAAGTTATTTCATTTTAACGAGTTATTATTGAAATATAACGTGAAGTGTCAGGATGGGTCCGCACAAAGTTCAAGAGGGCCAAAAGGAGAATCAGCTAAAATCCAAAATCAAATTTATGTATTTGCATATGAAATTTTTACAAATTGAGACCGTGGTATTGGCAGGGAGGGTGTTAATGTTAAGGGCTATTTTGCTTGGTCGCTACTCGATAATTTTGAATGGGCTGCTGGTTACAGTATGAGGTATGGAATCCATTTGGTAGATTACAAAGATGGATTGAAAAGATATCCCAAGAAATCTGCTATTTGGTTCAAGAAATTCCTTCAAAAATAGAGGAATTCTATAGCGATCCATTAATTATCTTGTTGCCATGTTTCATTATTTGATAATCCCATTTTGGATTAGTGATTAAAAGCTTATTATAACAATAATAATCAAATAAAATCAGGTGCTATAAATTTTGCATCGTAAAGGTTAGTGTATTTCAAAAGATTCCATATTATCGAGAGAATTTAAAATTGTTTGATATTCGGCTATTGAAAAATATATAAAGAGGTTGTGCTCGCGCAAAAAGATTTTGAGCTAAAAATTCAATTCTAGTGCTTTATATTTTTCTTTTACCTTTGTAGCGAAATAATCCTTTTAGTACGATGCTATTCTGTACGTCTCAAATTTACATTTAATGTTTTTATTTCAACATTTTGTTCATTTTAATTATGAGATGTCTAAATTCAATTATTGCCTCATGATATGTTGGGGTCCCGGCAATAAAATTACGAGAATAATAACACACCGGAAAAATTAAAATATGACACAGATATTTACGTGGTTCACCCTTTAACTATTTTTTAATTACGACATTCTAATTCAATTATCTGCCTCATGATATTGGGTCCCGGCAATAAATTACAGATAATAACTACACCGGAAAAATTAAACATATGACACAGATATTTAACGTGGTTTCCACCCTTTAAATATTAGGCTACGTCCACGGGACAAAAAACCTGAATAGATTTTCTACTATTAAAAAATAGTAGGCTTCTACAGAGCGAGTATACAAAATAGCACTACAAAAAGTATTTCCGCAAATTAATCTTCCCAAATTATCCTCACTATTCTCTCTACCTGAGTTTTAGAACCCAATTCTAAAACTCAAACTCTCTCAAAAACTCTCTTCGCTCGGTTGTGTGTCTTGAGATGGCTGAGCCATCTCCTATTTATAGGAGAGGGTGGACGCGTTAATTACGCGTCCACTGAAACTGTAACGCGTCCACCGAATTCTAACGCGTCAACCGAAAATAAATTTTCTTCTTCCTTCTTATTTTTTTCAAATCGTGTGGGTCCTACCACGTTCTTTCTTTTTTTTCAAATGTGGGTCCCATTTGAGTGGGGACCGCACAACATGATAAAATAATTATTATTGTGGGAAAAGTCCATATTGTTAATGCTAACTTAATTAATGTCTAAATATATAAAAGCCATTTCTTTGCCAATTTAGTGCCTTTAAAATTATTTCTTTTGCTAATTATCGAAAAAAAAGTAAAAAAAAAAAATAGTATTATTGATGATATTGATGCTTATATTAACTCAATTAACGTCTAAATTAATTAAAAATAAAAAACAATTTTCTTGCCAATTCGATTCTATTCATATTTACATTATTAGATATATTAATCATTTAAAAAAGAAAATTGAATAGTTTTATTGTTCAAAATAATATTAATGATATTATTAAATATCATTAATAATTGAAAAAAAAATTAACAATATCTAATAATATTTTGTAATTTTTATCATAATTGTTTAAAGTTGAAAATAAAAATTTATATTTCATGCATAGATTTATTGAATAAAAAAATTGGATATTTTTTATATTTCTATCGCACCTTAGGCAATCAAGGACCAAGGGCAACATGCTTTTGTAAATTAATTATATTTTGGGGTTTTAATCGAAATATTAATACTCTGTTAACAGTTTGTAATTTAACTCCCCCAATTTGTTTGGGGTTAACAATTTATTTAATTTAATTTGATTTAAATTGCGGATTGGTCCTAAGTAATTTAAATTCAATACCTGTATGGGGAGTACATGATTTTGCTGTATAAACCCAAACAAACAAGAAATTCCAATTCAATATCTGTTTCAATCCCTATTTCAATTCAATTGATCATGCTGTTAAAAAACTTCAAATTTTGCGGATAGTTTTAATTGTACTCTAAATTCAACTTTCTTCTTTTAGTTTTTGAACTTCAACTTTAATTACAGAATATTAGAATAAAAAATAATATTTTATTTATTAAAATAAAAATTATTTTAAAATTGTGCCCAATATTAAAATAAAAAATAATATATTTATCTTACAAAAAAAATACTTTTTATTTATTTATATAATATTAACAAGAAGCAATGATTGTTTCAAAAAAAAAAAAGTATGGATTATCTAAAAATAAAATTATGCTGTAATGAATAAAACCTATTTTTATAAGAAATCTAATTTAAGTATAATTTCAATAAACCTTGACTAAAATTCTATGCTTAAAAAATAGCAAAACAAAAACCTAAACTAATATTCTATGCTGATAACTAATTAAAATTTATTATTTTTTACTTGGCTTTTATGAATTTTAAAAAAAAATCCTAATCAATATTAGTTAGGGTATTGTTAAATGGCGAGTTTTGGTTAACCTAACCATGTAGGTCCAATGAAAATAATATTTTATTTATTAAAATTTGAAATTAGGATACTATTATAATTAAAGTTGACCATGTAGGTCCAATGAAAATAATATTTTATTTATTAAAATTTGAAATTAGGATACTATTATAATTAAAGTTGAAATTCAATGTACTAGGAGAAAGAAGCTAGTTTTAAAATACAATTAAAACTATCTGTAAAATTTAGGGTTTTCTAAATGATTTAGCTACTGAGAATTTAAGAGAACTATATTTAATTTACATTTTTCCCAATAAGTTTTTGCTTAATTATAGGCTTAATTTAAGATTTTTTTGTTTATAGATATATATTATCTTATTTTTTTGTTTTACTTTAACAAAATAATCGTTAGCTGCAAAGAGTAGACATGATCGGTTTATTGGATCGGCGGTTTCTGTTTATAGAATTGAATCGAATAGACCAAGTTATTACACATTTTTGAACATAAAAAATAAAAAATTTCGGGTTTGATTTAGACCAAAATTGCCGGCTAACCGCTAGTTTCAAGCCATTTTCGCTTTGTATTTTAATATTCATATGAATTTTAACCAACCCGTGAATTGCCGATTTCATTTCAAAAATTTGAACCGATGATTTTGATATTATTTTAATTCATCTATGGTACGGTTTAATTTCAATACGAATCGAACCAGTGGTTATGTATAGCAAAGAGCATCTAATTATAATAATTATAATAATTATCTCCAAACCAACATACGGGGGAAAGCTTGCTATTGCTATTTCTTAACGTTGACAAATTGTCTAAGTAGTAATTTTCGATTTTGATAGGTGATATATAATATATAATACTTATATAAAATATATTATATAGGCTTATTTTTTTTTTTGTTTTATTTATATATTTTTTTTTGTTTTATTATTTTATAAATGTCATATATTTTAATCAGCATGTCGATCTTTCTTTTATATGCACATTTATAGATCTATATTATCTTATCCTTTTTGTTTTGCTTTAACGAAATAATAGCTTGCTGCAAAGGGCATCTAATCTATAAAATGGAGAAAGTTGTTTTTTTTGTTGTTTCTTTCCAATGGCAAATTGCCAGGTAGCAATTTTCAGTTTTGGTGATAGGTATATTTATATTTTTCTTTGTTTTATCATTATATATATGTCATATATTTTATAATTTATTAGTTGATTTAAATTTCTAATTGTAATAGTTTTAAGTCTTATAATTTTTTAATTGATCATGAATATTATTATTTTAAAATATTTAAATCTCATCAATGCACTATCAGGATCTCATTATTCCCCACATATTCCCACATTTACATATTGTATAGATATATATAATATATGTGTATTAAAAAAAAAAAAGAACCATAATAAGTCAAGGGAAAAAGTGCATTTTCCGACTACAAAATATATTAATTAAATAAAAAAAACATTAATTAAGAAACAATTTAAATTAATTAAGAAGAAGAAAATACTATTAGAGACATGGTTAAGATAAATCAAGAAGCAAGTTTATCTATGCTAGAAAAATATTTCGTATACGTAGATATAATTGAAATTAGGAAAATTACAAAATCCCACCTATATACATGGTAAGACAATTGTATAATTAATTAAGTTTTTGCTTAATTGTTATTATATATGCAAGACTATATAATATTCTTCTTTAAGAGTGGCAGATAACTTTGTCATATCTTGTAGAAGTTATCATCAGCTGAGTATTAATAATAGTATTATTACAATAACCTTGTCTTGTAACCATTGGACAGTTAATTACTTGTACAAAATATATTACTTATAAACTTAATTATAATTAATTACATTACCTATAAAATGTTGTTACGGATGACAGGGATGTGGGCATTCTGCCATGCGGTTAAAGAAATGCCTCTTAATTATTATTCGGATCTTCATAATTAAGGGAAGTGATAAAATAGGTTTTAGAGAATTATAAAAAATATAATTATTGTATTTAGCAGAAATAATTTACCTAATACGGCATGTGATAAAATAATTTTTAGAAATCGATAAATAGAAGTGAAATGGAGAAAATAATTAAGAAATCAAAATGTTGAAGCATGTGACTTAAAGATTAATAAAATAGGATATGATTTATTACAAAGAATAAAGTGAACAAATTAAATATTCATGACCTTATTAAAGCCACATATAAAACAAAAACCATAAACCTAACCAATTAAGAAAATGGAAACACGAAACATATGGTGTAAAAATGAGCAAAAGGCAACACCAATTAATCAGAAAAGCCAAGTCAACATTGAAAAATATTATTTTAATTTTTATGTTATCGAGTATTAAAATGAGTGATTTAACGCTCTTTCCTTATAAATGATAAATGAAGTCGAGAGTTGGATCATTATATGAATAACTGATTTGACATGAGCAAACTGAATCATTCAATGAAATTATTTCAAGTTTTCATAAAAAGTACATAGATAAATTTATATATTTAGTCAATCATCTTTTAATATTTTTGTTTTTAAATCTTGACACATTAATCTCAAACTAGAATTCGATTTTTTCATGAATTTAACATCAATAATTATACAAATTTAAACCAAAATTCAGAAGGAAAATCACAATAGTCATGGCAGGGATGGAGTTGATGTCAAGATATACTATATTATATGTGGGTATTTTGGGATGACATTGAATGGGATGCCCTGATATACTATATTATAATCTACGATTTTGTAAAAACGAGCTTATCGGCTATTAAATTTTAAAATTATATTGAGATACATGAATAATAACTTAACCTATTTCAATACAATTTATAAAATATAACTGCTAATTATTGAGTTCATTATCATATATGGTGGAGTTTATAATTTCCTTTTTTTTTTTTTTTGAATTTTACTTTTAAAAATAATGACTTTTTAACAAGAGGATCATGTATTATGATTATGGTAGAATGGAGTGAGCAAAAAGTTGGACGGCATTGACTGTCACTATTATCACACTGCAAGAAATTAGAAAACGATGAATAGTACAGCTCAATAACTTCAGCACATAAACGAATTCCCCATTTTCTTTCTCTATATAACAAAGACTAAAAAGATCCAAATGAACATCCCGCAGCTTCTACTATACTAAATAGAGCTATGGCAATTAAATGTGCTTTAGCCTCCATCTTGGGCTCTAACACAGATATCACTAATAATTTCAATAACAAATGTTTATTATATAAAAAACTGCTCATTATTGAGTTCAATTAATCATATGCATGGTGGAGTTTTTTATAATTTCCATTTTTTTTTTTTTTTGAATTTTAACACTTTTAAAAATAATGGACTTTTTAACGAAAGAGGTTTTTTTTTTTTTTTTTTTTTTGAATTTTACTTTTAAAAATAATGACTTTTTTACAAGAGGATCATGTATTATGATTATTGTTGAATGGACTGAGCAAAAAGTTGGTACGGCATTGACTGTCACTATTATCACACTGCAAGAAATTAGAAAAACGATGAATACTACAGCTCAATAACTTCAGCACATAAACGAATTCCCCATTTTCTTTCTTTATATAAGAAAGACTAAGAAGATCCAAATGAACATCCCGCAGCTTCTACTATACTAAATAGAGCTATGGCAATTAAATGTGCTTTAGCCTCCATCTTGGTCCATCTAGTTCTAGCCAGCTTACCGACTTACACCATTGGCAGCCGGTTGCTGCCACACAACCGAAGCAGTTTTCCGCCTGGTTTTATTTTTGGAGCCGGTTCTTCTGCTTATCAAGTATGATCTTTCTTTTCTTTTGAAAAAGAACAAAGAAATTTTCTTGACTAGTATTTTCTTTAACAGTCCGAAGGTGCAGCACTGATAGATGGCAGAGGACCAAGCATATGGGATACTTTTGTGAGGGAACAATCAGGTTTGAATAGAAGAAGAAGAAGGAAAAAAAAAAAAAAAAGAAAAAAAAAAAAACACTTTGTTGTTTATGCTTTGTAAATCCTTTTACGTGATGAGTAATGAAATTTATGTTTTTCCTATTCCATACTTTATCCCTTGCCTTTGTTATGTAGTTTAAGATATTTTTTGTTTTTGTCGTTTCTTTTGAAAATGCCTAAAGACCAGCTTTCCTACCCCAATTTTCTGAGACAGTTTTTTTTATGTGTTTTGAAAAAATTTTACCTTTGCGTGGCAGAAAAAATTAAGGATCGCAGTACAGGAGATGTAGCTGACGATTTTTATCACCGTTACAAGGTATTATTATGAAAAATTAAGCATAGTATACATATATATAGTATTTTTATTCCTCTATATATTTTGCTTGCTTGCTTTGGATTCAGGAGGACATAAAACTAATGAAAAAGATTGGTCTGGACTCCTTCAGGTTCTCCATTTCGTGGAGTAGAATCTTACCAAGTAAGAGAAGGAATTTATGAAAGATAAATTGGGATAGAATAATTAATGAGTAGAATTGCTTAATCCGGAAATGGTATGTAAGAGAAGGAATGTATATGAAAGAATGTAAAGGTTGGGTGACTAAGAATAATTAAGGTATGAGTCTGGAATCTTGAGATTCATTGGGCAAGAGATGGAGAAAGTAAACCAATATGCTAAAATAGGTATATATATTCTAGGTTAGGTGAGGAATTATTAAGGTGTAACACTTTTCTCCTTTTTCCTTTTTTTTTTTTATTTTTTTTTTTTTTTTTTTTTTTTTTTTTTTTTTTTTTTTGCTCAGAGGGGAAAATCAATGGGGGAGTGAATGCACTGGGTGTTCAATTTTACAATGACCTCATCAACAATCTACTTTCCAATGGTCAATTACCATTATCTTTCACTATATATATTTTTATTTTCCTGATTAATTACTTAATATGTTTTCACTAAAATAGTAAATTGAGCATGCAGGTATAAAGCCCTTTGTGACTTTACTCCATTTCGACCCTCCACAAGCTCTGGAAGATGAGTATGGTGGTTTTCTAAGCCCACAAATAGTGTAAGTGACAAATTTTCATATATATATATAAGAATATGTTCGGTAAAATTAATTTTGTAGCAGCTATTGAATATTTTAGTAACTGTTAACTGTTTAAATAGCCTTTCATCAACGTTCAAGTGAGTAACATTTCATAATGCTCTCTCTCAAATTCTTCTCACTATTATAAAAGATATATTGTGGTTACATGAAAAGCTGTTGCCGAACATGACCGAAGAACATTCTATATTTTTCATTTATTTTTAATATGTAACAATATAATATGAATGTCTCTAATTCGATGAATATATATATATATAGGAAAGATTATGTGGAGTATGCAGACTTTTGTTTCAAAACATTTGGCGATCGAGTGAAGCTTTGGGTGACCATAAATGAACCCAACATATTTGTCATCCAAGGTTATGACTCCGGTGTACTTATCAAAAGATATAATTTGTGGGTTACATGAAAAAGCTGTTGCCAGCGCGCCGTGTGAGCATGACCGAAGAACATTCTATAGTAATTTTTTCATATTACCTTTTGTAATATGTAAGCAATATCAAGATGGAATGTCTCTGAATTGTCGATGAATCATATATATAGTATACCTGCAGGCAATGATTTATGTGAAACGGTATGTAGACTTTGGTTTTTTGTCGAAGATACATTTGGTCTGATCGAAGAGGTGTAGAAAGCTTGGATGGTGTGATCCGCATAAGATAATGAAGAGCCCAAACATATTTTGTCATCCGACCGGTTATGCAACTCCGGTGTCTTTGGCACCAGTTGTGGTCGATCGCTTCCTACCCTGTCGGTAGAGGTCGAAATTGCGTCTGGCCGGAACGCACGGTCTGCAAACAGCTGTAAGGCCCTCTGACATTCGATGGCATTAGATCCACTCCACCTAGATCTTCGTCGTCAGGTGTAATACGACCTGACGCAGCTTACAGTCTGCTGAGACATCAAGCAATTCTGTTAAAATCGAGGGACAAGTAACGAGGGTAACTTAGAATATCTGGGGTTACCAGAGTAAACATGAGTAAAGAGTGGTAATTGCCCACTCTCCAGAGACAGCTCGAGATTTTTTCTTGGACTACTGAAAGTGGAATGAAATGTTGAGTATCCGCGAGGGATCCACGCAGTAGGTGCTATGGTCGTAGATGAGTGCGGTGACGTCTTATTAATTAGCAGTTGTGCAGAGGATTATATCGCAAAAGGGACAAATCGCGGAATTACGATTGCAAGCTGGAATGTGTAATATAGGTCATCAGTTCAAGTTACCATTGCCTATATGACTATCTTGTCTAGCCGCTTGGCTAACCTCTAGAAGTCTTGGGATTTTAAACTTTGGAATGGTAGCACTAAAAATCTATAGATAATATATATCCGAAATACAACGAGATGAAACTATACACACAGGTGATATCTCTTTACACTCCATTAATTAAGGTGAAAAATTTTCTTATAGTCGAAACTACTCGAACTCAAGAACTCTATAATATGAGAAATCAACAGACCACACTTGATTGACTGTAATTTCATTTTTTTATTTGAGTGTGACAATATTAGAAACTAGTAAATTTTTGCAGGATTGCACATCGCCAATTACAATATGGACAGGCTATCCCCGAAAGCATGAGAGAACTAGTGGGAAGTAGAATTTGCGAAAATTCACTCAAGAACATCCAAAAATGATAAAGAAGGGTCCATTTGATTTTATTACCCTAAATCACTACTCAAACATATTATGGCAGGAAACTGCTCCATCTTTGGCTAAAACGTGCATCCTTAGTTATACCTGCTGATCATTACGTGTAAATACAAACTTGTATGGTTCAAAATTTTTTTAAAGCTTTTAATTGATTATATCAATTAAGCTTTGAAGAAAAAAATTTTAATTAATAGCTAAATTAATACTAACATTAATACTATGCAATTTTCCGGTCACCGGCAGCACAGAAAGGAATGGAGTTCCCATCGGCAGCAACTCGTATATCTTTCTTTTTTCTTTTCACTACATTACGCGCATAAGGTTGGAAATACCAATGAGATAGGTTTTTTTTTTTTTTTTTTAATTGAAAAAAGAACATCGTACTAATTGCATATTGAAGGGTAAGTTGCTCAAAATTAAAGAACTTCAATTTACGAAGAAAAATGCATCAGAATTAAATTTTCTTGGAATCATAATGAACAAAGAAAATGTGATTAGCTGCTAATTATATGTTGACATTTTGCTTGGTGTTGCTTAGACTGTTTTGAGCTGGCTTTACATCTATCCAAAAGGATTGGAAGAGCTTTTGCTATATGTGAAGGAAAATTACAACAATCCTACTATTTTCATTACTGAAAATGGTAAATTTAATTTCCTATTTTAATCAAATATAAGGAAAATTACAACAATCCTACTATTTTCATTACTGAAAATGGTAAATTTAATTTCCTATTTTAATCAAATATAAGGCGAGGTTAATTTAATTTGGGTTTTAATCTGCATTAAAT
Organism: Jatropha curcas; assembly: GCF_014843425.1. The sequence goes on along the minus strand of NW_023591572.1, from coordinate 330,870 downwards.
AGAACGTCCGCTTGCAGGAGAAATGGCTGACGGATGCCCATGCTTTGCCGCTTGAGAGGTTTGGCCTTAAAAGAATAGTAGGTTTAATGAATAAGATCGAGTCTGGCGGTTAGTAAGTATATCGACTTATATCTTATCTTTTAAGGGGCAATCAATGTAAAATTGTTTTTTAATTATTTTTTTACTTTTTAACAGAGATTGAATGGTAGAGGTGACTAGTGCAATTATTGATGAGTGTATTGCAGGAAGACAATCATCGTAATGGTCAACACTGATTTAATGGTGTGACAATTCTGCGCGGCAGGAGGCGCTGGTTAGATTTTAAGTGAAATCATAACGTAGTCATGAATGATGGTACGATTTCGGATCGTATGTTTTGAAGATGGGACTTTGAATGGAAGCGAGTGGCTACACGAATCCATGTTTTACGATTTGGTCAATCGAATTCCTATCCTTATGGTTCGTAGATTATAAGATAATAAGTAATCCGGTCACCGTCGTATCAGAGACTTGCCGGCTTGATAAAGAGATACCTCGAAGCTACTTGAGTCGAGCCCTATGTGGGTTTCAAAGAATTGGTGTTTCCTTGCAAATTAATTATGGTTTGAAGAGCCTCCCAAAACTTACTTTTTTACCTTCTTCAATGTTTCCAATAAAAAAATAATAAAAAAGATGCTTTGCTGTAACTTACAATAATAGTGCGGTTAATTTTTTTTAAAAAAACCCGAATTTCCGGGAAATTAGTCCCCGGCAGCTGACCCATTGTTGTTTTGTCAGTTGACAAGAAATGTGGCTCCGATTCATAGGAAAATTACAACAATCCTACTATTTTCATTACTGAAAATGGTAAATTTAATTTCCTATTTTAATCAAATATAAGGAAAATTACAACAATCCTACTATTTTTTTTTTACAGAGGTTAATTAATGGTTTTAATCTGCATTAATTCCTTGCAGGAATGGCTGACGATGCCTCTTTGCCGCTTGAAGTTGGCCTTAAAGATGGTTTAAGAATAAGATACCTTAGTAGTCACTTATCTTATCTTTTAAGGGCAATCAAGTAAATTTTTTTTAATTATTTTTACTTTTAACAATTAATTAATTAATTGGTGATATTAAACAAATTAATCACGATTTAATTGAAATTTTGCAGGAAGGGTGTTAATGTAAAATCATACTATATATGGTCATTTTTTGATGACTTTGAATGGAGCAGTGGCTACACCATTCGATTTGGCATCACTTATGTTGATTATAAGAATAATCTGAAACGATACCTCAAGTACTCAGCCTATTGGTTCAAATTGTTCCTTGCAAATTAATTATGTTTGAAGACCTCCCAAATACTTTTTACTCTTCATTTTCCAATAAAAAAATAATAAAAAAATGCTTTGTGTAACTTACAATAATAGTGCGGTTAATTCAACCGATCGAATTAGTCCATTTGACAAGAATGTGCTCTCGTTTCTTTTTAATAAGAGCTCGATTTCATGGATATGTGAGTTGATTTGCATGGAAAAAATCCAAATTTCTTAAATAAAAGATCGAGCGTTTTCATCTTTATGAATCGAGAAAAAAAAAAGTTTAAATATATATTTTTTCATTCTTGCATTCTCTTCTTTAGTTGTACAATCCAACCACTTTCCTTTTGTATTGTCATTTTTAAATTATTATACCAATTAATGTGTCAAAATGGATTGACGCGTTGGTCGACACGAAATCGCCTAACACTAGACACGATTATAGTGAACATGAACACAACCTGTTTAACAATTGTGTCATATATTTAAATACGAACATGACATAAAAATTAAACGAATGATACATATATGATGCAATTAAATGGGTCATATATGAGTCAAAAACTTTAATTTAATTTAATTAAATATGTCATATACGGTTCAGAAATACGATACATATAATATGTATAACTTGTATAACCTACTTAATATACTTAATATTCTTAAATAAATGGGGTACACGAAATAGACTAGTCAACCGTGATACACTACGTTTAAACTCGAGTTATATATGGGGCATCCGTTTATAATGCAAAATCATTTTGACTCAACCTTAATCCATTTAATTTTCGTATTAGGCGAACTGTTTACCGTGTCATGACTCATTTTGACAGCCCCGGCCTAGCATATGCCATCTAATCCCCTCCGTAGTCCAACTTCAGTGCTCTACATTTTTTTTGTTACAATAGAGGTTCTATTCAACAAATTTAACTGTTTTAGTTGCTATTAGCCGTTTTAGTAGCTGTCAACTGTTTTAATAGTGGTTAGCAGTTAATGGTTAACGATTATACAGTGATTTAGAATAAAGTGTTTGGTACAAATAACTGTTTAATTAGCTGTTTAAATAAGGTAAAGAAAAGTGATAGATACAGGCGTTATAGAGAAATTATAAAATGTTATAAAGATAACGTTTTATAAAATATTGTCTCAACTCTAAATATTAGAATATATATTGTATTATCAAATACTATAATTAATTAAGATAGAATTTCAATCCTATTAAAACACTAAACAGTACTTCAAAATCCATTAGTGCAACAGAAATGCAACTTAAGAAGACCACAGAAAAGTCAAAAAAAACCATTCCACCGTTCCATCCATAATTTAGATTAATTTATAATAATTATATAGACAGTGACACATGCTGTATTTTAATATATTTTTCACGTGTGTGTCTGCCACTCAACTACCATTGTTCTTGGCTGATACTATAATTGATGTCTAATTGTTTCAACTACCCATTTTAAAAATCTCCCCTTATGGAATTTGACTTAAATTCTAACTACCCTTTCTTCCTCTTCTTTGTTTTTATAAATCTATCGGGCCCCATTGAATGTTTAAGTTCATCTGGTTATTATACAACTCCGTTTAATCGGAGCAGTTTTCCGGCAGATTTTATATTTGGAGCATCCTCAAGTGCTTACCAGGTAGCTAGTCTCTGCAACCATAGAGTTTTTTTTTTTCTTTTTTAAATTTCTTTTCCATTTAACTGCATTTCTTGCTTCATTGTATAGTATGAAGGAGCAACTCAGGTTGATGGAAGACGACCAAGCATTTGGGATACATTCGTCAGGGAATTCCCAGGTTCTACATCGTTAAAACGACTTATATTTGTAGAGAGAGGAATTAATTTACAATTTATCATATGAAATCAGTCTATGATTGCTTTGACTCGTGTAATTTTAATTTTCCCAGTCAATTTTTAAATATTTTTTCTCCTTTTATTTTTAAGATAATTTTTTTTCTCTTATTTCTCTTTTCACTAACTTCAAAATATGAGATATCTTATAGAGTTAAAACTCAAAACATGGCAGAAAAAATTGCAGATCATAGCAATGGAAATATAGCCGAAGAATTTTATTATCTTTATAAGGTATGTCTAAGAAAATTATGTATTCATCAATGTCAAAATATAAACTCCTTCTATTGCTAGTTACATATACATGTATGTGTGTTTATATATAGGAGGACATTGCTCGGATGAAAGAAATTGGATTAGACTCCTTCAGATTTTCCCTTTCATGGCCCAGAATATTACCTTGTAAGAACATCATTTCGTAATTGGTTAATTATAATTTTGGAATTTTAATCACTTGGAATGGATTTTTTTTCTTAAATTCTCAGATGGGAAAATCAGTGGAGGTGTGAACCAGAAAGGTGTTGATTTCTACAATTTTATCGTTGATGAGTTAATATCAAATGGTAATTTTTTTTATATTTCACAAATTGAATCCTTTTAAATTAAGATAATAACATTTTAATTATCATCTAAATATACTAGTATTTACATTTTGAGCAGGCATTCAACCCTTAGTGACTCTATTCCATTGGGATGTTCCTCAAGCCATTGAAGATGAGTATGGTGGATTCTTAAGCTCTGAAATTGTGTAAGCTAATCAGCTAATCTTTTTAAGAAAGGTTAATTGCAAATGGGAAATTAATTGATCAATTCTAAGACTTGTACAGGGATGATTATCGCAATTACGCGGATTTTTGCTTCAAAGAATTTGGTGATAGAGTAAAGTATTGGGTGACTATAAACGAGCCTGACATAGTAGGTCTTAAAGGGTATGCATCAGGCATTAATGCACCCGGTCGGTGTTCTAGCTACATCGGAAATTGCACGGTGGGGAATTCTGCGACAGAGCCATATATGGTGGTTCATAACATGATTCTTTCTCATGCAGCTGCTGTAAAATTATACAGGGAGAAATATCAGGTGAGGATAATTCTTTTTTATGCAGCAGAAGTTTTTGGGAAAAGACTTGTCCAAATCTCCAATTTTAGTAATTTGGATTCTTTTTAGGCTTCTCAAAAGGGTAAACTTGGGATTACAGTATCAGTTAGATGGATGGTGCCCAAATACCCCACAGTTTCTTGCAGAAAGGCAGCCTCTACTGCTCTTGATTTTTCATTTGGATGGTAAGTGTCTCTATGCTAAATATAAAGAAATAATCTTTTATCAATGGCGAATTCTGTGGATAGAAGTGGATTCAGGGAGAAATATCAGGTGAGGATAATTCTTTTTTATGCAGCAGAAGTTTTTGGGAAAAGACTTGTCCAAATCTCCAATTTTAGTAATTTGGATTCTTTTTAGGCTTCTCAAAAGGGTAAACTTGGGATTACAGTATCAGTTAGATGGATGGTGCCCAAATACCCCACAGTTTCTTGCAGAAAGGCAGCCTCTACTGCTCTTGATTTTTCATTTGGATGGTAAGTGTCTCTATGCTAAATATAAAGAAATAATCTTTTATCAATGGCGAATTCTGTGGATAGAAGTGGATTGCGTCTAGTGAATTTTACCTATAAAATTATTATTTTTTGGATACCTAATTTAATTATTAATGTTAATATGTGTAGGGTTGTTCATCCCTTAGTATATGGTGAATATCCTGAGAGCATGAGAGACTTGGTGGGGACTCGATTGCCTAATTTTACAGAAGAAGAAACAGAGATGGTCAAAGGGTATTTTGATTTTGTTGGAATAAATTATTACACTGCAAGATATGCAGAAGAAGCCACATCTTATAGTAGCATCTACCTAAGTTATACTACAGATAGTCGAGTTAATCTAACAAGTGAGTCCAAAGATAAGATTAATTGGTGGTTTTAACTAATTGATTATTCATCAATCTTGATTTTTTTTTTTTTTTATTCGATTCAATTTCATTCACAAAATGTTTGTAATTTACTGTCGGCAGCTGAGAAAAATGGGATTCCTATCGGTCCACAGGTATTCCTTTTTATATATATATATTTTTTCCCATAATGTACAATTTTAATTTAATTTTTAATACATAAATATTACACTAATTATTTCTCAATTTTTTGCTTAGGCTGCTCCTAGTTGGCTTTACGTTTACCCAAAGGGAATTCGAGAAATTTTGCTATATACAAAGAGTAAATACAACAATATTCCCATTATTGTCACTGAGAATGGTATAAACAGCAATCATTTAATAATTTTCCGCAATTTCTCATTTAACAATTTATGATGTCTAACGTGTGTATGTGTGTGTATACAATTTAATAATTTTCCGGCAATTTCTTCTTTAACAATTTATGAAAATGTCCTAATCGGTTGTATATATATCATATAATATATTAATAATATATATATATACTATATAATAGATATATTTTATAATAATATATTTCAGGGATGGCTGATCCAAATAATAGCTCCATTTCCATTAATGATGCTCTAAATGATAATTTGAGGATCAAATACCATTTTCTTCATCTATCATATCTGTTAGAAGCTATTAAGTAAGTTTCAATATTTGGGTTTCAATTTAAGGTACTATAGTTCTTCCTAAGAGAAAAAAAAAATAATAGGTATGATCTTTGGCATGCAGAGATGGAGTTGACGTAAGAGGATATTACGTGTGGTCATTTCTAGATGACTTTGAGTGGGAACTTGGTTATACGGTTCGATTTGGCATTAATTTTGTTGATTATGAAAATGGATTGAAAAGATATTACAAGCACTCTGCTTTATGGTTCAAAGATTTCCTCCAAATGGAGAATGTAACTTCCTCTTCTTTGTTGTATTCTCAATGATTGATGGATTAATTTCATAATACTATATATTCAATATTGTTTATTTAGTGATATAATTATGTTCTATAAATCCCTATCATTTTTGGATTTTGATAGTAACAACTTATGATTAAATTCATAATTATTGGTTAAGGTTTTCTTAGTTATGTGTTTTTTTTTTTTTGGCAGATTTTTCTGAATAGTAACAACTATATGATTAAAAAATTCTATAATTAATTTAGGGTGTAGAGGTTCCATTTTCTTAGCTTTATGTGTGTTTTTTTTTTATTTTTTTAATAAAAGAATAATTAATTAAGATTGTTGTTATGACTGGGAGGTGAGAAAATCAGAAGCTAAAAGAAATCATGAGGAGCTTAGGTGAAGAAATCTTACAAAAATTATATAAATTATTAAATGAATTGGGGAATATTTGGTAGGTATGGTAAGTAGGGCATTATTGAAATTAATTATAAGCATTTTATGCAGGAATGAGTACTTTTCAGCTAATATGTGGTAGTTGTTGAGTTATTTTCAGCTAGATCATAGATGTCATTGTATTCCATATTTCTCCATAAACATTGATGTTATTGTAATACTACAAATACAGTTGAATTCAAAAAATAAATAATTTCCTTTAATTAATCAATAAATTGAAATAACGGGTAATCTTTGCACTCCTGTGAGAAGACCAACCAGACAAAGTTCTTTTCATATTTTGTCTATTTTGTGAACTATAAGAATTGTAGCATAAACGAAATTCGTAACTTAAAAGGAATCCAAATCTTTTAAGTAACGCGTCGTGCAAGTTGAAAAATAAGAATTTATTATTGGAAAAAAAATATATAAGAAGTAATATTGGTTTAGAGAAAGAATGCCTATTTGTCTTTTGTTTAGCTCTGATAAAAGAATTGTTACCTTCCTACATAATTAATATTCTGCTAAATGACAGAGCACTTAGATTTTCATATATATATATATATATATGATGAAATAAATTAAGATGAGCTGCCATTTCTGAGATGTTAGTTCTCAATTCTGGTAAGTGTGAGTTCTTCTTCTTCCTCTCTTTCTTTCGACTTTTCTTTTCCTTCTCTGTTCTTTCTTCAATCTCTGCAATTTCTTCCATATCCGGTTAACAGGTTAGGTATCACATATAAATATTATAATAATGAAATGAGCATTAGAACCACTTAACACCTATCATCCTGCTCGGCAAAAGGCACGTTAATCTTGCAAAATATATCTAAACTTTCTTCATTTTCTTGTGTGCTAATCTTAATACTGTTCTTTTATTTTCAATTCACGATTGCTGTTTTTTTATTATGATTATTGTCTTGTTGACAAAATGAACACCACTTCTTTTTTTTTTTGTCTTTTCTTGACTTTGGGAGACGTTGAACCCCACATGTTCTGTTTTTTTCTTTTTCTGAGAGATAATGAACCCCACTGATATTGATGATGATGGTTGCAGGGATTTTGTACTGTACTGAATATGAAAACTGAACATTATCTCTTCTTCTTTCTCATACCAATCATACATTTGTGGGTTCTTACTGAGGGATTGGAAGCTTATAATCTCCATAACTCTGTTGCTCCAATCAGTAGGAATAGTTTTCCAAAAGATTTTATATTCGGAGTAGCTTCAAGTGCTTGCCAGGTAATTGATTTTATTTTTTTCCAGGAAAATGTTTCTGGTTTTACTACAATTTTCAATCTCACATTTGGTTTAGCTTTAAATTTAGAGTGAAGGAGCAGCAGATACTGATGGCAAGAAACCAAGCATTTGGGATACCTTTACCAAGAACTACCCACGTAATATCCAAATACAAAACCTAATTAATTCATTATTGTTTTAAATTATAAATATTTCATCAGTAGAAGACCAGAAAGCAGCCATGAGAGAAATTCATTTTCTTTTTGGTTGGTAAGTTTCATAATTAGTATTTTAAATTATATTATTTATAATTTGCTGATCCTGAAAATTTTGTGTAGGTTTGCTCATCCAGAAGTAATGAAATCTTTAGTGGGAGAACGACTGCCTAAATTTACTAAACGACAATCTGATATGCCAAAAGGGTCTCTTGATTTCTTGGGAGTAAATTACTACACCACATATTTTGTTGCAAACAACCTATTATCAATGCCAATAAAGTTGGAGCTCTGTAGTCAAACCACTTTTTCTGGTAATTAAGTTTATCTATGCTAGAAAAATATTTCGTATACGTAGATATAATTGAAATTAGGAAAATTACAAAATCCCACCTATATACAACCAATTAAGAAAATGGAAACACGAAACATATGGTGTAAAAATGAGCAAAAGGCAACACCAATTATATTAATAACTGACTTGACATGAACAGCTGAATCATTCAATGGAATTATTTCAAGTTTTCATAAAAAGTACATAAATAAATTTATATATTTAGTCAATCATCTCTTAATATTTTTGTTTCTAAATCTTGACACATTAATCTCAAACTAGAATTCGATTTTTTCATGAATTTAACATCAATAATTATACAAATAAATTCAGAAGGAAAATCACAATAGTTATGGCAGGAATGGAGTTGATGTCAAGATACTATATCATATGTGGGTATTTTAGGATGACATTGAATGGGATGCTGAATACATAATTTGATTTATTTTGCTATTATAATCTCCGATTTTATAAGAATGAGCTTATCAGCTATTAAATTTTAAAATTATGTGGAGATTAATGAATAATAACTTAACCTATTTCAATACAATTTATACAATATAACAGCTAATTATTGAGTTCATTATTATATATGGTGGAGTTTATAATTTCTTTTTGTTTTTTTTTAATTTTACTTTTAAAAATAATGACTTTTTTACAAAGAGGATCATGTATTATGATTATGGTAACATGGACTGAGCAAAAAGTTGGTACGGCATTGACTGTCACTATTATCACACTGCAAGAAATTAGAAAAACGATGAATAGTACAGCTCAATAACTTCAGCACATAAACGAACTATTATCACCACTGCAAGAAATTAGAAAAACGATGAAATAGTACCAGCCTCAATAACTTCAGCAACATAAACCGAATTCCCCATTTTCTTTCTCTATTATAACAAGACTAAGAAGAATCCAAAATGAACATCCCGCAGCTTCTACCTATCTAAATAGAGCTATGGAATTAAATGTGCTTTAGCCTCCATCTTTGGTCCCATCTAGTTCTTAAGCTAGCTTACCAACTTACACCATGGCAGCCGGTTGCTGCCCACTCAACCGAAGCAGTTTTTCCGCCTTCGTTTTATTTTTTGGAGCCGGTTCTTCTGGCTTTATCAAAGTATGATTCTTTCTTTTCTTTTGAAAAAGAAGGAAGAAATTTTCTTGACAGTATTTTCTTTAACAGTCTGAAGGAGCAGCACTGATAGGCAGCACTGATAGATGGCAGAGGACCAAGCATATGGGATACTTTTGTGAGGGAACAATCAGGTTTGAATAGAAGAAGAAGAAGAAAAAAAAAAAAACTTTGTTGTTTTATGCTTTGTAAATCCTTTTACTATGAGTAATGAATTTATGTTTTTCCTCTTCATCTTTATCCCTTCCTTTGTTATGTGTTTAAGATATGCTTTTTCTCGATTCTTTGAAAATGCTAAAACCAGCTCTCCTACCCGATTTTCTAACCGTTTTATGTGTTTTGAAAAAATTTTACCTTTGTGTGGCAGAAAAAATTAAGGATCGCAGTACAGGAGATGTAGCTGACGATTTTTATCACCGTTACAAGGTATTATTATGAATAAGCATAGTATTTACATATATATAGTATTTTTATTCCTCTATATATTTGCTTGGCTTGCTTTTTGGGATTCAGGGAGGACATTTATAAACTTAATGAAAAAAGATTTGGTCTGGCTCCTTTCAGGTTCTTCCATTTCGCTGGCAGGTAGAATCTTACAAGTAAGAGAAGGAATTTATTTGAAAGATAAATTGGGATAGAATAATTAATTGTTTCTGAATCTTAATTCATTTACAATGGAAAAGTTTACAACAATATCAATATGCTAAAATAGGTATATATATTCTAGGTTAGGTGAGGAATTATTAAGGTGTAACACTTTTCTCCTTTTTCCTTTTTTTTTTTTATTTTTTATTTTTTTTTCCAGAGGGGAAAATCAATGGGGGAGTGAATCCACTGGGTGTTCAATTTTACAATGACCTCATCAACAATCTACTTTCCAATGGTCAATTATCATTATCTTTCACTATATATATTTTTATTTTCCTGATTAATTACTTAATAAGTTTTCACTAAGATGGTAAACTGAGCATGCAGGTATAAAGCCCTTTGTGACTTTACTCCATTTCGACCCTCCACAAGCTCTGGAAGATGAGTATGGTGGTTTTCTAAGCCCACAAATAGTGTAAGTGACAAATTTTCATATATATATATAGTAAGTGACAAATTTTCATATATATATATATATTTGAAGAGTTTGTTCGGCAAAATTAGTTTTGTAGCAGCTATTAGATATTTTTGTAATTGTTAGCTGTTTAAATAACCTTTTATCAACGTTCAAGTGAGTAACATTTCATAATGCGCTCTCTCAAATTATAAAAACTATGCTGTAGCTACATGAAAAGCCGTTGCTTAACATGACCGAAGAACATTCTATATTTTTCATTTATTTTTAATATGCAACTATATTATATGACTGTCTCTAATTTGACGAATATATATATAGGAAAGATTATGTGGACTATGCAGACTTTTGTTTCAAAACATTTGGAGATCGAGTGAAGCTTTGGGTGACCATAAATGAACCCAACATATTTGTCATCCAAGGTTATGACTCCGGTGTCTTGGCACCTGGTCGATGCTCCCACCTTTTAGGAAATTGCTCTGCCGGAAACTCTGCAACTGAACCTTACATCGTCATGCACCACCTACTTCTCAGCCATTCAGCTGCTGTCAAATTGTATAGGGACAAGTACGAGGTAACTAATACTTCACCAGTAATTAAATGTACTGCATCTCCAGACGAATTTTTCTTGTAAGATCAAGAGATTTTTAGTACTACTAAGTGATAAATTTAACATTTGCAGGTTATCCAAAAGGGACAAATCGGAATTACGATATCAAGTCAATGGTATACTCCAAAGTACAATACATCTTCTGGCCGCTTGGCTACCTCTAGAGTCTTGGATTTTTCCTTTGGATGGTAAGCACTAAATCTCTCTCTCTCTCTCTCTCTCTCTCTCTCTCTCTCTCTCTCTCTCTTCTCTCTCTCTCTCTCTCTCTCTTCTATATATATATATATATAATATTAATATATATTATATTATATATATCATGGTCAGGACCGCATAACAAGATGAACTACACAGCAAGAGATATCTCTTTAACTCATTAAATTGTTTAAAATTCTTATAGTCGAAACTAACTCGAACTCGAAACCTCATATTAGTATGAAAAAAATCAACCAGGACCACACTTGATTGACTGTAATTCATTTTTTCTTTGACGGTGGAACAATCATTAGACTATATTTTTGCGGATTGCACAATCCCAATTACATATGGGAAGCTATCCCCGAAGCATGAGAGAACTAGTGGAAGTAGACTGCCAAAATTCACTCAAGAACAATCAAAAATGAAAAGGGTCTTTGATTTTTATTACCCTAATTACTATAACATATTATGCAGAAAACTGGCTCCACTTGCTTTAACGGTGCCATTCCTTATTATACTGCTGACACAACGTGTAAATACAAACTTGTACGTTCAATTTTTAAAGCTTTAAGATTATTACAATTAAGCTTTGAAAAATTTTATTAATTAATTATTATACTAATTAATTACTATGCATTTCGTCACCACAGGCAGAAAGGAATGGGGAGTTTCCATCGGCACACCGGTATTATCTTCTTTTTTCTTTCACACATCGGCCATATTGATACCAATGAGATAGATTTTTTTTTTATTGAAAAAAGAAACTCTACCTAATTGCATTTGATTTTTGTTTATATTAAAATTTTTCAAGGAAAGCCACAATATATTGAAGGGTAAGTTGCTCAAATTAAAGAACTTCAATTTGCCGAGAAAATGCATCGAATTTAAAATTTTCTTGTAATCATAATGACAAAGAAATGTTGATTAGCAGCTATTATATGTTGACATTTTGTCTTGTGTTGCTTTAGCTGTTTTGAGCTGGCTTTAAATCTATCCAAAAGATTGGAAAGAGCTTTTGCTATATGTGGAAGGAAATTTACAACAATCCTACTATTTTCATTACTGAAAATGGTAAATTTAATTTCCTATTTTAATCAAAATAAGGTCTTTTAGCTTTTTAGGAAAATTACAACAATCCTACTATTTTCATTACTGAAAATGGTAAATTTAATTTCCTATTTTAATCAAATATAAGGAAAATTACAACAATCCTACTATTTTTTTTTTACAGAGGTTAATTAATGGTTTTAATCTGCATTAATTCCTTGCAGGAATGGCTGACGATGCCTCTTTGCCGCTTGAAGTTGGCCTTAAAGATGGTTTAAGAATAAGATACCTTAGTAGTCACTTATCTTATCTTTTAAGGGCAATCAAGTAAATTTTTTTTAATTATTTTTACTTTTAACAATTAATTAATTAATTGGTGATATTAAACAAATTAATCACGATTTAATTGAAATTTTGCAGGAAGGGTGTTAATGTAAAATCATACTATATATGGTCATTTTTTGATGACTTTGAATGGAGCAGTGGCTACACCATTCGATTTGGCATCACTTATGTTGATTATAAGAATAATCTGAAACGATACCTCAAGTACTCAGCCTATTGGTTCAAATTGTTCCTTGCAAATTAATTATGTTTGAAGACCTCCCAAATACTTTTTACTCTTCATTTTCCAATAAAAAAATAATAAAAAAATGCTTTGTGTAACTTACAATAATAGTGCGGTTAATTCAACCGATCGAATTAGTCCATTTGACAAGAATGTGCTCTCGTTTCTTTTTAATAAGAGCTCGATTTCATGGATATGTGAGTTGATTTGCATGGAAAAAATCCAAATTTCTTAAATAAAAGATCGAGCGTTTTCATCTTTATGAATCGAGAAAAAAAAAAGTTTAAATATATATTTTTTCATTCTTGCATTCTCTTCTTTAGTTGTACAATCCAACCACTTTCCTTTTGTATTGTCATTTTTAAATTATTATACCAATTAATGTGTCAAAATGGATTGACGCGTTGGTCGACACGAAATCGCCTAACACTAGACACGATTATAGTGAACATGAACACAACCTGTTTAACAATTGTGTCATATATTTAAATACGAACATGACATAAAAATTAAACGAATGATACATATATGATGCAATTAAATGGGTCATATATGAGTCAAAAACTTTAATTTAATTTAATTAAATATGTCATATACGGTTCAGAAATACGATACATATAATATGTATAACTTGTATAACCTACTTAATATACTTAATATTCTTAAATAAATGGGGTACACGAAATAGACTAGTCAACCGTGATACACTACGTTTAAACTCGAGTTATATATGGGGCATCCGTTTATAATGCAAAATCATTTTGACTCAACCTTAATCCATTTAATTTTCGTATTAGGCGAACTGTTTACCGTGTCATGACTCATTTTGACAGCCCCGGCCTAGCATATGCCATCTAATCCCCTCCGTAGTCCAACTTCAGTGCTCTACATTTTTTTTGTTACAATAGAGGTTCTATTCAACAAATTTAACTGTTTTAGTTGCTATTAGCCGTTTTAGTAGCTGTCAACTGTTTTAATAGTGGTTAGCAGTTAATGGTTAACGATTATACAGTGATTTAGAATAAAGTGTTTGGTACAAATAACTGTTTAATTAGCTGTTTAAATAAGGTAAAGAAAAGTGATAGATACAGGCGTTATAGAGAAATTATAAAATGTTATAAAGATAACGTTTTATAAAATATTGTCTCAACTCTAAATATTAGAATATATATTGTATTATCAAATACTATAATTAATTAAGATAGAATTTCAATCCTATTAAAACACTAAACAGTACTTCAAAATCCATTAGTGCAACAGAAATGCAACTTAAGAAGACCACAGAAAAGTCAAAAAAAACCATTCCACCGTTCCATCCATAATTTAGATTAATTTATAATAATTATATAGACAGTGACACATGCTGTATTTTAATATATTTTTCACGTGTGTGTCTGCCACTCAACTACCATTGTTCTTGGCTGATACTATAATTGATGTCTAATTGTTTCAACTACCCATTTTAAAAATCTCCCCTTATGGAATTTGACTTAAATTCTAACTACCCTTTCTTCCTCTTCTTTGTTTTTATAAATCTATCGGGCCCCATTGAATGTTTAAGTTCATCTGGTTATTATACAACTCCGTTTAATCGGAGCAGTTTTCCGGCAGATTTTATATTTGGAGCATCCTCAAGTGCTTACCAGGTAGCTAGTCTCTGCAACCATAGAGTTTTTTTTTTTCTTTTTTAAATTTCTTTTCCATTTAACTGCATTTCTTGCTTCATTGTATAGTATGAAGGAGCAACTCAGGTTGATGGAAGACGACCAAGCATTTGGGATACATTCGTCAGGGAATTCCCAGGTTCTACATCGTTAAAACGACTTATATTTGTAGAGAGAGGAATTAATTTACAATTTATCATATGAAATCAGTCTATGATTGCTTTGACTCGTGTAATTTTAATTTTCCCAGTCAATTTTTAAATATTTTTTCTCCTTTTATTTTTAAGATAATTTTTTTTCTCTTATTTCTCTTTTCACTAACTTCAAAATATGAGATATCTTATAGAGTTAAAACTCAAAACATGGCAGAAAAAATTGCAGATCATAGCAATGGAAATATAGCCGAAGAATTTTATTATCTTTATAAGGTATGTCTAAGAAAATTATGTATTCATCAATGTCAAAATATAAACTCCTTCTATTGCTAGTTACATATACATGTATGTGTGTTTATATATAGGAGGACATTGCTCGGATGAAAGAAATTGGATTAGACTCCTTCAGATTTTCCCTTTCATGGCCCAGAATATTACCTTGTAAGAACATCATTTCGTAATTGGTTAATTATAATTTTGGAATTTTAATCACTTGGAATGGATTTTTTTTCTTAAATTCTCAGATGGGAAAATCAGTGGAGGTGTGAACCAGAAAGGTGTTGATTTCTACAATTTTATCGTTGATGAGTTAATATCAAATGGTAATTTTTTTTATATTTCACAAATTGAATCCTTTTAAATTAAGATAATAACATTTTAATTATCATCTAAATATACTAGTATTTACATTTTGAGCAGGCATTCAACCCTTAGTGACTCTATTCCATTGGGATGTTCCTCAAGCCATTGAAGATGAGTATGGTGGATTCTTAAGCTCTGAAATTGTGTAAGCTAATCAGCTAATCTTTTTAAGAAAGGTTAATTGCAAATGGGAAATTAATTGATCAATTCTAAGACTTGTACAGGGATGATTATCGCAATTACGCGGATTTTTGCTTCAAAGAATTTGGTGATAGAGTAAAGTATTGGGTGACTATAAACGAGCCTGACATAGTAGGTCTTAAAGGGTATGCATCAGGCATTAATGCACCCGGTCGGTGTTCTAGCTACATCGGAAATTGCACGGTGGGGAATTCTGCGACAGAGCCATATATGGTGGTTCATAACATGATTCTTTCTCATGCAGCTGCTGTAAAATTATACAGGGAGAAATATCAGGTGAGGATAATTCTTTTTTATGCAGCACAGGGAGAAATATCAGGTGAGGATAATTCTTTTTTATGCAGCAGAAGTTTTTGGGAAAAGACTTGTCCAAATCTCCAATTTTAGTAATTTGGATTCTTTTTAGGCTTCTCAAAAGGGTAAACTTGGGATTACAGTATCAGTTAGATGGATGGTGCCCAAATACCCCACAGTTTCTTGCAGAAAGGCAGCCTCTACTGCTCTTGATTTTTCATTTGGATGGTAAGTGTCTCTATGCTAAATATAAAGAAATAATCTTTTATCAATGGCGAATTCTGTGGATAGAAGTGGATTGCGTCTAGTGAATTTTACCTATAAAATTATTATTTTTTGGATACCTAATTTAATTATTAATGTTAATATGTGTAGGGTTGTTCATCCCTTAGTATATGGTGAATATCCTGAGAGCATGAGAGACTTGGTGGGGACTCGATTGCCTAATTTTACAGAAGAAGAAACAGAGATGGTCAAAGGGTATTTTGATTTTGTTGGAATAAATTATTACACTGCAAGATATGCAGAAGAAGCCACATCTTATAGTAGCATCTACCTAAGTTATACTACAGATAGTCGAGTTAATCTAACAAGTGAGTCCAAAGATAAGATTAATTGGTGGTTTTAACTAATTGATTATTCATCAATCTTGATTTTTTTTTTTTTTTATTCGATTCAATTTCATTCACAAAATGTTTGTAATTTACTGTCGGCAGCTGAGAAAAATGGGATTCCTATCGGTCCACAGGTATTCCTTTTTATATATATATATTTTTTCCCATAATGTACAATTTTAATTTAATTTTTAATACATAAATATTACACTAATTATTTCTCAATTTTTTGCTTAGGCTGCTCCTAGTTGGCTTTACGTTTACCCAAAGGGAATTCGAGAAATTTTGCTATATACAAAGAGTAAATACAACAATATTCCCATTATTGTCACTGAGAATGGTATAAACAGCAATCATTTAATAATTTTCCGCAATTTCTCATTTAACAATTTATGATGTCTAACGTGTGTATGTGTGTGTATATATATATAATATATATATTATATATCTAAAATATATATATATATATATATATATATTTCAGGGATGGCTGATCCAAATAATAGCTCCATTTCCATTAATGATGCTCTAAATGATAATTTGAGGATCAAATACCATTTTCTTCATCTATCATATCTGTTAGAAGCTATTAAGTAAGTTTCAATATTTGGGTTTCAATTTAAGGTACTATAGTTCTTCCTAAGAGAAAAAAAAAATAATAGGTATGATCTTTGGCATGCAGAGATGGAGTTGACGTAAGAGGATATTACGTGTGGTCATTTCTAGATGACTTTGAGTGGGAACTTGGTTATACGGTTCGATTTGGCATTAATTTTGTTGATTATGAAAATGGATTGAAAAGATATTACAAGCACTCTGCTTTATGGTTCAAAGATTTCCTCCAAATGGAGAATGTAACTTCCTCTTCTTTGTTGTATTCTCAATGATTGATGGATTAATTTCATAATACTATATATTCAATATTGAATATTGTTTATTTAGTGATATAATTATGTTCTATAAATCCCTATCATTTTTGGATTTTGATAGTAACAACTTATGATTAAATTCATAATTATTGGTTAAGGTTTTCTTAGTTATGTGTTTTTTTTTTTTAATAAAGAATAATTAAGATTGTTGTTATGACTGGGAGGTTTGAAAATCAGAAGCTAAAAGAAATCACGAGGAGCTTAGGTGAAGAAATCTTAAAAAAATATATAAATTATTAGATGAATTGGGGAAAATTTGGTAGGTATGGGTAAGTAGGGCATTATTGAAATTAATTATAAGCACTTTATGCAGAAATGAGTACTTTTCAGCTAATATGTGGTAGTTGTTGAGTTATTTTCAGCTAGATCATAGATGTCATTGTATTCCATACTTCTCCATAAACATTGATGTTATTGTAATACTACAAATACAGATGAATTCAAAAAATAAATAATTTACTTTAATTAATCAATAAATTGAAATAACGGTTAATCTTTGCACTACAATGAGAACATCAACCAGACAACGTTCTTTTCATATTTTGTCAGTTTTATAAACTATAAGAATTGTAGCATAAACGGAATTTGTAAATTAAAAGGAATCCAAATCTTTCAAGTAACGCATCGTGCAAGTTGAAAAATAAGAGTTTATTATTGGAAAAAAATATATAAGAAGCAATATTGGTGTAAAGAAAGAATGCCTATTTCTCTTTTGTTTTGCTCTGATAAAAGAATTGTTATCTTCCTACATAATTAATATTCTGGTAAGTGTCAGTTCTTCTTCTTCCTCTCTTTCTTTCGACTTTTCTTTTCCTTCTCTGTTCTTTCTTCAATCTCTGCAATTTCTTCCATATCCGGTTAACAGGTTAGGAGGTATCACATATAAATATTATAATAATGAAATAAGCATTAGAACCACTTAACACCTATCATCCTGCTGGGCAAAAGGCACGTTAATCTTGCAAAATATATCTAAACTTTCTTCATTTTCTTCTGTGTTTAATCTTAATATTGTTCTTTTATTTTCAATTCACCATTGCTGTTTTTTTATTATGATTATTGTCTTGTTGACAAAATGAACACCACTTTCTTTTTTCTTTTTTTTTTTTTTTTTTTTTGTTCTTTTTTTTTTTTTTTTTTTTTTTTTTGTCTTTTCTTGACTTTGGGAGACGTTGAACCCCACATGTTCTGTTTTTTTATTTTTCTGAGAGATAATGAACCCCACTAATCTTGATGATGATGGTTGCAGGGATTGGTACGATACTGAATATGAAAACTGAACATCATCTCTTCTTCTTTCTCATACCAATCATACATTTGTGGGTTCTGACTGAGGGATTGGAAGCTTATAATCTCCATAACTCTGTTGCTCCAATCAGTAGGAATAGTTTTCCTAAAGATTTTACATTCGGAGTAGCTTCAAGTGCTTACCAGGTAATTAATTTTATTTTTTTCCAGGAAAATGTTTGTGGTTTTACTACAATTTTCAATCTCACATTCGGTTTAGCTTTAAATTTAGAGTGAAGGAGCAGCAGATACTGATGGCAAGAAACCAAGCATTTGGGATACCTTTACCAAGAACTACCCACGTAATATCCAAATACAAAACCTAATTAATTCATTATTGTTTTAAATTATAAATATTTCATTTGAATTTTTCATGGGAATTTTTGTATGGCACAGAAAAAATATTCGATCATAGCTCCGGTGAGGTTGCTGAGGATTTTTATCATCGTTACGTGGTACGAACCTAAATAATTCTTGAAATTAAGAAAACATTACATATTTGTTCTTCTAATTAAGTTGTTGTTTTGGTTGATATTGTAGGGGGACGTTGCTTTGATAAAAGAAATTGGTTTTAACTCCTTCAGATTCTCAATCTCATGGTCAAGAATATTACCATGTAAGATCATTAAATTAAGAAAACATTAATTATCTCGTAATATAATAAGACAATAATTTATTTTATTTTGCTAAATTTAAGAATGGAATTTTATGATCTAACTGGAATAATATTTGGCCTTCAGATGGAAGAGTTAGTGCAGGAGTGAACCAAGAAGGCATCAATTTCTACAATTCTTTGATTGATGAGTTACTATCAAATGGTAAGATTTTACTTCCAAAACGCACGCATTCAATCGATTCAATTCAAATTGCTATAAACCGAATCAAATGTATATATTCATTCTATTAATCCTCCAATTAATTTGTAACTCAGAGCAGGTATAGAGCCTTTGGTAACTCTATTCCATTGGGATCTTCCACAAGCCCTTGAAGATGATTATGGTGGATTTTTAAGCCCCAAGATTGTGTAAGTCTAAATTTAATTAAACAATCTGTTTAACACTAATTACCAATAATTAAATAATTTCACTTCATTAATTCAAAATTTATAATAACATTTGTGCAGGAATGATTATCGTGATTATGTGGAATTTTGCTTTAAAGAATTTGGAGATAGAGTTAAATATTGGATTAGCGTTAATGAGCCAAATTATTTTAGTTGCTTTGGATATGCAACTGGAGGAACTGCACCTGGTCGTTGCTCTAACTATATAGGAAACTGCACAGCAGGAAATTCTGCCACTGAACCCTACATTGTGGTTCACCATTTGATTCTTTGCCATGCAACTGCTATAAATTTATATAATCAAAAATACAAGGTATGCAATTTTACTTCTAGCACATGTATTTATATAATAACCATTAATTAGCAATCTAAAAAGAATGATTAAATGGTTAATTAGGCTTCTCAGAAGGGAGCAATTGGGATTACTGTAACAGCATTTTGGAAGGTGCCCAAATTTCAAACAGTTGCTAGCAGAAAGGCTGCATCTAGAGCCCTTGATTTTACCATTGGATGGTCATTTTCCTTTCACCAAATTAACTCTTTAATTACTAAATTAATAAAAATGTTTATATTAATTAACAAATAATAATCATTTCCATGTGTAGGCTTCTTCATCCTCTAACATATGGTGATTACCCAGAAACAATGCGATCTCTGGTCGGAGATCGATTGCCTAAATTTACAGAAGAAGAATCAAAGATGATAAAAGGAGCCATTGATTTTGTTGGACTTAATTACTATACTGCAAGATACGTTGATGATGCTACATCTACCAATTTAAGTTACACATCAGATGGCCATTTCATTGAAACCAGTTACTATACTTCCAAATTTCTCAATATCTAAAATTTCAATATAACTCTTATTATATTTAATTGGTTTTTTTTTTTATTTTTTTTATTTTTTTTGCAGCTAACAAAAATGGAATTCCTATCGGCCAACAGGTTCCCTTTGATTAGCACATATATATATAGTTATTTATAATATATATTTGTCATATTAAGAAAAATTATATATATTATTTTTGCAGACCGGTTCGAGTTGGCTATACATTTATCCAGAGGGAATTCGAAAATTATTGCTGCATATAAAAAGAAATTACAACAACCCTCCAATTTATATCACTGAAAATGGTGAGTAAGCAGTCTCAGGTTCAGTTGAAATTTCTTAAATAATAAAATACAGGAAACTATTATTTTTTTTCCTTGGCAGGATTGGAAGATAATAGCTCTATTTCAATGAAGGATGCACTTAATGATAGCCTGAGGATAAAATACCATAAACTTCATCTATCATACCTCCTAGAAGCCATCAAGTGAGTTTTGAACTTTTGATGTTCAATAAATTTTTTTTTTTTTTAATTTTCAGTTATTTCATTATGATTATTTAGTAATTATAAATATATTTCTAAAATTGAAGTATTTATATATTATATTTCTAAAATTGAAGTATTTTATTATTTATATATATATGATTTTGATTTATATATATATATATATATATGATTTTGACAGGGAAGGAGTTGATGTGCGAGGATATTACATATGGTCATTTCTGGATGATTTTGAGTGGATGTTTGGTTACACCGTTCGATTTGGCATCACATATATCGATTACGACAATGGGTTAAAAAGAATTCTAAAATCCTCTGCTTTGTGGTTCAAGAATTTTCTCCAACAAGAAAATGAAACCTCTGCAAATTCTTTGTTTTCCTCACAATGACTTCAAATTAGAGAAGACGAAAATGGCAGATTCAGTCTTCTCAAAACCAAAAAAAGGGCTTCTTTATCTTGTGGTTGGAACTTGGAAGTTGCTTCTTGTTCCAAGGAATCTTTTTTAGGTATTAGATTCCTTTATATTCATGGATAATATATTGTAATTGCACATTATATTAATATAATATAATAATTAAAAATCTTTTTCTTTTTCTTTTTCTTTTTCTTTAACTAATAAAATTTCCTTAAACAAAAAAAGAAAGAAGACTAATAATTTCATCTAATTATTAGTTAAAGCAGCCCCGGTAGAGTGCATGCATCTTAATGAGATGTGTTCTTAGTAGATTTTAAAATTTTACATATTATAATACAAATTGAGAATATTAGACTTTCTGACCTACTTCAACTGTCAATGTCTAATCCTTATGAAAAGAATTTTTAACTACTAATGGGTTAGTCTAGATAAAAATAACTCAAGAATTCATATTCTTTAAATAAGAAATCGATTATTCAATTTTCGTGAACGGTGAAAATTCTCGCTGAAAGCATTTTCTCCTATTGGTTCGTGAATGGTGAAAATTTTCACTGAAAGCATTCTCTCCTATTGATCTTACTCATCTGACGTGGCACGAGCAAAATTAGGTTTAGTTCAACAAAATAAGAATATATATAGAATATTATATATATATATATATATATATATATATATATATATGTCCTAACTACCTTTCCCTTTTCTTTTTCTTATTAGGGTAGAGAACAAATGATAATTCTGTCCTAGTGCATGATTCCATTTTTATTTTACAATTAAATGATTAATCAACAAAGAATGACTTGTAAAATAAATATAATTATCATTTCATAATAACATGCACATGACTTTAATTATTGAAAGTGACAAATATAAACCACTAATTACTAAATCAAAATTAATTAAGAAGATTACAGTTGGCTTTCCTACATTTCCACTCATGCTTTAATTAGTATGGATTATATATTATGAGGGTCAATACTCGATACCTCTCGCCAATCTCATAAGTGAAAAGACTAATCGGACGACACTTGATTGACAATCAATTTGTAATATTTGTACGATAAAATTAATTATTTTGATAGCTATTAATTGTTTTAGTAACGTCTAGTTGTTAGCTATTTGAATAATTTTTTATAGAACGCTCAAAGTTAAACTTTACATGAGTTAACTTTTTATAAAAGACTAACATCTAAAAGTTAATTCAAATACTGTGTTACTAAACACTTTAAAAAGTAGCATTTTAGCATTTTAACCGGTCAAAACATTAAAAGTTACTAAAAAATTGTTGCGAAAACACAGCTTTAAACTAACAAATAAATAGTTTGGACTTGCAGGTTTTACCGGAGGTTGCACAGCATATAGCAATGGACTTTTTGGTGATAGACGCTGCCATTTTGAACCCATAGCATTGACCGAAACATGTTCATCAAATCCATGGAAATCTATTTAAATAATTTATAACTAAAACAATTACTTTGACATATCATATTCAACTCTTTTCTTGACCTTTAAAATTCCAATTCAAACTTAATTGGAAGCTACAATACGTAATTAAAACCCTGAAAATTCTAAGCAAGTTTATCTTTTCTGTTTTTATATATGAAAAAAGTGGAAGCTGACATGTCAATGAGCATGCAGGGAACTAGTCAGAAGTTGCTGATTCGGAATTAAAATTGTTTTTTTAAATCACTATGCTCAATGTGAAACTATAAAAACGTGTCGAAGTCTCATCATTCTTGTTTTAGAACAAGAACAAACACAGTCAGTATTGAAGGCTTCTGTTCTATTTTTCAGGGAAAGAATTTGAAGGTATGACCTGAAACTATGACTTTCTTTTCTTTTGCTTGATTTTCTTATTCCTTTCCTCTATCAATCTCATATCATCAGTACAATTACTACGCCATTATTGTTGTTTAAAAGGCTTCGATCTCATAATTATAGGGAATTTATCAGATGGCTTTGTGCAAGCAAGGAATGAAAAATCAACTTAGCCTTCTGCTCCTCCTCCTCCTCCTCTGCCTTCTCAATCTTGCTTTTTTGATCAGTTATGCAGAAGGAAAAAGAATATCTCAGTCTTTTACTACATTTAATAGGAGCAATTTTCCAACTGGTTTTGTGTTTGGAGCAGGATCAAGTGCTTATCAAGTAAGTGCCAAATTATTATTTCTTGATTTTTTTTTCCTTTTTTTTTAATTATTGTATTTTCTTTTTCTTTCTGCAACTTAATTAGTATGAAGGAGCAGCAGCAATGGGTGGCAGGAAACCAAGTATATGGGATACTTTCACTAGACAACATCCAGGTCTTTCATTAAGTTTCTTTTTCTAATAATGGTCAATAAATCCAATCAATGTCAAGAAATTTCATTTTCTTTTTTATGAAATTGAAACTTAATTAATTGTCCAATGCATTAATTATTATGCTCTCACGACAGAAAAAATTGCAGACCACAGCAGTGGAAATGTAGCTGAAGATTTTTACCATCGTTTTGAGGTATATTATCCTACACAGTATTTGATATTTCTAATCTTGATTTTTCTCTTATTGACTATAAATATAACTGAAAAATGATGTTCCAGGAAGACATTCCTCTGATGAAAGAAATTGGTTTAGACTCCTATAGATTCTCCATTTCCTGGCCAAGAATACTACCTGGTAAAAGAAAATTATTAACTTACAAAAATTCTTATTTATGATTTCATGTCTAAGTAGTAATTTTGGTACAAATGGAAATTTTTCTTGTTAAAGGGGGAAAAATTAGTAGGGGAGTGAACTGGGAAGGAGTCAACTTCTACAATTATCTCATCGACGAGCTTCTTTCGAATGGTAAATTAATTTCCAATAATCTCTCTCTTTTAATATGCAATTTTGTTTCTAACTCCTTTAATTTTGTTCAGGTATACAGCCACTTGTGACCTTATTCCACTGGGATGTTCCACAAGTTCTTGAAGATGAATATATGGGACTATTAAGCCCTAATATTGTGTAAGTGAAACCAAAAACTTTTTTATTTTTCCAAAATAGTATGCAATTAATCATCTTAAGATGAATCAGAAGTTGATTACAGTTTCTTTTTCTTGATTAGGAATGATTATTATGACTATGTAGACTTTTGCTTCAACCAATTTGGTGACAGAGTGAAAAATTGGGTTACTGTGAATGAGCCTAATTTAATGGCAATGTATGGATATGCAAAAGGTGATAATGCACCCGGTCGATGTTCGGATTATATCGGAAATTGCAGTTCCGGCAACTCGGCAACAGAACCATACATTGTACTCCACCACTTACTTCTTTGCCATGCATCTGCTGTTAAATTATACAGAGAAAAGTATCAGGTTAGTACTTAAATAATTAGTGTTCATCAATAAAATAAATGTTCAAGTTTTTGACATGAGTAATGAATTTACTATAATTTTAGGCCTCTCAAAGGGGAATTATTGGGATTTCAGTATTTACAAAATGGACAGTACCAAAATATCAGAATATTGCCAGCGGAAAAGCTGCAGATCGAGCTCGCGATTTTTTATATGGATGGTGAGTTCTGTTTAGTCAGTTTTCTTGAGAAAATAGAATTTAGAATATATTATTATGTCTTCGTACTTGCTAAGAGCAATATATGGTTGGTTTTTGTAGGATTATGCATCCAATTATTTATGGTGACTATCCAGAAAGCATGAGATATTTGGTGGGTAATAGACTACCAAAATTCACAAGAAAGCAAGCAGAAATGGTTAAAGGATCCTTTGATTTCATCGGAATAAATTATTATACCGCAATGTATGCAGATGATGTTACATCTTATAGTAATGTCAATCTGAGTTATACGACAGATAGCCGAGTTAATCTAACAAGTAATAATCAAACAACTTCTGAACTCTCTGATATGAACAAGGAACATTCATTTCCATCGGCTAATTACATAACATGCAACTTTCTTTCTTTTTCTTTTGGTTTCAGGTGAGAAAAATGGGATTCCTATTGGTCAATCAGTAAGCAATCTCTCTCTTTCTCTCCCTCACACACACACGAATGTAGACTACGAATTTGAACAGCACTGATTAAACAATTCTTCTCTTTATATTGGTTTTTGCAGACTGGTTGCAGCTGGCTATACATATACCCAAAAGGAATTTATGAACTTATGTTGTATTTAAAGAGGAAATACAACAATCCAATCATTTACATTACCGAGAATGGTAAAACAGAATAATCAGTATAAATTTCTTTATAAACATAAATATTGGTTAAATGGAATTACCGTAAGTTCAAGAAATGTTGTTTCTTCTTCTGGTTTACAGGAATGGGTGACACTGGCTCATTGCCTCTTACCGATGCTCTTGAAGACCAATTAAGGATAAAATATCACTATCTTCATCTCTTATATCTCTTAAAAGCTATCAAGTAATGTCCCCATCGAATTCAATTTTCAGTTGCCAAGAAACTTTCAGTTGTTCATATTTTTATGATACTGATGATTTTGCAGGGAAGGTGTTGATGTGAGAGGATACTATATTTGGTCATTTCTCGACGACTTTGAATGGGATTTGGGTTATACTGTTCGATTTGGAATCACTTACGTTGATTATAAAAATGAATTAAGAAGATATCTCAAACATTCTGCTTTGTGGTTCAAAAGACTTCTCCAAAATGAGAACAGAACATCAACATCTTCTTTCTTGTACTCTCAATGATTATACTGAAATTATATTAATTGTAAAGTTTTATAAATTTCATTTGTAAATTCATTCAAAATTGTAATAGAAAAGAGAAGATTAATTGAAAATGTAATTAATTAATTAATAGAAAAGAGAATCTCTCCCTTTTTAATAAATAAAACTCATCTAACAGGCTTGATTTTCGCATAATTAACACTTTTAAAATCAGATTGGATATAGAACCGGTTTGATGGCTGGATCACACTCGGATAGGATCAACTCGATTCAATTGAATTTTTCCTTTTTTCTTTTTATTTTTTTGAATTAGTATAAAAATTACAAATATATAATAATCAATTACAGTTTGTTGAATTAGTACTTGTTATTTACATGATACATGAAAAAAAAAAAACATGTAACTTAAAATAATTTATTTTGAAATTATTCTTGAACATTAGTACCTTAAATTATTCTTGAACATTAGTACCAAGATCTTGTTATATATACATAAAAACTAAAAATAGATCTATTGAGAACTATCTGCATTTGAAAAATAAAAAAAATAGAGAAAACATATTTTAATTTGTTTCATAATTAATAGTATTAATTCATATTTCACCTACAAAAATGTTAATGAATTATTAAAATGTTATTAGTCATTTTAATCCGGGTTTGTAGGTTCCATTCTGTTTTTAAAGTCAAATCAGATAAGATCAATTAATGGTTCGAGTGTCGACGCTAGAACCGCCTGTCTAGTACTTGCTCCAAATGGAAGTAGAGATTAGCAACTAGCTTTGTGCTTCAAATACCGAACTTCCTCCGATAGATATGCACATATATATGGACCATTCTTTTGCTGGAGAAAGCGAAATGTCACGAACAATGTACAGCACGCCTTTAATGCTCTGCTCGAAAGCGAAATGTCACCAACAATGTACAGCACGCCTTTAATGCTCTGCTCGAAACTTTTCCTTTCATTTTTCAACATATTAGACATCATAGATAAAACCATATGAAACTAGTAGCAGAAACCATATGAAACCATAATATAACAATAAAGAATCAAGAATGAAAATTCAGCTTTGTTTCTCTATCTACCTCTCAAATCTTGCTGGTTTTCTCGCTTCAGCTGGCAGCCAAAGTCCTCTTGGCTCTGTGTCTCCACTTAACAGAAGTAGTTTCCCAGATGGTTTTGTGTTCGGAGCAGGATCAAGTGCTTACCAAGTAAGTATAGACAACATTTTTTGCATATTTTCTTTATTTTTAGCCTTATTTGCATTTACTAGTAGTTAGTAACCGTTTCGTCTGCTTCTTAGTATGAAGGAGCAGCAGCAATGGATGGCAGGAGACCAAGTATATGGGACACTTTCACTAGAAAACATCCAGAAAAAATTGCAGATCATAGTAATGGGAATGTTGCAGATGATTTCTACCAGCTTTATGAGGTATTTGTTGAGCCTGTCATTGATAATTTTTCTCTTATTAATAAGCATATCATTGTTAATCTCTATGTTAATTACAGTATGACATTCCTCTTATGAAAGAAATTGGTTTAGACTCCTTTAGATTCTCACTCTCATGGTCAAGAATATTGCCTGGTAAATAATCTTTATGAAATCAATTCTTTATTTATCGTGGAAAATAGCATCCATTGATGTTAAATATGGAATTTGATTGATTTTGATTTGATCTTCAGAGGGAAAAATTAGCAAGGGAGTGAACTGGGAAGGTGTCAAGTTCTACAATTCTCTAATCGATAAGCTCCTCTCCAATGGTAACTAAGGCTCAGTTTGTTTCCATAAAATAACTTGTAAGAAAATATTTTTCACAATTCCATTGTTTGGAGCGTTCAGGAAAATACATATTTCTTGATTAAAGGAAAACTTTCAAGAGAGTAAAATATTTTTAAAAGATTGACAACCTTATTATAACTTTATAAATCCATATTTTTTAATTTATTAATCATAGATAGCCACTATCACCACCAGTCACCATTCATTAACAGGCAATCGACAACTTTCATAATTTACCTTTTTTTTTTTTTGCATTCTTCTCATATTTAATAATAAAATTTTTAAAATACAAAATTTTTATCATTATTAATATTTTTATGATCTCATGAGTTAAAATTTTTAATAATTTTAACTAATTTTCAATGCTGCAACAATACTTTTTAAAGGCAAATTATTTTCTGAAAACAAAAGGAGCCTAACACTACGATATTTTTCGCACATCACAAGCTAAGCATTTTCTTCAACTTTCTTTATAATCAATAAACAGGCATACAACCCTTTGTGACCTTATTCCATTGGGATCTTCCACAAGCTCTTGAAGATGAATACAAAGGATTGTTAAGCCCTGAGATATTGTAAGTAAGAAACTCATTTCAAATTTATCCTAATTAATTATAATTTCTAAAGTTAATTCTCTTTCTAATTAGGAATGATTATTATGAATATGCGGACTTCTGTTTCAAAGAATTTGGAGATAGAGTGAAATATTGGGTTACTATCAACGAGCCAAATTTAATGAGTGATTTTGGATATGCAATGGGTAAATATGCACCTGGTAGATGTTCTGATTATATCGGAAATTGCACAGACGGGAACTCTGCAACAGAACCATATATAGTAGTCAACAATTTGATCCTTTGCCATGCAAATGCTGTGAAATTATACAGACAAAAATATCAGGTTTTTCCATAGATAAAGCTGAACTTGTTTGATATTGCTTCTGTCCCAAAATATAAGTCATTTAAAATTTTTATATAGGAATTAAAGAAAATAATTAATTCTCTTAAATTATAATAAAACCAAATGTAACTTGTAAAAGTAGTTAGTGTATCTAAAGTAATATTGGAAAAATATCAAACAACTTATATTTTGGGACGAAGTGAGTACCTTTTACTATTTATAATGGATTTTTGATTTTGATAACAATTAAATTAACACAACTTAGACAAACAGGATTCTCAAGGTGGAATTATTGGAATTTCAGTTCATACAAAGTGGATGATACCTAAATATCACAATGTTGCAAGCCAGAATGCTTCCTCTCGAGCTTGTGATTTTGCTTTTGGATGGTAATTAAGTTATTCCTAGTCGATAATATCTGTATGCATATCCATATCCTTGGCCAAATATATATCTCAAATATTTATTTCTCACTTGTATTTAGGATAATTCATCCAATAACCTATGGCGATTATCCAGAAACCATGAGATATTTGGTGGGTAAAAGACTACCAGAATTTACAGAAGCAGAAATGGAACTGGTGAAAGGGTCTTTTGATTTCATTGGAATTAATTACTATACAACAAATTATGCAGATGATGTTAAATATTATGACAGTATCCATTTGAGCTATACAACAGATAGCCGAGTCAATGAAACTTGTAATTTCACAAACTCTAACCTTCATGAAACTGAAAGGGAACTGCATTTCTTTTTTCTAATTTTCCTTCTGTCTCAGATGAGAAAAATGGGATTCCGATAGGTCAACCGGTAAGCTCTCTTTTCTGTAATATATTCAACTCCATATTGTATATGCATGCATATCAAGAACTTGACAGAAATGGTTTTATGTTGGTTTAATTTGAAGACTTCTTGTAGCTGGTTGTACATTTACCCTAAAGGAATCTATGAACTTTTGCTGTATCTGAAGAGAAAATACAACAATCCTCGCATTTATATCACTGAGAATGGTAAACCAAATCCATTTTCTTATTTATAAATTTAAATGTAATGAGTTCAAGAAATGCTGCTTCTTCTTCTGGTTTACAGGAATGGGTGACAGTAGCTCATTGTCTCTTCCTGATGCTCTTGAAGACCAATTAAGGATAAAATATCATTATCTTCATCTATTACATCTCTTAGAAGCTATCAAGTAATGTCACCATTGAATTCAATTTTTAATCGCCAAGAACTTGATAGTTATTTATATTTTTATGATACTGATAATTTTGCAGGGAAGGTGTTGATGTGAAAGGATACTACATTTGGTCATTTCTCGACGACTTCGAATGGAATTTGGGTTACACTGTTCGATTTGGAATTAATTATGTTGATTATAGAAATGAATTAAGAAGATATCCCAAATATTCTGCTTTATGGTTCAAAAGATTTCTCCAAAATGAGAATAGAACCTCAACATCTTCTTTCTTGTACTCTCAATAATCATTCCAAAACTATATTACTCTCGTCGTCCCAAAATATTAATCGTTTTTAGTGAATATTTTATCTCAAAATATAAGTCGTTTTAAGTATTTTAAAGAGTAATAAATATTTTTTTTTCGATGTTACCCTTATTTATATCGTATATAATAACTACCCTTTTGGGAAGTTTCAAATATGTTCACTTTCAGACCTGAAACAAGCTCAAACTGCAACCCAAGAACTGGCTGAGAACAACTTTGCACAAACAGCCTATTTTATATATTCTAGTTTTTCATTTGTCTTTGTCTCTCATCTGTTGTGTAATTCAATAACTATAAGAGATGGGCTTCCTTAAAAGCCCAATAAATAATAATTCAGGAAAATGATAGGAGGCCCAATATGTTATCTTTAGACAAGGCCAATTTGATCCATCACAATTTAATTATATGGCTAACTATCATGGGTAAATTACTATTTAGTCCTTTAGAATTAGCTATAATTATAAATCTATCCTTTTTATTTGGTGCATATATTGATTATTATGTGAAGTTTAGCCTCATTAAATTATTTAATCATTTTCTCAAAAAAACAATCCTTTCTATTTTACATGCTAATCAAAATAGTAAATATAAAAGGAGCAAACGATCAAATATTATAAGGTACTTTATAATAAAAATACACTTTTTTTTTAAATAACGTGACTAAATAGTTTAATGGAATTATATTTGACTGTCGTAAACAATTTTAATTCTTTAGTCAGCCAAGACAATATAGATAGAACATAGTCCAAAGAGCCAACAAACCACTTTTAAGGTAATATTTAGAGTTTATAATTAAAATACTATCTCGTTATTTATAGTATTTAGTTGCATAATATTTAAACTAGTATTTAAAAATTAATAAAATATATCATAAAATGTTATCTTCCAACAATTAGTAAAACGGTTGATGATTGCTACAACAGCCTGTTAAAACAGTTAGTATTCCAAAATATTGCTTTGAATAGCCTACGCAGATCCCACTACTTG
Organism: Jatropha curcas; assembly: GCF_014843425.1. The sequence continues at coordinate 299,548 of NW_023591572.1, read as the reverse complement.
GGACAATGCTAACGAAAACTATCTTGGAAATTCCAAATGTCAACAAAAATAAATCGTTGACAACAAGTAAACAGTTAGACACCAACCTAGCTAATTGAAATGTAACTTCCCAGATTTACAGAACAAAGCTGAATCCTATGTAGTAGCTTGAATAATCCTATTCAAATCATTGTTTAAGCTTGTATGAGAGCTTTTAAACATGTTCAATTTTATAGGAGGAACCATGCGTATCTTTGTACAAGACCAACTTCACATCAAAAACCTTTTCTTGTTTGGACTGAGTCGAAGTCGTTCTTTGATAACTCGTTACTACGAGTTAGACACGCTAGTAAAACGAGATGGCAGAAACCCGAATTAATCGAGTTAAAAGATTTTAGATACCGGATGATTTTAAAAATTAAGAAACATGACAATAAAGTCATAAAATTAAAAAATGAAGAAAATACTAAATTAAAGTAAAGAATTAAAAAGTCGTGTTTTTTTACCATATAATTAATTAAAGCCAAAAAAAGTCTAAAAAGTATCGAAACTTGTATATTTTTCCTATTTCGTGCAAAATTTACACAATTTATTCTATTTTTCAATAATTTTACTTGATCAATTCTTTGAAATACATAAAAATTTCAAGTTTTCTTCCTATCAAATGTAGACTAGTTGAATTGCATTGATGTACTTCCAATAATGCAGCAATCCCTAATCTTTTTTTTTTTTTTAATTTTAATTTTCAACTCCTAAATAATTGATAAAGATACCCCAAAACAAAGGAAAAGAGCCCAAGAGAAGAAAAACAAAGCACATGGTTTATGCGACAACACTCACATGAACAATAATGGGCCTTTCCTTTGTCTTGCTTCATCAATTCAAAGCAATTTCTGTTTGTTTCCATTTCTTGTAGCCATCTCAATCTTACCCTACTTATCTTCTTAGTCAAATTATTCATCCAGCAATCCACATTACTGAAATAATGTGCCACAGAAATTTCATTTCATGTGGGTTATTAATTGAGGACCCTCCTTTCATTTGGGTAAATTCAACAAAACCCACTTATTTTTATTCTTGTCCAAATTGCCCTAGATTAAACAAGAATGAAATAAAATTAATAGGGATGAAATAATCCTTTCACTATAAGTATTATTGGTGCCTTCTGCTCTCCAAAGTGCCAAACAAAATGACCCACTGCATGTTTCTCTTCTTGTTTATCTATTCTTGACCACAAAATGTATGTCCACTCCATCATTGGCATTTAATCAGACAACAAGCAGCTAATAATAAGCTAGCTCTCATATCCATGCACAACTTGTGCTTCATTATGTTTATGTCTACAAAAAAAGGACACAATTACCCAACTGGGATTTTAGTTTATATATATATATAGCTACTAAACAAGATTATCTTCAATATAGAGAATAGAAAATTAGTTTTGTGGATCTCTGCTTATTTTGTTTAAAGATAAGATTTCTATTTCTAATTTTTATTACAGTGTTTTAACTAAAATTATAAACCTAGAGATCTTCAAAGCTAAATCTTGCTTGTTATCTTCTTCTTTTTTTGTCAGAATTGAACAAAGAATTTCAGTTTATCACATGGGCAAGCAACGGCTATATCAGATCTTTGTCAAACAAAAATAACAACAATGAAGAAGATGGTCTTAATGACATATAAATACGCTGTCTGAAGATAATTCTTTTTTCATCACTCAGTCAATTGGTTGAAAATTCTAATTTTTGGCAAGATAATGCATATTAGGGCATACCCTTAAATAGGAAACCATAAGCTGGCTTAAGTAAATCTGATATAAGCGTATACATATTCTGACAAGCTAATGGTAACTGGCCTGTGCTAGTCTCGAAGAGAAAGACTTACAGTTTATGGAGTAAGATTTTTTCTTTTTCTGTTTGGACTTGCTTTTCTGGTTCTACCCCAAGAATAAAAACAGGGAGATAGAAAGATGAGTAGTCAGTTTGTGAATGTGACATGAGCAAGCTATTTACCAACAGAGACATGGATAAATTTGGACCATATATAATCTTTTTGAGAGGAAGTTGTGTCCGTTCTTTACTGTTTCAACAAGCAAAATAGCTGTTACCTGTAATAACCACTAAAGACAAGCTATTTTCTTGTTCTATACTTCATCTAATTAGTTCATTTTAGACTTTTATCATATCATTTCTTGAATAAGATTTGTTGTTTCCCAAATCAAAAGAAAATATCTTTTTCGATATATTCTTACAACACTTATCATCAATCATAATCATAATTATATATGCACAAGCCAATATTTAACACCGGCTAGAATACTAGTATATTCCAATTTAAATAAATCAATTGGATTTAAACCTAAGACCTTCAGTTAGATGTCTTCTCGGGTACGTTATGTGCTAATAGTAATTTGCAATCAAAGGAAGGAAATATCAAATAGATTTTGGTGAATTAGATAATGGTTGTATTCGGGAACGTCATTAATTTAAGTAGATTTTAACCTTTTGACTTGAACGTTGTTTTTAATAGTGTTTGATAACACAGCGTTTGAACTTTTTAGAAGTTAGCGTTATATAAAAAGTCAATTCATGTAACGTTAAGTTTTTAGCATTTTATACGAAGTTACTCAAACAGTTAACAACTAAACGCTAATAAAATAACTAATAGCTACCAGAACAGCTAATTTTGCGGAGCAGACTTATTGTATAGGGCAAATAATGACATATGTTGAATGGATGAAATTATGAACAAAAGAGCTTGCAAACTAGATAAGGTACTGATTTAAAAGGGAAAACTACCAAAATTAAGAGAAACATAATTGCACATGGAGGAGGGACAATACCCACATGAGAGTAACATGTACCTATCTTTGCCTGCCTGAGTCAAATCAAAAGAAGCCTATTCAAATGTCAAAAAAAAAAAAAAAAAAAAAAAAAAAAAAATAAATACGAGAACCACACATTTATAGCTGTTCTCTATAGTTTAAACTGTAATATAAGGTGTATACCATATTCTGGACAAAGCGGCATGAGATGGGTAAAACTGAGAACAATGATAAATGATATAAAAAGAATCAAACATCAGAAAAAAAGAGAAAAAAAAGAAGGGCGTTGGGCAGGTGATGGTTTGTTGTATTTTATTTTTCTTTTTTCTGTTGTTGGTGACTTGCTTTTCTTGTTTTCTTTACTTATATTCTATATCTTCATTTTATTTTAGTGTTTCTTTATTATTTAAGGTTTCTCGGTATTCAAATTAGACAAAAGTAAGATCAAGGTGTTGAAATTAGAATGTTGTCGCTTATGTTTTTGAATCTTTATTTTCTTCATCCTAGTGATTCTTATGGTTGTTTATAAATTTTTTGGATCTTTTATATATTTTTTTTCGCCCGAAGAGAAAAGATTGAATGTTATACGTTCTTATACCCTCCTTCTCGCTCCCCCTCTCTTCTACAGGATATCAGTTATCTCTGTGTCTGTCTCATACAAATATGACGAGAGTAGAACGCGCTAAGACGAGGTATTTTCGTCGGTAGTGTAATGACCCAATCGTAATATAAAAAAAATAATAATTAATTCCATAATCATATTTAAATATTAAAGTAGAATTTGTGATTTCCCAAAATACTCACCCACAGACCTCATATCTCCTTTTTCTTTTTAATTTTTCTATATTATTTCCTTATAATCTATTACATTTTTATTTTCTATTCCACTCCTCCTCATTATTTCTCTCTCTCTCTTCTCGCTTCTGTATTGTTATCTCTGTCTCACCTATACAACGGCGTGTTAGTATTACTTGTATATTTTTCCAGATTTAGATAAATAATCATTGGATTTAAAGACCTGAAGACCTTCAAGTTTAAGTGATGTCTTCTCGGTGGTATTGTTATGATTTGCTTATATGTAATTTGACAAATCTAAAAGGAGGAAAATAATAATATAGATTTTTGGATTGAATTATGATAGATAAGTGAGTTATGATATTACAAAAAGGGAAACAGTCATTAATAGTTAGTGGTGTTATCTAACTTTCTTGCACTATGGAACGCGTTGTGTTTTAATAGGTGTGGATGTGAATAACACAGCGTATTGAAAAACTTTAATATTAACGAAGATTTAAGCAGTACAAATAATAATAAAAAAAAGAAAAATACAAAGAAAATATAAATGGTAACGTGTTGAGAGGTTTGTAGGGGGGGAATTGTGTGGCGCGGAAGGTATACAAATTAAACAAAGATTAACAAAATACAACTAATAGAATAATAAGGGCATGAATGAGAGCTGAGCCGGAACAGCTAAGTTTTGGGCCGGGGGAGCGGCTGATATGTGGGTATAGGGGGCAGGAAATGAGAGTTGACATGGAGTGGCTGTGAGAAAAAATAGAAAGAATAAAATAAAATTAAAAAACACAAAAATAGGGAGCGTTGCAAAGGGAGCGTATTATAGTGAGGCTGAGTTTTAAAGGGGAAGAGATACGCAGATTAGGAAGAGAGCATAATGTGAACATGGGACGGAGGTGGGACGAATTGCCCCAACAGAAGATGGAGGGAGATTAAACAGGAGTGTACCTATCTGTGGAAGGGGGGAGTGCCTGCTGTCGAGATCAAGAAGGCTATTCAGATCGTTCAGAACAAGGAAAAAAAAAAAAAGAGAAAAAAAAAAAAAAAAAAAAAAAAAAAAAAAAAAAAAAAAAAAGAAGCCTATTCAAGTTATTTATTACTCAGTTAATACAATTACCAATAGAGGTAATAATAAAAGTTTTGTTAGTTGATGCATGGGACCTTAATTTTAGGACAACCCTTTTGATTCAAACACAATGCTAGTTTTCTAGTATTGTTCAATCACAATTCCTTTTTCACACTAACTTCCAATTGAGGGCAAAGGATTGACACCCTAAAGATGCAACAACATAAATGATAATCGAGTACATGAAGTATCTCGTATGTGTGAAATTTGTGAAGGGTTGATGTACGTAGATTTTCCCTAATTTTTTTAAAAAAACAATTTTCGTGATTTAAACATATGACCTCCAAATCACAACTGGATTAACTTTACCGTTACGATAACGCTACCCTCATATCAACATTATTAATCATTAAGCATAGACAAAGAATTTTAATCCCTCTCAATCTGAAACTCTCTGACTTTTTAGCTATCGTTCTAATAAGAAAGGTAACTCGCTTTTGTTCAAGTCAGGAATAGCAATTCTAGATTAGCTGGTTCACTTTAAACTCATGAACTCATAAAAAGAAAAGAAAAAACATTCTAAGATGTTAAAAAGAAAAGACATATCCTCATGTAAATGATCAATTGATTTGGAATCCATTCAAAAAAAACAGAGCATAGCTTAGCCTAGGATGCCATTTTGCAAAAAATTATCTATAATACAATTTTCTTTTCTTTTACCATTGGATGGTTCAACATTTTGAATTATCAAGCCCAAATTAGCTTGTCAAGTTCTGCCAATGTGAGAAGTGGGGACCTTGCTGCCATTATTTTGAATGGTATACATAAAATTCTATTATTAGCTATGCAAGTTGCTTTGTTTTGTTGCCTCCATTTTGTTCTTTCTCTTACAAAATGAATTTCAGTCCAAAAGAACTATTTTCTTCTTCTGTACTCAAAGTAGTATTCAACAATTCCATGTATTGGCATTCTTTGAGGAAGAGTGTTTGGTCGATATAAAAAAAAAAAAAAAAAAAAAAAAAAAAATTATTTTGAATGGTTACTACATTAAAATTTTCTATTATTTAGCTATGCAAAGTTGGCTTTTGTTTGTTGTCCTTTCCTTTTTTGTTCTTTCTTCTTTACAAAATTTGATTTCAGTTCAAAAGAACTATTTTTTCTTCTTTTCTCTGTACTTTCATAAGTTAGTAATTTCAATCTCTCCATGTTCATTGGCATTCTTGTGAGGTGTGTTAGTGTTGGTCGATATTAAAAATAAATATAAAAATTATAAAAAATAAATATTTAAATTTTTTTTAAAAAAATAAATAAAAGTGTTACATCATATGATCAACTTTATTGTGTAGGTAAGTGTATATATTAACGTGACTTTTCACATCTATTGATAAGAAGAGATGGTGGACATTGATGTGTGCGTGCTTTGCCTTTCCCCAAGGGGGTAAAAAGTACGAAGCTCCGTCCATTCAGAATAAGAAGTCTTTATGCTTTGGTGAAGCTTTGTATAATAAAAAACCAAATTAACTCCAATTATAAGAAGTTGGACAAGCAAAGAGGGGGGTGGACATGTGTAGTCATTTGTGGGTTCCAGAGAGGTTGTATTGGAGACAACCATTTGACTTGGTCAAACATACAAATTTAAAATTATCCCTTGACCACAAAGGACTTAGGGTTAAGCTATGAATCATTTTAAAGAGGGCCTTTTGGTATGCAACAAGTGTGTTCCCAACAAAGTATTCCTACTCTTTTTTGTTGTTTTTCTGCTTCCTATTTTTCTCGTCTCGGATTTATCATAAAAATATTTCTTCTTCTGATGATTATTGGCATGAAAAAAAAAAAAAAAAAAAAAAAAAAAAAAATTTAATTTTTTTTAAAAAAAACAAAGGACATAAATGCACATGAGGAAGAAATAATGCTCACATGAAAGAGAAATGTGACATTATTTGCCTTGCTTCCCCAAGGAAAAACAAGCTTTCATCAAATTATGTAATTTACAATACCAATTATAAATACAAGCAAAAGAAGGTGACATTTAATTCATTTGGGTCCAGAAATTGTTTGGGACCCATTTGACTTGGCAAACACAATTAAATTGCCCTTGACCACAAAGGAATTAGGGTAAGCTATGATCATTTATTAAGGGGTGCCTTGTGTATGCAAAAGTGCCCAACAAGTCACCCACTCTTTTTTTTTTTTTTCTCCCATGTTCTCAGTATCAACAAAAATATTTCTTCTTCTATTATTGGCATTTAATCATGAATTATAAACTCCCTTCTTGGTTGATTTCATGTCCACCAAAGAAAGGATACTAGTGAAGTTTTAGAAATTACTTTTCAGCCAATCTTATGTGAGGAGTGCGAGATCCCGAGTTCGAATTCTCTTGATCATAAATATTTTTATCAATTTAGTAAGTCAAGGAGAAAGCTACCCATATTATGTAGCCCGTATTATTATTTCGGTCCATCGAGCATTTTAATGAATGAAAAATTTACTTTTTAATTTAATTAAAAGATGCTAGATTGTCCTTAATATTGATAACCACATCTTAAATTTTAATTCTTCCTAGAACTGAAAAATTCATGGGGAACTTTCAAAACTAGACCTTGACTATCATTTTTTACAAATAAGATAACTATATATAATATTTTGGCTATCACATGACATTTTTCATGGTGTAAATTAGCTAGCTCCATATGCTTATGTTACTTTTCTTAAATGAACAACAACAATCATGCATGGTTGAAGATTAGCTAGTACCTTCAAACATAAGGTAAGTGATCTTATGATAATGTTGGTTCAAAACTGACAATTCATTGTCTAATAAAACAAAATAAATAAATAATAGAAGATTTTAAAGTCATGTTCCTAATTTTAATAATTACAGAAATTCATACATTAATAATTTTTAAAAAAATAAATTAAAAAATTGGTTATTTTCTTTATAAAAAAAAAAAAAACCTTTGATTCGGACGTTCATTCAATTAGTACCAGATAGCAACGGCAACTGGTATTTAATTATTTCTACACCAAATGCCACATATGTGAAAGTTTTGGATCAACCACCTTGTCTAAAATAAAGAATTGGAATTAATCTACCCAATAGAATGAACTTTCTTCCTTCTCTTAATTTGGATTATAAAGAAAGTGCAGTGGTTCAACTCCTTAATGATGTCTCAATCTTAGCAACCCAATTGCTAATTATTACATTTTCCAAATATGATCTAGAGTGGTTTAATTATGTCTTGTAAGAAAAAAATGTGTCACCTAACAACTATTTCTTGATTCACATACGAAAGAGATTTTTTTTTTTTATATATATCGGGATAATATCTAACTCTTAGGACTGATTAGCGAATAAATGTAATATAAAAGAAACCATAGTAGCATGAAAAGCTTGACGTTAACCTAATCAAGATTATTTTCTTTGGTTGAATGCAATTTTTCTTGCTGTGATGTTGCATATTCTTGAATCTTTCTTTATAAAAGATTTTTGTTTTTCTTTGTAAAACCTTTCTTTAAATGTTAGAAGATAAAGGAAGTAGTATGTGAATTTAGAATATCAATCACAAGAAATTTATTTAGTGAAAATAATTTAATCCAAGCAAACGCATAACTATTTTGAAAATTGAAACTTATTGAATTAGGAGTAGCCCAATTAAAATTTCTACCATTAAAATGCAAAAATTACATAATCGACCCACTCTCTCTTGTTTGTTTTTTTCCAATACTATAATAATGACAATGCAAATTATTATTATTTTTTATTAATTAGTAGTAAAACCAAATTATTGAAACTTGCTTGTTTTAGTTTCTTTTTGTAATTATAAAAATGAACTAATATATATATTAGAAGTGGCAAAAATGGCCAGCTAATAGAAATGATACACCTACTTTCAACTAAGAAAATTATATACAATTATGAAGTTGTTAAGCTAGTGTTGTTAGCTTGTTACAATGATATAAACCTACCCAAATTTGTTATTACTTAAATTAAACAAATAGATTATAAATATAATTGAAGTTGTTAAGTTATGGTAATTCCAAATTTAATCATGAAATTGCCATTTCTAATTCATTAATATTAGTTCTAAACTACACTATAATTAATGCTTATAAAAAATAATATAAAAAAAAATTAATTATTAGTTAGTCCTATTGGCATATATATTCAAGCATCGAGTCTATTTGGTAAAATTAATTATTTTAATAAGTGTTAACTGTTTTAGTAACATTTAATTATTTAAAAAATTACTTAAAAAGCTAACGCGGAATATAAATACGAAATAATGTTGAAAACAAACCATATTTTAATTTTTTAATTTTAATTTTTTTAAAAAATATTTTAATTTTTTTTATCACACCCTATAGACATTTAAATAATTAAAATTCATAAGGTAGTAAGTCAATAACATGATGTTTACCTTCCAACATCCCTTTTATTATATATATATAGGTGCTTTGGCCGTGATCTCATTTTTATATTGTTTTCGTGGAAGAAATTATTGTTAAATGCTATTTATGTTTCATAATACTCGTAACATTTAGAATTTCACGTCTATTAAGAAAATTATTAAATTTGTCTAAATTACAATAAATTATTAAATAAATTGACTATATTACCCTTAATTTAATACTAATTCTCTGAAAAATTAATTAACATTTAAAATTATTAAATTTGTCTAAATTACAATAAATTATTAAATAAATTGACTATATTACCCTTAATTTAATACTAATTCTCTAAGAAAATTATTAATTAAATTGAAGTAATAATTATTGGTCATGTAAAAAGCGTAAACATGGAAAAAAAAGATTTATTACTCCTTGAAACCACAAATATAATAAGTATTTTGAAACAAACTATTTTTTTAAATGTGATAAGTATTATGGAATGAATGTAATATTTGTAAGCGATGTTAATTTTTAGAAAGGTGAAAACATAAGTTCAATTCCAGAGAGAGCAATTTGCTGGGAGAGCCAAAACTTCACATTCTACAATCCTGTGAATTAAATCTCCTATATATTATATATATATATAATATTATATATATATATATATATATATATATATATATATATAATATGTATTAAGGATAAATTAATGAAAGTTGATTGATTTTAATATTGAATTAATTAAAAGGGAAATGAGTATCACCAAGTTGAAATTGTATGAATAAAAAATGAAAGTATGAATTATTTATTTATTTCAATTAAACTATTTTAAAATCAGAAGATGGTGATCACGGATGTATAAATCAATATAAAAACTATAAAAATTAAAAATAAAATAAAATAAAATGTTAGGTTAGTTCAGTCGTCCTTCTCATATTAATATATGCAATAAGACCTAATTGTTTTTAAAAATTACCTTTATAAAATTAACCTTATATATATATTATATATATATAGTATAATATATTATAAGAACCAAAGGGTTAATAATGGTGAATTTTAAATCAAAGATATTATAAGAAACCAAAGGGTTAATATGGTGAATTTTAAATCAGATGATCTGTATTTGAGTCCGCTCTCCACCATTATTAAATTAATATTAATTTAATTAGCCAAAGATGTACAGCCTACACTAAAGTTTTAGGTAATATATAGTAAATAGTAATAAATAGAATTAGTAAATATAATTTTTAATATTTAATAACATAAAAAATACAAAATATATATTATCTACTGTTTATTCTGACGGACGAGAAAAATCTATTTGGTAAGGAAATTCTAATAATATTAGAATCCGATAACTCAATCCGTACCAATTTATCAATAGAATGTCCATATCAATTTATCAATTTACCAATTTACTCTATTCGATAATAGTGAATTTTGCTTTTTACAATTATGACCTCTACATTTGCTGAATTAACGGAGATAAATTTTCAATTATTATAAAAAGAAATAGAAAAATTTAGAGTAAAGATGAAAAGTCAAAACAAAATCAATAAATGGAAGTAGAAAGAAGTTTCTGAAGGAAGTTCCTTAAAATTGTGCCATCATAATCATGATTATCATGTGTACCATTAAGCTAATGGGAAATGTTAGAAACACAGTCCTTTTTATTTTTATTGTACTCACAGGACTTGGTTGGGTTGGCTGCTTTGTGTATGACTAAGGAATATTTGACTTTTAATTTTTAAATCCCACCATTGGATTGGCTAGTTGGCAACTATGAATCACACTTTCACACATCACTAGATTTCCTTCAAATGATCGATGCGTGGGACCCTCAACTGGCAGGATGGACTTTTATTTTTTGTTTTTTTTTTTTATAAAATGAAAGTGACAGACCAATCAATGCCAACATCCAAAATGATAATTAACAGCTGTGACTGTGAGTCACAGACTTATTAAATTTATGTATTATGTTATTTAGAATTAGATTAATATCTAATTATCTATCATGAACATATAATTTGCCCATATCTTCCCTTGTGTCATAACTGAGATTTAATTGAGTGAAAATCACTTAATTGACAAGCAACTAGTAATTATGCATCAATTCTTGTATAATAAGAGTGGGCAATGGGACCCAGTAACTTGCCATGTCAGCAGGGTTTATTTTGATGACGTGTGAATAAGTTGGGAATGTACACTTGGCATCAAGAATATGGAGAGATGGAAAATGCATACGTGTTTCTAAGGGATGACTTATTTGTTAAGAAAATAGTTATTCTTACAACCAATAATGCTCAATTTAAGTATTAAAAATTTATAATTTATTTTCCATCTATATTTTTTTATCTCCATATTTTCTTCATTTCCAAACGAGTAAAAGAAAGAAAATTGATTTTCTTTGTTCATATTTTTCATCAAATCAATCCAAACGCAGTATAAATGTTTTGATTAGATCAAAACAATATATTTATTATTTATAATTTTTAATGACGAAGCATTTAAATTAATATTTAAAGTTTGAAAAAGCATATCATAAAATATTTGTACTTTTAATATTTGATAAAATTTTAATAAAATAATTAATAACTATTAAAACAATTAACAACTATTAAAATAGCTAATTTCATGGAATAGAACATTTAACGATTTATACGAAAGATTGATCAAAATTATTAAATAATTTATATGCAATATGTGGAAGTGAATTATATTTTAAGTGAATTTTAGGGTTTTAAAACAATAAATTGCGACTTATAAATTCTAAAAAATTTATATATTGAAGTACATCTATTATTTTTAACTAATTTTTGGCTTTAATCGAAGAAAAGTGGGAGACAAAGGACTTGGTGGTAAATAAAAACCTAACAACTTTGTATGCCAATGGGAACTCTACTGTCCCTATACCTAGGACTAAACAACTTTGATGGACCCCACTATGCTCAAAAAAGGAAAAGGATAACTGGCAGAAAAAGTCACCTATAGACCCACTTGTCAAATATTGAGAAGTCACTCTCTTCGACGTGGAGGAATGTGCCAGCGTGGACGAGTATTGCGTGACAGCTGGAATATTGAGAAATTATTGAGACCTTTTTATTTATTTTTATGAAAAAAAAAAGAAAGAAATAACAAAAAAAAAACATCACAGGCTGGAAGGGCGAGAGGGAATATTAGTGTCACGGCAGGGTCACATGGATGGTTCAGTCAAGAAATTGGTTATTGGGACAAACAACTGGCTTTTTGGCCTTTGCACAATAGGACACACCCTTCTTTCTTCTGGATATACAAGAGCAGTCTTTCATTTTCCTTTTCAATTCTCTCTTCTGTCTTTCAATAATTCTAAGTCTTTGAATTCAAATTTTGAACTCCTCTCCCTTTTTCCCATTTTTATATTTCCAAATATATGGATAAATAATATTTTTTTTTTTTAGTCTACACGTGTGTCTCAAGTTCAAGTCATTATCGCCTTGCGACAATAATGATTTTAAGTTTTAAATTCTGATCTTATACGTAAAATTCGTTTGGAATATAATCCATTTTTGCTGATATATCATTTTTGCTAATCCATTATAAAATGGAGGGAATTTTATTTTTTTTTAATCATACAATTAGTTCTTTTTGAAAAAAAAAAACTGCCAATATGAAAATATTAAGTCAAATAATTTTTCAGTAAAAAATAAAAGTTAAATATAAGTAGAATATATATAAAAAACCAAAAAAAAAAGATGAAAAATTCAAACTAATCTAATATTAAAATTATTATTAGCTAAATAATCAAAATTATTTTGACTAGATAGAGTAATTAAAACATAGTAAAAGTAATTTATCTATATTAACATATGTTCATAAATATGATACAAATAATAGTCCAAAAAAAAAAAAAAAAACTTTTTTATAGCTAAATAATCAATTATTTTTGACTAGATAGAGTAATTAAACATAGTAAAAGTAATTTATCTATAATTAACATATGTTCATAAATATGATACAAATATATAGTCCCAAAAAAAAAAAAAATAATTAAAAAAAAAAAAAAAAAAAACTTTTTTACTTTTAATTTTGGCAAAGACATGATGAAGCTTGAGAATTCATAAGTTCAATTATTGGATAGTTGTTTGATTTCTATTTAAGGTACATTGCATTAAATTAAAATCTAAATTATTTTAGTACCTAACATGGACTTAACAATCAAAACAAAGGTATTGATACACTTATCACTAAAATCTCGTGATTAATATTTTTTTATTTCATAATAATAATAATGATTTAGAGTAATTTTTACACGAAAATTAAAAATTTTTATATAATTTTTGCTAATTTATTAGTGGAGCTTCTGAGGGAGAGTCTCGTCTAAATATTATCTCTAGCTCGATTATGGATACCATATTATGCAAGCTATCGGAAAAAGAAAAAAAAAATGACAATTAATTTTTAAGTTTTAATTAAAATAAAAAATAAATATTTAATTTAGGACAATTCAAGTTAATAATATAAATTATTGTTTTGATAAGGAAAATAGCAGTAAAGTTTACTTAAATAATTTCCAGTTAGATGTTAACAAGCATCTTTAAATAATCCCATCGAAACCGTCCAAAACACACATACCATTTCTTCTACATTCCTCCCCCAACGCGTATAGACTTCGCGCTCCCGCCGCCCATTTCTTCTGTATTTTCGGTCTGTCCGTGTGTCTGTATCAGACATTGTGTTCTTGTAAGCATCTCTCTGCAAAACAACAAAGCTAAAACCCACAAAAAAAAAGGGAAGAAAAGTCTCTCTTCTTTAAGAGAAGCAAAGGAGTTTTTCTAGTTTAATGGCAAAATCAAAGAACAATGCAAAGAAAGTTTCATATATTTCTGTTCCATCACAAGTAATTAACACTTTATCTTCTTCTTCGCTGCAAACTCTGCTTCTCTCACCAAAGAAACCGTCAAGGAACAAGTTTTTTAGCTGGAGTTCATATAGGAGTCCAAGATTTTGGTTCTTTGCTCTATTTTTCTTTGGTTTTCTGGGTATGCTGAATTTATGGTTTGATCTTGACCCTTTAGTCCCTTTCTATCCATACCCATGTGTCACAAGTCAAACTCGGGAGAACTCGTTCTCAAATGGGTACTCAAGGTCACAACTTTTTTTCCCTTCACATGGTGGAACAGATATTAAAGATCAAGAGGGTGGGTCTGAAAATGATGAAGGGACAAAATCTGAGGCGGGTTTGGGTCCAAAAAATGAAGTAAGCAGTGAAAAAGGTGTAAAAGATGAAATTTTGAAAAACATTGTTCAATCTAAGCACACAGTATCAAATAACCATGAGAAATCGAATGGAGATGGAGAGGGGAGTGAGTTTTGGAAGCAGCCTGATGGATTGGGCTATAAACCATGTTTAGATTTCAGTGCAGAGTATAGGAGAGGAAGTGAGATGATTGTGAAGGATAGGAGAAAGTATTTGCTAGTGGTAGTTTCTGGTGGCATGAATCAGCAGAGGAATCAAATAGTAGATGCTGTGGTGATTGCAAGAATCCTTGGCGCTGCTTTGGTCGTTCCCATCTTGCAAGTCAATGTCATATGGGGAGATGAAAGGTAAAATAACTACAAGGGTATAAAACTGAGCTAATGTATCTATCTTCTTCTAAGAAAAATTGCTTCTTTTCTCACCTCATGAGTTGCATTTATGTTTTCATACAAAAAAAAAAAACAAAAAAAACAAAAAAAAGAAAGAAAATTTCAACCAAAACTTGTCTTCAAGTTCTTGTTTGATACTTAGGTGCAGAAAAAGAAAGAAAAACTGAGAAACTGATATTTCTTTTCCTGGGAAAGCATTTCTTGGTTAGTTTGGGGCTTTGGGCTATTTCAAATCAATGTTAGAATACATAAACTTTTCTATATTGGGTGACATTATTCTTGATTTTTCTTTTTATGGCATTTTAATTTTGTCTTGATTAAGAAAGTTTTCTACTTTGGTTGATATTTGGTTTTCCCAAAGTAAAATTTTCCCATTTTAATTAATTTCTGGCATATTGATATAGGTTTTGCAAACTAAATTCATTTTCTTTTCTACCTAGAAATGGTTTTTGCTGCATTCTGTATTCTTGCATTTCAGAGAAGATTAATCTCTCTGTATTTTTTTTTTTTTTTTTTTTTAATCTCTCTGTTTTTTTTTTTATTTTTTTTTGGACAGCGATTATCTCTGTATTTTTTTGAAATGCAGTGAATTTTCTGACATATTTTGTTTGGGCATTTCGGTTCTGAATGTGTGGGATGTTTTCATATGCTCCACTTTGCAGGCCAGTAGAGGAGAAAAGAACTCCTCATACATGTTTCCTCATGGCTCACGTGCACGCTTATCATCAGCGAAGTAAGAAATCTGTATTGATGAATTTCAGCTTTTAAGTAAACCGGTTTAGGCTTTCTTTCTAATGCTATGTTTACTTTAAAACCCTGCTGTAAATTTTTGGGTCCTTCCAGTCACCTTTTCAGTTCTCCACATGTTCTTGTTAATTTTAGAACTGTGCTCTTTGTTCTTTTGAGTACTACTTGTTTTGTTTTATGAATCTGGCATAAAAGGGCGACAGCTGTTGGTATTTTTTTTTTTTTTTTTTTTGACAGCAAGATTAATCTCTGTATTTTTTTGAATGCAGTGAATTTTCTGACATATTTGATTTGGAGCATTTCAAAAGAGTTCTAGCAAATGATGTGAGGATAGTTTCATCATTGCCATCCACACATATAATGACAAGGCCAGTAGAGGAGAAAAGAACTCCTCTACATGTTTCCCCTCAATGGATCCGTGCACGCTATCTCAAGCGAGTAAGAAATTGTTTGTGAATTTCAGCTTTTAAGTAACCGGTTTAGCTTCTTTCTATTGCTTGTTACTTTAAAACTCCTGCTGTAAATTTTGTCCTTCAGTCACCTTTTTCAGTTCTCAATGTTCCTTGTTAATTTAGAACTGCTGCTCAATTTGTTCTTTTGAGTAACTACTTGTTTGTTTATGGATATGGCATAGAAAGGGCGACAGCTGTTGGTTTTATAGCTAGGCAAAACAGGCCCACAGTTTGTTAAGTATTACTGAGTATGATGGATGCTTTATGGTTTAATGGTCTTAACTTTGTTTTCCTTTTGAGAGTTTGTCATGGTAGTTAAAGAAGTTTCCTAATCTCTAATTGATTGTCAGGATGTTACATTTATCTTACCAAGTTAGTTGCATATGGTACGGAGACGAAAGAAAAAAGAATAGACAAAAATAACGGTTCCATAATTTGTAGGGACCTATAGTGTTTGAAGTCATCCGTTTTGATTAATTGGCCAGAATATCATATTGTTACCTGATAACTTTTTGTTCTTGGACAGTTTTGAAACATATTATCAACATATACATGATGACCAATTCCATTCCCATTTTATCTATTTTTTTTGTTAGCATGCCTGGTCGGTTACATAGTAGTTAGTTCTCGTCGCTTCAAAAAAGACAAAATACTATGGTGGTTTGTTGACACAGTTCATCTTATTGCTTATTCTATTGAATTCTGCAGCTTAATCGAGAAGGGGTTTTGCTTTTGCGTGGTTTGGATTCAAGGCTCTCGAAAGATCTTCCTTCTGATCTTCAGAAACTTCGATGCAAGGTATTGCAGGATTCTTATGTAGCTTTTTCTGTTTTTGCATTCAATTTAATTATCTGAAGTGCTTGAATGTGCAGTTCTGCACTAGTCCTCTTGCCTCGAAGGTCCATGTTGCTTGGGACTTCATTTTTCCATTTAATCTTGTTCAGTTAAAGTAAGGTTCTTAATTACTATATCCGGCTCTCATTTCTTATTTGTTTGACTTTAGGTGGCATTTCATGCATTGAGGTTTTCTCCATCAGTTTTGGAGCTTGGCAACAGGCTTGCAGAGAGGATGCGCAGAAAGGGACCTTACCTTGCTCTTCATTTACGAATGGAGAAGGATGTATGGGTGAGGACTGGGTGCCTTCCTGGATTGAGTCCTGAATATGATGAGGTGATCAACAATGAAAGAAAAAGACGGCCTGAACTTCTTACTGGAAGATCAAATATGACTTACCATGACAGAAAACTAGCTGGTCTCTGCCCCTTGAATGCCTTGGATGTGGCAAGGTTAGAATTTGAACCTGATAGGATATGCGCCATCAAATAGTAAAACTTGATAACTTCAATCTCTATATCGATCTATACTTCTCTAATGGACTGTTCTGTTTTTTGTTGTATGTTTTAGGTTGCTTAAAGCTCTTGGAGCTCCAAAGGATGCAAGAATATATTGGGCTGGAGGGCAACCATTTGGCGGTGAAGAAGCATTGCTACCCTTAACAAGAGAATTTTCTCATTTCTACAATAAGGAAGATCTCGCCTTGCCTGGTGAATTAAAACCATTTGCAGATAAAGCTTCCTTGATGGCTGCCATTGACTATATTGTCTCGGAAAAGAGTGATGTTTTCATGCCATCTCATGGCGGAAATATGGGTCATGCTATCCAGGTATAGTCTACCATAACCATATCAATGACCAATTAGAATGTCTTTATTACAACACTTTCAGCAATCAACTAATCATAGTTATTAGGACCAGTCCAGATGCAAAATATACTATTTGTCTAAACAGAAGTTTGTGCTTGATACAGGGACACCGGGCATACGCAGGGCACAAGAAATATATTACCCCAAATAAAAGACACATGCTACCTTATTTTCTAAATTCTTCTCTTCCTGAAGCAGAGTTCAACACAATAATAAAGGACTTGCACCGCGAATCCTTAGGGCAACCGGAACTGAGGAATAGCAAAGCTGGAAGAGATGTCACAAAGTATCCAGTTCCTGAATGCATGTGTAATGATTCACGTACTCATTCCTCTTTGTGATTGAGTGCCGAAGATTGGCAACATAAAGATCAGAATGCAAGTTACAGAAATCTGATAAAGTGGCATTTAATCGACAAATCCCTTGAATCTGAGCCCTTAAGAGAACATGAGATTCATAGTATTCTGGGGAATGATGGCTCCAAGAAGTTACATTTCTGAATAGCAGAAGCAGCAAAGACACTTTCTTGGAAGTAAACTCAATATTTATGCACTTGTGTGTATGTACTGTAAATTAGAGGCAAGATATGTATATTTAGGCAAGAATGATATATTATACGAGAGTCAATTTTAAATTCTTTATAGTTTATAGGCAATTTTTCTCCTGATTAGGATAGATTTTTTTTATTATTTAAATTCATTCTTTATACTTGTATATGTATAATAAATAATCTAAATTCATAGTTTATCAAATGGAAAGCTCATTTAATGTTGTTAATGGAGCTCTGTTGCAATGTTAGCCTTTACTTATCAGGACAACTGTGATCTGATGAGAAATAGAAACTGGTGAAAGTTTATCCACTTTAGGTGGCAATTGATTATGTTATGCACATAACTATGTTGCTCAAATCACCAAGCAACAAAAAAGAAAGCATCTTGACCATAATATCTTCTGGCTTTTGTCACAAAGCTGGAAACCTTTCATTGAAAAACTTGGACCATAGCAAAGGTTTTTTGCCCTTCCCATAAAGTGGGTTTAGCAAAGGAATCAAATTTGTATTTTCCCCATTTACTGGAATTGAGATCGCTTACTATCCAAATTAACGGCTTGTTGGTAAGTGACACAGGATTTTATTAGACTGTAGTTTCTTTCTAGACCAGAATTTCCAAGCCAGGACACTTCTAAATCACACGTCCTAGCGTAAATGCCATCCTAAAACGCATTGTCTTAAAACACGCCAGCTTCTCTAGACGACGCGTGACACGCCATCTTATAATTGCTAGAAGCGCGAATTAAATAAACGACCGATCTTAAACGACAAGTCCTTTCTAAACCACACATTTTAAGTGACACGTCAGTTTCTGAAATCCGGACCGTCTATTATTTGATATAAAATCATCTTCTAGATGGAGGGTTTCGTTTGGCTTCTCATCGTCCTGGTAGATAAAGATCAGAGGGCTCTCTCCGGGTAGAACGAGCGGCTAGGTTAATTTTGCCTTCTTGCTATCGCCTACTCTGCATCTGCCATAGGTGAGAGATATGGAAGAGTCGGCAGAGAACGAGAGGCCGAGGCCTCTCTTTAGAGATATAAGACGCTATATCTGTGATTATTGTGGAATTTGCAGATCTAATTCCAATTGTCATCGAATTTTCACTATTTATCAGATAAGAGGTTTTTTTTTCTTCTTTTTTTGTAATTTTCTTTTTTCATATTGTTTAGGAAGAGATGAATGTGGAAAAGGTCGATGAAAATGGGAAAACAGAGGGATTAAAGTCCAATACTTGCCAAGAATGCGGCGTTAGCTTCAAAAAGCCTGCATATTTGAAACAACATATGCAAAGTCACTCGTTTGAGGTATTGACCATGGTTACTGACTGTTTTTGTTGCTTCTATTTTAGGTATGGAAAATCAAATTACAGAGCTTAAATGGAAGAATATTTTGGGTTTCCTACAATTGTAGCTCGTAATAATTAGAAAATAATAATAATAAAAAAGTTTCTCTAAGTTTATAAATTGATGGTTACACCTATTCAGTATGATATGGAGATTGTTTCATGGACAATGATTTGATCCTTTGATGAGAAATGCGTGCATCCAGGAAATTTATTTTTACATACGAGTTTCAATTTGGCCATGATATCTTTGAATTGAGTGTTTTTTTGTTGCTTTGTTCTTTTAGAATTACTTACTGTTTACAGGTTTGAGAATCTTGTTAATGAAATTTTAATTAGCATTTGCAACTATTGAAATTTTAAAATTTTGCAGGTTCATTTTATAACTGAAAACACCTAGGTGTTACAGGCGTGAAGCATTGGATCCCAACAAAGAACTCCAATATGCAAGAGGCTGCAAGTTTGGACTTGACTGGACC
Organism: Jatropha curcas; assembly: GCF_014843425.1. The sequence continues at coordinate 279,593 of NW_023591572.1, read as the reverse complement.
AGTATCAGGTTGGGAGACCTCCTGAGAAGCTCCATCAAGTGGGCCTCAATCACGCGCTTGATGAATTTGAGGTCCAAGAGATTGTTTATGCGTGCACTAATTTATGTTTGTTAAGTGTAATTATGTAATTGTTGCTTCTGATGCTTATCTTGTATTTATGACTTTGTAGAGGCCATATGTGTGTTCGGTTAATGATTGCCATAAAAGCTATCGAAGGAAGGACCACCTAACTCGCCATCGTCTCCAGCATGATGGAAAACTATTCAAGTGTCCGATTGAGACTTGCAACCGGGAATTCGTTTTCCAAGGCAACGTCAAGAGGCATGTCGAAGAACTTCACAGTAAAAATTTCTCCTCCGTGAATGTTGATCAGAAACAACATATGTGCCAGGAACCTGGGTGTGGGAAGGTGTTTAGATATCCATCAAGACTGCGAAAACATGAAGATTCTCATGGCAAGTTGACTTGCTATCCAATTTTTGCTTTTTTTCCCTTCCCTTATCAAATGTGTTCGTAATTCTATCTATACTTATTTCCTAAAAACCTCTTATGCTTGACTTGACAGTTAAGCTTGAATCAGTTGAGGCAATCTGTGCAGAACCAGGATGTATGCAGCATTTTTCAAATATACAATGCCTTACGGCCCACATTCATTCTTTTCACAGATACATTACTTGTGAGATTTGTGGGACAAAGCAGCTGAAAAAGAACATCAAGAGACATCTCCGTACCCATGAAGCCACTGGTGTTTTAAAGAAGAGAATTAAATGTCATTTCAAAGATTGTGACCGCACATTTTCTAATGTGAGACACTGGGAGTTGTGCTTCATTTTTCAATTGTATTTGTGCTTAAGAAGTTTTTTTTGTTATTCTAAGATGGCATCCAGCAATCATATTTTTCTCTTTAATTGTGCAGAAAACCAATCTTAATCAGCATGTGAAGGCTGCGCACCTTGAAATCAGAACTTTTGCTTGTGGGTTTCCTGGTTGTGACATGAGATTCTCATACAAGCATGTTAGAGATAGACATGAAAAATCTGGATGCCATGTCTATACTCCTGTAAGTTATCAGATATTTCAAGAATAAATTCTGTTTTATCATTTTAGCAGACTTCCTTGAATGATGTGAAACTTTGAATTGATATTTTCTGTTTGATGATGTTCAGGGTGATTTCAATGAGACTGATGAGCAATTCAGGTTGAGACCAAGAGGTGGGATGAAGAGGAAATGCCCTAATGTGGAAACATTGATACGCAAGAGGGTTATTCCGCCACGTGATTTGGATGATTACCGCTGTTGGCTTCACCTTGGAGAGTGAGAATTAATCTCATCCTTGGCAGACCCAAATATGCAAGGGATCAATCTTTGCTCCTGTATCTAGAAGTTAGCTTGGTATGTGAAGTGTATAGTTCCCACAGTATAACCTTTTGTTGTTGGTCTTTGAAGCTATTTAGATTTTAACACACATATATGTTCTTCCAGTACTGATTTGTTGTTCTGCAAATATTTGATGTAAAACATGGTATGAAGCTTTTCAACCTGAAATGTTGTCCTTCTACAATTGTTTTCTGCTGATTGTAGTTCTCGTCAGGTGAATATAGCTTGATACTACATACAAAATTGCATTAGCTAAGATGCTTCTTGCTAAGGTAGGCACTGTAAAAATGGAACTTCTGCTTTTATTATTATTATTATTATTATTATTATTATGTAAAGAAACTTTTGGAGCAAGGCATTCTTGCATCAGAAGGGCATTCGAAAACAGTACAGTGAGAGCATATTCTTTTATTCTTCTTCAATACAGCTCCAAGAGCAAAAACAGTACAGTGAGAGCATATTCTGTTATTCTTCTTCAATTGCGCTAACAGCTCCATAGCAAAGGCCGGTGGTAATGCAATTAACAAAATAAAATAAAAATTAAAAGTTGATCATCATTAAATATATACCGAGGAACAATTGAAAAATGTACACAATAAGGACGGCTCTCCTATTAAAAGCAGTTCGCTTAATGACTCCATTCATGGTCGCTCGTCTGCTCAAGTTTTATTTTCCACAATTAATAGAGCTTATTAGCATCTACGTATGTACATAGAAAAAGTTACTGAAAAACTAAAATTAGATAGAAATACTATTAGGAACTCCCTTTCCAGTGGCTTCAAGAGCTCATACGGTACAACTCCAGCTCCAGCTCTATTAGTATTCTTCAAATTATTATTTCTCTCATCAATAGTAGCTTCAAGCTCCTTCAATGTTGCCCAAAACCTTTCATATGCAACCTTAATTACAGGATTTGGTTCCCAAGATGGCTCCAGTGTGTTTCCTATATACTCCTCATCAGGTGAATGGCTTGAAGGAACATCCAAAATAACCGTCACTTTAGTTGCCTGTTTTTGTGAAGGAAAGCATTGTAATGGAAAAACTTCGGGTTTTTTCAAGAAACGCTCAAATTCTTGCTGTGATGGCTCCTCAGTTGGCATATTAGTTCTTGCTATTGTTGGCCTATTAGGGAAATACCCAGCAAAAGGATATTGACCAAAGTTGACTGCTGCATGGAGGCCTGAAGTCACCCAAATAATAGTTGTCAAAACTTGGAATAAATCTGCTTGAGTTTTCAAAACAGGCCACCATGGTTCATCTTTCTTGTCTGCATGACCTTTAGTTCTAACTTCTTCCCACCATCCTTGAAGTTCACAATCAGATGCTACTTGGCTTGCTTCTGAGAAGTAATGGTTCACATAATCTGAAACCCAGTGCTTAATTGCATCGCAAAGCATTAAACCATCTTTTGCAAATGGGTAGTCTTCAATTGCTAGTTCCAAACCATGCTCTGCTGTTGGATCCTCCTCTGCCATTCCCCTGAAAATTTTATCAATAAAATGATTAAAATGGAAATTTTTTGAAACAGAATAACTTGTTTGGTTCAGTTCAGTTCAATTCTACCTTTTGATCAAGAATTTAAATATGAGTAGTACAAACTATTGTGTACATGGTTGTGGAAATGTAAAAATGAGAAAGAAAGAATCATACTATCAAACAATTCAGGAAGCTGAAACCGCAAAATGACTTCTCCAAATTCTGCCATATGTTTGACAAACATTAATACTTCATTAAGGCACGATATTTTGGTGTCATTTGGCAATTGAATTCCTTCTTTAAACAGTTTATCAATGGCGGTGAAATTTGGGAATCCACAATTGTTATCATCAGTAATTATATTGGGAAGCAATGTGTATAATAAAGCATATAATGCATTGAACTCAACTCTGAAAATGCCTCATCTCTTGGTACATATATAAACGTTTCAACTTCAATTTTGTAAATTTTTTCAGTCGTTTAAACATTTCAAATAAGTGAGAAAGAACTAAAACATTAAACAATAACTCTGTATTGGTTCTATTCCACTCCAAATCCAATAGTATTTGAGTTGTTTACAAATCTTTAGGCTATCCATATTAACTAAAAGTTAGAAAAAAAAGATTATGATCATTAAGTTATGCTGAGAAACAATTGAAAAAGACAAACCAATATGTAATTTTTATTTTTCCATTTCTAATTTATTGTTAAATTACACAGCTGGGATAACTTTCTCGTACAGAATTTCGAAATAAACTACTCAAAGCACTTTACTTAATGACTCCATTCATGCTCACTTCTATACTTGCTTGTAATAAGCAAGTTTATTTTTCATTTATATTGAAGAAATTACAAGAAAAATAAAATTAGATAGAAATACTATTAGGAACTCCCTTTCCAGTGACTCCAGACTCAGACACTGGCTTCAAGAGCTCATATGGAACAACACCAGCTCCAGCTCTATTACTATTTTTCAAATCATTATTTCTCTCATCAATAGTAGCTTCAAGCTCCTTCAATCTTGCATTAAACCTTTCATAGGCAGACTTAATTGCAGGATTTGCTTCCCAAGATGGTTCCAATGTGTGTCCAATATACTCCTCATCAGGTGAATGGCTCGAAAGCACATCCAAAATAGCCATCACTTTAGTTGCTTGTTGTTGTGAAGGGAAGCATTGTAATAATGCAGCTTCTGGTTTCTTCAAAAACAGCTCAAAATCTTCCTCTGATGGCTCCTCAGTTGGCATATTTGTTCTTGCTACTGTGGGCCTATTAGGGAAATATCCAGCAAACACATATTGACCAAAGTTGACTGCTGCATGGTGACCTGAAGTTACCCAAGTAATTGTTGTCAAAACTTGGATTAAATCTTCTTGGGTTTTCAAAACAGGCCACCATGGTTCATCTTTCTTGTCTGCATGGCCTTTAGTTCTCACTTCTTCCCACCATGCCTGAAGTTCAGTATCAGATGCTACTTTGCTTGCTTCTGGGTAGTAGTGGTTCACATAGTCTGTAGCCCATTGCTTAATTGCATCCCAAAGCATTAGACCATCATTTGCAAATGGGTAGTCATCAATTGCCAGTTTCAAGCCATGCTTTGCTGTTGGATCCTCCTCTGCCATTCCCCTGAAAATTTTATCATGAAAACGATTAATTTGACAGCTATATGACAGTTATTAGTTTTGCAGTTTGGTTTGGTTCAATTATACCTTTTGATCAAGTCAGCTGGCAATGCTTCAGTGTCAAAACGCCATAGTTTGTCATAAGCAACAGAACTGAGTTCAATGGAGTACTTTCCAGGAGAGAAAGTGCTTTCAATGATTCCATCCGCATTGATGAGTTTGTCTCTAGCAAGAGCATTGATTTCCATTGTGTAGCGGAAATGGGGATGTAAGAATCTATATATAGGATGCATTTCACTAAGTTGTCTATTTGCTGCAATTATGTATGGCTCCACACAGGCGTGTGTCCTCAGCCTGAAACGAAAAGAAAAAAAAAGAACCCAATCTTAAAATTGCAAAAGAACTAATTCAATTCAATTCAATTATTCATTACAAGTACTTACCAATGAGAAACAAGTTGGTGAATGCCAGAATCATGAGCAATAACATGTGCTTTTGCAAGCCTCCACAGCCAACAACCTGTAGCATCATGGCCAGGTGTGAACACCTGCTTCCATTGTGGCTTGTCGCCAATAGGTGGGCGAGTGAGTTCAATAGCAACAGGCATTAAATTGCTCTCATTAACAAGGAAGAACAATGTCCTGGAACCATATAATGTAGTCCCTTCAAGCTCTCTCACTTTCTCCACATATGGTAATAGTATATCATGGTAATCCAACATAAATAATCTCTTTTGCTTTACAGCCTGCAAAAATTGGAAAAACAATTAAGCACTTGCTTAATTTTATGCCAAAACAAGAAATATTTCTTTTAGTCTGTTAAATTTACCTCTTCTACTGTCATAAAGCCTCTGATTTCTTTCTCCACTATTTCTTTTGTGATTGCTGATTCAGCCGGTCCGTAGATTTCAGGGTCGAGTTCACTCTTTAGTGGCCATTCCTGCATAAAAAGAATAAGGTGATGTTTTTTTTAAATACATAAAAGCTCAATGGACCAGAAGAACATAATTATAGATTTATCTTACTGTAACTAATTGTATGCCGAATGGGTTAAGACCGGCAAGAGTTTGACGAGAAAATTCTTCATCTCTGAACCAAGAAAATTTGTCTCCTGCAATAGAAAGTTTCAAGATTTAGATTTGGGTCATAAAAATATCATATATGACAGTGGAAATGTATAAATAAGAGCGACAAAATCATACTATCGAACAATTGAGGAGTCTCGAAGAGCAAAATGTCATCTTTAGTTTCTTTAGCAGCTTTGACAGTTCTTGGTAATAGTGTCTGAAGGTACCAAGGCTTTTCAACATCTTTTGGCAATTCAATTCCTTCGTTAAATAGTTTATCAATGGCAGTGAAATATGGGAATCCAAGATTGCCATCAACAATTGCAGTCTCTATACTGGGTACCAATGCATGTAACAAAGATTTTACTGTATTGATACCAAATGTCGCTTCCTTCAATTCTGAAAATGCCTCATCTCTCGGTACATATATATCCCCGCTGCTTCTTGATTCTGATAATGGATCTGCAAAAATCAGGAGAACATTTACCATTAACGAACAATATCATTTCCTACTTCATCAAAAAGATATACAATAAAGGGATAAATTACCCTTTTTGGTACGTGGGCGTCCTGTTCTACAACGCCTAGGATATGGGTACTCCTTTGTACCAAGAACAGGTCTTGCAAGATCTTGGTCTTTATCAGGATCTCCAAGGTCATTGTACGTATCATAATCATAAATCCTTTCAAATGACTTTCTTTCTCCTTGTCCATTGCCTCTCAAATTTTCCAACTCCTCTTCTCTCAATCTTTTCAATCCACTTGGTGTCTCGGCTGGCAAGTAAGACTGGTTTATGAACCACAAACATCAATAACTCAGTGTAAGATATTAAAATACAAAAACCAGAAAGTTGAAGAAGAAGAAGAAGATGACCTTGTTAGTGAAGAAAATTCTTTTCTTGGGGTTATCATGCTTGGAATGAGCCCAAGAATTACAAGAAACAGTGACAGGTCCATTGGGGAAGCCATCAAGAACAATACTCTCAATAAAAACTTCCTTATGATGTTCATTTTCTATAAGCACAGCTCCAACCTCACCAAATCCTGCTGGTACATTGAACTTTGCCTCTAATTTCCCCTTTCCAGGCTTATTTGTCCCTAGTTGAATATGTGCATATGACTTCACTGTTTCCTTCTCCAGTCCAGTGTCTGTCCAAGATTCAAGCCATTGTCAGGATTCAGAATATATGTATAGTTATTTCCAATATTCTAATAACACTAGCTCCAAACCGCTCACCAAATCCTGCTGGTACATTGAACTTTGCCTCTAATTTCCCCTTTCAGGCTTATTTGTCCCCTAGTTGAATAATGTGCATATGACTTCACTGTTTTCCTTCTCCAGTCCAGTGTCTGTCCAAGATTTCAAGCCATTGTCAGGATTCAGAATATATGTATAGTTTATTTCCAATATATATATATATATTATATAATATATATATATTATATAGTATATTATAATTTATATTTAATAATTTAAAAATTTAGGGGGGTTTTTTGTTAGGCTGAGGTCATCGTGACATATATATATATAGGGTTTGTTAGGCTGAGGTCATCGTGACATATTATTCCATTATTTTGGTTGGAGAGCGGAGAGCTACTTATGTCTCAATTGAAAAATACATAAACCACTATATCAAGCATAATAATAAGTTATATGCACCATTCTGTACCCATCCTTTTCAGTTTTTTATAAAATATAAACCACTTCTAATGTTGATCTAGATTACAAAAAATCACAGAAAAAAAAAATATTTTTATTATAATTTGTTACAAAATTATGTCATCTCACTAAAATAAATGAGATCAATATGGTGAAAAATAAAATACTATCTCTCTTCCATAATACTTTTCATATTTAGAATTTCACGTCTCTTAATAAAATCATTAAATTTGTTTAAGTTACAATAAATTATTAAATAAATTGACTATATTATGCTTAATTTAATGCTAATTTTCTAAGAAAATCATTAATTTAAAGTAATAATTATTGATCATATATAAAACGTACATATCAAAAAAAAATATTTATTACTCATAAATGTGACAAATAAATTATTTTCTAAATACATGGAACGGAGATAGTATACTTTAAGATTTTTGTCTAACAACAAAAATTGAGCCAATAATTTATATGGGGTGGTAAATCTCAATCGAAATCTCTCGATCTTACCAATTTAGCAAGTAAAAGGAAGAGTTACTCATGTTTTGCGGCCACCATATTTTCTCGACTAATTGAGTCTTCCAACCAATAAAAAAACAATAAAAATTGAAATTTCTATTTTTTTTCACACCCAGCCTAAAATTCATAATGTCAAGTAAAAAGACCTGGTTAAATGCATCAGAAAGAAATAAGATCACTTGAAAAAGCTAGAAAATCTCTCCAAATAGTAGTACTAGCATATAATATGAAAGCCCTTGCAGGGAATGAGCAACCATAGTTCCTATACTTCTTGTTTATATATATAGTAATACTTACTTGGATCAAGTTCTGCACTAACAAGCTCCAACAGCAAGCTTTTACCAATAACATCAGTCAGCTCATCAAGAGGCTGTGTAAGACCAATACTGGAAATAATTCCACCAATTGTTACTTGGACAGTAACAGTTGCTTTCACTGAAACAGCTTCACTCTTATGTGTAACAGCTGATATAGCCTTATCAAGGAGATTAGCACGTATGCTCAAGTTTGTGTTTTTTCGAGTGAAACTTTTCTGTTGCTTATGAGTAGAGAAGGATGTCTTTCCATGGCTAGAAAGAGAAGGTTTTGGTAGTAAAAGAGAGAAGGATTTTGTAGAATTTATCTTCTGAATCTGAGAACCTAACATTTTTTTGAGATTTGAAGTTGATAAAGGAAAGGTATATAACTGGTTATAGAGCTTGTGTGGCTACTTCAATGGAGGTTTACAATAGAGAAGATGAGTATTTATAGTGTAAAGGAGCGGGACATGATGTTTGTTTCTTGGATAGTTAGACCTTATTGTAAACGTGTATATTTCAATTCGTATGTTCACCAAGTTTTATTATTATTTTATATAATCCTCATCCTTTCTTTAAAATAGATCACACAAATCGAGACGTGTTAATCACTACCCTCGATGAATCCGGCCACTGATCAGATATTGACGTTCCAATTTAAGACACCCTATAGGACGCACGACTCTCCGAACACTGATGAGAGACGCTGCCCCCTTCCTATAAGATCGTATTTGTGGTCTTCAGCCCAGACAGTAGAATCTGGCCTAAGGCAGCCCACAAAGTGGATGGTAGCTCTTAAGCAGTAGAGTTAGTATTTAGACATCATGCTTAACGAAGTACTATCATGAAGGATCGAACTTGGATCAAGCACGCGGATGATCAACATTTTTATCAAATTTTATCTACCTTAATTAATAACATTAATACTTTTACGGTACTTCTTACAAAATAATAATAATAATAATAATAATAATAATAATAATAATAATAATAATAACAATTTTACAATATATCTATATAAGCATATTCGTATACTAAACCAATCAAAAATAATAAAGTGTACATAGGTATATATCATTTGCTCAAATTCAAGCTTAGTCATAAAAATTGAATAATAATAGAAAAAATTTAATGAATTATATAATTAAATTCTAAAAATAATGAATCTTGATTAATGTATTTAAGTGTAATTATGAACTAAAATAGTATCTATTCTTTTAAAACGTTTTTGTACACTTTGGAATCAGCATGAAATGATATGTTACTATTTTCCATCTCTTGCTTATTTTTACCATTTCTTTCCTCTCTTATTCTCTTTAATTTCATTTTAATCCAAATATTACTAAACTAAAAATCTAAAAGAGCATACGAAGGATTGAGGGATTCACAAGGTCATTGATTTGAACTCTTTTCAGCGTAAAATCTCCACGAATCAACTTTTATATTTTTTAGAGTAAACGAGAAAAGAAGAGAATTACCCCCTTGAATCTCCTAATAAATAGAAAAAAAGAAATTAAATTAAAATTATATATACTAGAATTAACTTTAAAACATCATTTTAGTTTTTCATACTATAGATTTAGATTTTTTATTTTTTAACAAAAAAAAAAAAAAAGTCGTAATTATTATTCATTCTCCTTGGATAGTGAGGAAGACAGCTATTTGGGGCATAATTACGAGTTTTGTCCTTTCTTATTCATGCTATAGACGAATCACCATTGACAGAAGGACTAAAGAAAGGGTGCTAGGGTTGTGCCCATCCCTTTAACTTTTGAACGAACAAAATGAAAATTAAGGGATTCACCAACTTGCAGTGATGAGGTTGTCCCTGGATGCCAAAATTAATTATATAATATTTGATTTATTTATAAAGTGCTTATCTTTTTTTTATTTAATATTTATTGCATATTTTGTCTAACTTTCATAATGATTGAAGCTAAATTATTAGTCTTTACGTAATCTTCTTGTCGATTGCTCTTACATTTTTATTTTTCACACTTCTAATTTTTATTACCATAAGTGACTTTAGTTACATAATTGCTAGATATATAATTGAATATAATATTGAAGACTTGATATTCAATAATAACTCGGTCGGTTAACCCGAACGAAATAATTCAGTTGCAAAGAGCATTTACAACTCATGATTATTCTCATGGAAGGTCTAACAAACTAAAAAAATATTGTGAGTTGCACAACAGAAAGCAGTTCTCTTTGAATAATATTTATCAAATCGATGATAACTTTGTGGTAGAGAAAACTTGAACTTAAAATCTCTTATCGCCTACATCTGCTATGAAAGATATGAAGACCAATCAGACCACACCTGGTTTGCAGGTTATTTTAATTTTAAATATGTTGAATTATCTTTATACATTTCAAAATATTTATTAGATTAAGAACAAGTTAATATTCATTTCTCTCTCACACATCACAATCACAGCTACTTCAGAATTATTTCACCCAAATGTCTAATAAAAGGAATGTGAATGAGATGACCCCATACCTTTTCTAATTCAATGCATCAGCTGAACTTCATCTTTTATTTCTTTTTTCTTTTAATTTGGAAGCACATACTTCAAAAATATGTAACTCGTGCTTATATATATAACTAATATATATATATATTATATATATATATATAAATATATATATATATGTATATATATATATATATAGCAATAGTTGAATTAATTAATTATATAACCATATTCGTAAATTATCCTTCATATATATGGCAATAGTTGAATTAATAATTATATAAACCATATCGTAAATTATCCTTCATTAAAAAAAATGTAATGCCAAACAAAACATTGGTATTTTTTTTTAAAATTCAGTTTATTTTTGTTGATTTAACCGTGCACGTTTAATAAAATTTTATAAAATTCTTGTTAAAAAAATAAAAATTAAAAAGAAAAGAAGAAAGGAAGTCGCCGTCCCTATGAGAAAACGTGAAAGTTGATTTTTTGTTGGTTGTCCCAAAATGTCTAAGTCTCACAACTGTAGCAGCGATGGCCGGTTTTGATTGTCTTGTTACGAACAATGAACCAAAGCCCATGCTGCAGAAAATAAAAAGAAACAATAAATTCTAGTGCATGTTGATCCAATTTTAAATTAATTAAAATTGAAAGGAAAATTCATTTATAATTCAAGGATTTTCATGCTGATTTATAAATCAGAATATTTATTTACCATTTATACAGGACAAAATAAAATATAAATAATTTTTAAAAAATTTATATTTTCATATCATGGACCTGTTCATTAATTATTGGATTCTACGCATTTATCATAAAAAGACAAATAAATAAACACAGTGGAGATATCTTATCAGGATCACTGTGGCTATCGTATGCAGATAAGAAAGATTTCATGATCATAACCTATTTAATGATATCTGTAATTTCCATTTAATTATAATATATTTGCATGTGTTTTTCCTTTGTCTTTACTTTCTCAATGATAGGACCCAAATTATTCCTTTCTGGTTTTTAGCCTATTCTAAATTATTACAATTATTATTAATAGAGAAACTGAGTTCTGAAATGTAAATTCAGAAATCTTAAAAATACTAGTTAATAAAAATTGAGTTGAATTAATCCTCAGATTTGTGTTTCTTTCTTTTATAATTTTATTTTGTGTTAGCTTGTACTTGGAACTCATTAGCTTTAAAGGCAGTTTTTACTAATTTGGATAGAATTTAAGAGAAGTATGAAACAAATTGTGCTTGTCATTTAATCAAGAATGGAACATAGGAAATCTGGAAAATATTATCTATTCAAGGAATATAATCTTAACACCTTCAAGTTACCAAAAGAATTACAACATCAATGCTGGGTTGAATTTGAAAATGCATAACATGTTACAAAAATTTGATAATCGTATAATGCTGATGCTATCCTTTCAGAAAAATTTAATCTCAAGAAAGTTAGAACAAATTGCTAGCGTTTTCCAGATAAATGCACACGCAGAGGCCGAAAACCTTTCTCTCTTCTTGAATGAGAGATCCTCTGAACTTCATAGCTCAACTGGTCCGATCAAGCATGCGATGATAATCTTGCATGCTATCTAATGTTGCATCCATAATAAGTTGTTACTTCCTGCAGAAACTAGCAGCTAATCCCTGAATCGCAACAAATGACCCAAGCAGCATAATGTTGCTGTACATGTGCAACTAAGTTTTCTGTACAACCTCCACCAAATATGATGCTTCTTTTGAAGAATGTGGCCAGAATGGAGAAAGTGCAACTACCTTCCCAATTATGATCAGTGTGGGTGATATTAACTCAGCTGAAGCAATTTCATCTGCAAGATCCTTTAGTTCTGCAAAAACCTGGATGATTGCAGATGCAACTGTTATCAGTTGATGCCATCAAACTTTAAATAAGCATGGTGCTTGCACATATGTGTCTCTAAATGTATCCAGTCAAACATCATAATGCATATTAAATTAGAGTAAAAGACATGCCAAAATCCTCTAGGGGTTGGGAATTGGGATAGGAAGGAAGATTTTTTCTTTTCCGAGCACTAAAAGGAACGAAAACTGAAAGTTGATTCTGCATCACTTCACTGTTCTGCATGGCAGTTGAATAATCTACAAGGAATGCATTTTTGACAACCAATCCGATGAAACAGTTTGATATTCTTTAAGTCCATTACGTGAGCTTCAGATTTCACCCATAGATCTCATAAAAATTTGAAGATGAATGCATTCACATTATTTATTCAAGTTTGAAAAAAGAGCCAGACAAAAATACAAAAACCAACGTGTGAGCTTAAATGGAATGTACTGATAGAACCATTTTTACAACATGCACACATCTGCAGAAATAGAAGAAAATTCAGACAACAATTTCACTGAACTGGGAAAAAGAACCAGTTTTCTTTTTTTTTTTTTTTTCTGTCAGCCAAATAATTAATTAACAGAAGTACCTTATCTAAGACTGTTGCAATGGTGTCACTATGTAATGATGGGTCTCAACATGCATAATTTTAAAACAGAATGATGGGTCTCAACATGCATAATTTTAAAACAGATGTGGCCCTGCAGTCTACTTCACATATATGATAAGGATCAAACTTACCACGCGCTGCTGGGGTGTGGTCCCTCGCTCCACTGCAGCAGCTGGCGTATTGGCTGGGAGACCATGATGCATCAACTTTGATGCAAGAAAAGGGAGGGTTGCCAAGCCCATATAAACTACCAAGGTTGAATCAGGATCAGCTGCATTTTCTGCTACAAAGAGTGGGTCTGTTCCTCCTTTCCTTGAATGTCCTGTTAGAAACCTAACACTATTTGCAACACCTCGATGAGTTAATGGAATTCCTAACTCTGCTGTAATTCCTGAAGCAGCAGTGATACCTGCACAACAATCAATGAAATAATATTAATGTCCATACTTATGTGATTTTTCATATCCACAAGTAGAAGATCGGTTATATATGGTATTCAAACACATTGAGGCAGAAGATGGAAAGAAGTGGAATTAGTGTGGTGCAGAAATGCAGATGAACTTCACCAAGGCAGAATGTATTGTTTGAAAAATTTTCAGCCCTCTAAAGAGCTCAACAGGCATTATTGGAGTGCTGCATGGTGACATGTGAAAGAGATCACTAGCATGGGGAGAAACAGAACCAATGAAAATGGTATACACTGCAAGCAATGAACATTTGATTGCTATTATTAAAGAATACGGGAAGGCAATCACTTCCTAAGACATATTTAACTTTCTTTTCCATGTTAAAAAGTTAATGTTCAACTTGATTTTGGAAATAAAATTGTGACAATTGGCAAAGTTCAGTAAATTCCCCACGGCAACAAATGCCTATACTGCAATCCTGTTAGAACATATAAGTTGAATACACACCAACCTCAAATGAACTTACCCTAGAGCAAATTGGGGAAAAAAAATACATCACAATGGCATACCTAAGATAATATATTTCCTATCGATAAAGAGATGAACCTACAACAGGAGGATCACATTCACATAATGTAATAGCATCAAAGAAGAATGCTAGCAGTTTATACCAAAAGTTTAAAGAATTAATTTTCTCCTAGTAGATAAATTCAAATTCCATGCTCACTTTCCAATGCAGCTGCTATTTTTCACATAGCTTCCATCACTAGACACATCAGAAGTATCAAAACTTGATAATGTGATGCTGGAGACAAGTGTACAGAATCATACCGGGAATAACTTTCACTTGGATTCCCTGCAGTTGTAGAAAATCCATCTCCTCTCCTCCCCTTCCAAATACCTTAAAACCCAATGACAAGTGTCACCAAAAGCTCTAGCAGATAAACATAACATTGAATTTGTAAGGTTACTCCCGTAACAGAAACTCACCAGTGGATCCCCTCCTTTAAGTCTCACAACAGTAGCCCCTGCTTCAGCAAAACTCAAAAGCAACTCATGTATCTCCTCCTGCAAAAGACACTAGTAATCTCAATCTCATTTCAACACAATCCAATGACAAGAGCTAAGAAGAATGATTACAATCTTTACCGAATAGTCACTAACATTGTACATCCAGGTACAACTCAAAAAGTCAAAATATTTGAAACTTATCAATTCTTAATTGACCTATGTCACTATCACAGCTAACAATCAAAATCAAATACCCAGGTAATAAAATACACAAAATGAAACTTATGTCATATACTCAAAGATGTAATCTTTGGATAAAAATATGAGAGGAAAAGAAAACAAAGCTGCAAAATCCATAGAAACACCATAACCCCTATTCCAAACTTGCTTAAAAAATATCATTAAGCAGAGAGCCGTTTTCTTCATTTACCTGAGTTCTGCTATGGTAGCCAGCAGTCTTTCCCACATAGAGCAACCTAGCATCAGGACCAACCAAATCAAGAACATCATTGGAGACCAATCTATCATACAACAAAAGATCTGCTTTTTGTATCACTTTCACTGCCTTCAATGTTAAAAGCTCTGGGTCACCAGGCCCTGTCCCCACCAAGTACACATTTCCTGGTCCGCATTTCTCTCCATCTTTACCAAAAGTTCCTCTCTTCTCTTTAAGCACTTGAAGCAGCTTCTTAAGCTCCGGTAGCTGCAAAGCGATGTCGTTTTCCCTAATAGATTCTTTATCAAATGGAAGAGAGCAAGAACAAGAAGAAGATTCTAGCTGATTCTTATAAAGCCAGTGGTCTCTTTGGTATCTCTCAATTGAATGTTTCTCTGTAAAAGGTGAGCTTTTGCATTGCAAAGAACAAATGGGTCTTGGGTTTAATGAGAAATGATTGTAACTTTGTCCAGATAAAGAAGAAGTAGATGAAGAAAGAGATGAAAGCTTATACACAGCAGCCATGGATCAGTCTGTCAATTAGAAGGTGAGCTTTGCAGTTAAATTAAAGAGACATATATATAGAGTAATGCAATAAAATATACAAAAGGAGAGAAAAAGTTTTATTCTTTAAGAGTTAATAGAGACCATCTATGTGTTTGTATACAGAGAGGAAAAAAAAAAAAAAGAAGAGTTTGGTTTTGATTAGGAGTTCTGATTCTGTGGTTCTTTGGTGGATTGGGAAGGCAAAAGTGCCCTTTTCGGCAGAGACAGAGACGCAAGCGGAGCTCCCTTAGAGACCTTGAAAGGTGTTGGCAATTTACTAAAATGTCCACTTGAAGTAAGTGTTGGTCAAATGGGGCCAAAGGGCAAGACAGTCGAATTGTGGCGGCTGAGTGTTTGAGATAGGAGGTGCGTGTTGCAGTTTCAGGTGGAACAAATTTAAAAAAAAAAAAAAAAGAAAAAAGCAACGGAAACGATGTCGTTTATTGTCTGGGTGGACCAGGGACATGTGGAGGGATTGGGCTCAATCATATTGGGCCAAAACCTAATGAAAAAGGCCTAGAAAGAGAGAGAAGAGTACCTACTGTTTGATATTATTTTATTTTCTATTTTCTATTTTTTTTTCACATTTTTTAGAAATTGAGTTGATAAAACATACAAAACTTACTTTTCATAATTTTTTTTATTGTGAAAAATAAATTTTACGCTTTGAGGTATTAGATTTTTTTTAGAAATAAATATTATAGATTTTTAAGATAATAAAAAATTATAAGAAATTAAAACTTTTTTTATTTTTACATTTTGAGATATTAAATAATAAATATTGGTCTGCACAAAACATCTCATATTTATGAATATTTAAATAGTAAAAATTTTTGATAATAAAATTTTCTTTTACATTAAAAAAATAAAAATAAAACACTAAAAAAAATTCAATTTTTAAAAAACGCAATTTCTTGAGACGGTAAATAAATATTTACACTATCTAGTCGGACGAAAATTTGTGTGTCAAAATTTATGAGGAAGACACACATATAATAAAGAAAATCCATTTCATTATAGCAAATTGCTAATAAGAGGATTTATATTGTGACATGTTGCCGTTTCACATGAAATGAGCTTCTTTTTTTTTTGTCGATACATAGGGGAGCAAGAGCTCAAAGCAAAACGAAAGCAAAGCTGCAAAACGAAAACAAAGCTATACAGCTATGCTGACTCGTTGAGTCGCGTTGCTACAAATTTCATAGTCTATCCAAATCGATAAACCAGGAGGAGGAGACTGCAAATTAGTTTAATGATACCTTCAAATTGCAGGCCAAGAAAGTAGGAGGATCATCAGAAAAACATGAAATACAAAAAAAGACACGTGTAATAATTTATTACAGAGAAGAACACCAATGTTCAATAAATTCTTGTACTAGTAGAAATCAAATAACTACTACAAAAGGGAGAGGTATGAATTGGTAGGGAAGTGAGGAGCCATAATTGTGGAAGCTGATGATGATTTTGATTTTCTTTTGGGTAGTTTGACAGGTTTAGGTACTTTCATGGTGGAGATAGTTACATCATCAGAAACTCGAGAGGATGGAGAAGAAGAATGGAAGCAACTAAACAAATATTTGACGGTTTAGGTACTTCGATGGTGTGTAGTAGTTACATGCATCAGAAAAAAAAAAAAAAAAAATCTCGAGAGATGGAGAAGAAGAGATGAAGCAACTAGAACAAAGACTGAGAAGATTAGTATGAGATGTGCGATTTTTTTTTTTTTTTTTTTTTGGTGTGTGTTTTTGGATTGGAGCTTGGAAGGAATAACATATTAATTTATAGTGAAAGATGAGAAAGGAAATTAAAACTTGTTTGTTTATGGATGCTAGTAAAAAAAATACTGGACTTCCAACATTTGTGTCCGGTTAAGTGAAGTTCGATATTTTAGGTTAATTCAATTCAAAGCCTAAAAAGTTGGGTTAAAAGATAAATAAACTAATTATAAATATCTCTAATAGTTTTACTAATTACTCGACTTGACTGTTGACGGGTCTCTTTATATGTGTTATCTGAAAAGATGAGGATTCAATAATTATTCCTTCGCAAAAACCAGAAGTCAAACTTTTGATAGATAGACCGGTTGTTGCGAAAATAAGAAATTTTTATGTTCTGTTGTTAGGAAAAGGTCATACTTTTCAATTACTATGAAGTAGAAATGTGTCTACGTCAGGTGACCACTTTGCAATTACTATGAAGTAGAAATATTGTTTTTGGCTACAAAATGTGACTTTCAGTAGTTTGGTCCTAGTTTATTGGTGGTGAAGTTCGCTTCTTATCCAAAGGGAACATTTATATATATAATTTTTAATAAATATATATAATATAAAACATCTAAAATAGTCAAATATATTTTTTTGGAAGTTGCTTTGTTGCTTGTTTGATTTTTTACATTTTAATATTTGAACAGAAAAAAATAACTAAAATAATTAAATTTGTTTTCTTAGTTCTTACACGCCATATGCATTTAAAAATTAAAATCATGATGTTTACCTTCCAACCTCATTCAATATGTGCGTGCTGTGCTTTGATCAAGATCTAATTTTTATAATTTTTTTTTATATTTAGACGAGGTATCCAGGTCCGTATCCGTTTTAATAGTTCACAAACCTGATTAATCTCCCTCGTCCTCGGAAGCAAAAAAAAAAAAACTTGCATTGCAGAGAATCGAATACATGATCTAATTTTTATAATATTGTTTTCAAACGTTAATTAAAAAAATGCTTGTTAAGCATTTGTATTAGGGATAAATGATAATTGATTCATTTTAATGTTAAATTAAAAGGATGAGGAGTATCACAAATTGAAAAACACAATTAAAATAAAATTATATGTAGATTATCTTTATTCTCCGATAACTGTAATCAATCATCAATCATACTATTGAAAATTGATATATGTTCGAATCACATACTTAAAAAAAATTTAAAAAAAAAACTGAAAAAAAGGTATAATACAAATCATGGTGTTAGAGTCAATCTCTAAAACTGAAATTTGTTGAATTCAAAACAAGAATCATAATCAATAACAAATTTCTAGTATATAAAAAAAATTAAAGAAGAAACCATTAATGAATATAAAATAACTCAAAATTTTCTAATTCATAAAAATCGCAAGAGATTATATAAAAAAAATTAAAGAAGAAACCATTAATGAATATAAAATAACTCAAAATTTTCTAATTCATAAAAATCGCAAGAGATTAATACACTCACATGAATGAAATTATTCCTAACTCTTCAAAATTGCATGATTAATTAAGATTAGTCATGCTCTCTCTCAAAAAAAAATAATAATAATAATAATGCAAAAGAACAAAATTAAATACCCGCTACATTGAGAAAAAAAAAAAAAAACTACAGCCTCGGAGCACAAAAATTAAAAGGAAAATGAGGAACAAGAATTGGAGATTTTGATTTGCTCATCAATCTCTCAGACTTGTTAGACCTTTTTGCATCAGAAAACTGCTTTTCGTCGAAGACCTTTGAATTAGCAAAAATGGTGGAGCAGAAAATTGCTGAAAAGCATCCCATTGTTTTCTGTTTCTATTAATTTCTCTTGATTACCTACAAGAGACCTATTTATAGTGTGATTACCAACAAAAGAGACATATTTATCCGGCTTGGGACTTTAGGTTAATTAGTTAATTTGGTGTTATTACGGTATAAAGAGTTAGCACTATTTCGCAGGGAGACTTTTTGTTACAAAAGCTAAAATATAGCAATCATTTTCAAATAAATATCTCGACTCTTTAGATATCAGCATCTCCTCTCTAAAACCGGTAAACAAATCTCTACACAATTTATAAATTCTTTCTCAATAAGGCTCAAACTTAAATTTATTTTATTTATAAATACCAAAAATATAATTTTTCTCATTAATTGCATTTAGAAAAACAGCGTTCCGATATTTTGGCACTCAAGCCGACTTATTCGCCTCTCGTTATTAATGATACTATAAACATTATCTCGTCTTTGAGGTTATAATAAGCTTACCTCACTCTTGAACGTGGCAAGATATTTGCTATTTGTGTGATAATTGAGAAACAAAGAAATTTACCTTACCTCTGGGAATGATGGCAAAAAGGATAGGTCATCTTTTTTTTGTTCATATGGAACACAAATCTAAATTAGCATAGGAAAGATAACTTTCTCTATATCATTTTTCCGACCTCTCCAGTCAAGGCAAAGAATTTACTACTGTCTTAGCTCACGTGTCTCAGTTGAAAAAGGCGCAAAGAAAGAGGTCCAATAGCCACCACTTCAACCACTCACATTCTTCTTTTTTCTCTTTCTTTTTTCTTATTTTTTCTATTAGCTGTAACATGAGGCGAAAGATAACTTGAGAGAAACACAAAAATTTTGAAAACACAAAACATCATTCTAATTGCTGAAACAACACTCAACAACTTAATTACATTACATATAAAAACAATAAAATAATGCATATAACAAATGAAAAAAAAATCAAAATTACTCTTCAAACGTTCTTTATAATGGATTATGGAGACTGATATTGATTCCCTCTATTCCCTCCCAATAACTATCCCACAAAATCAGCCAGAAAAAATAGAACAAATTATAACCTCTGACGATATATGAGTCGAATGGTGACAGTAGACACACCTACCAATAGGAGGCACCTTGAAGAAATGAACTCTGATCTTGCCTTCTCTGCGGTTTCTTCCTACAATTAGATCCTCTCTGATGTTGCGCAGTACCTTCCCTGCACCTCATCATGCAGAACCCTAGAAGATGAAGACGATGAAGCCCGAACAAACATCGAACATGGCTGAGAATTACACCTTTCGCTTCTGATTTCTTACTTGGTGTGAGTTGTATTAGTACCTATGTTTTGAAACTTGATGAGGATCAAAAGTGAAAACAACCAGGCTATTTATAGATGAAGACACAGAGAAGTCGAACGTTAGAGCTAATATGTATATTCATGTAGCAAGAAAGGAATTCCAAGTTTCAAGGCGAAATTCCTACCATTAATTTGACACAGCAGAACGAACCCAAAACAAATGAACCACAGTTGACCAAATTAATATCAGCAAGATGAAGAAGAGAAGTCGAAGTTGGTATATAGTCTTCATGTGCAAGGAAAGGAATTCCAAGTTTCCAGGAGAATTCTCCTACCTTAATTTGACCAAAACAAATGAACCACGTGACTATAATATAAGCAGGAAGTTTCCACTTGACTAGTTGAGAAAAGTCAACACTCTCAGAACGCTTTTAAGGTTAATCAAAACTCTAGCCAGCCGCCCCACACACAGGAAAAAGTTATATACTGGAGATCTGTTCAGCAACGGCTACTCAAGTGGCTTTTAGCGTTTTTACTACTTTTCATAGTGTTTGATAATACAACGTTAAATTAGCTTTTAGAGATTACGGTGACAGCTTTTTATGAAAATGTTAACTCATCTAATATTTAGTTTTTAGCTTTTCATAAAAAACTATTAAAACAACTACCAACTAATCACTGTAAAATAGCTAATAGCTATCAAAACAACTAATTTTTCCATTTACACAATAAAGTCAATTAAAAATAATTTCTTGATGTAAGAAAGTAGTTCTGACTATTAATTAAAAAAAAATAGGTAAAACTAACTTAGTGTATGGATAGACTTATACATCTGAGTGTGGTAAGTCTTATATATATTTATTTTATACGTTATAATTTTTTATTGTTTATATATTTTTTAGAATGCAAAAATCTACGAGGAAGACACACATATGATAAAGAAAATCCATTTCATTATAACAAAATTGCTAATAAGAGGATTTATATTGTGACATGTTGCTGTTTCACATGAAATGAGCTTCTTTTTCTTTGTCGATACCTTGGGGAGCAAGAGCTCAAAGCAAAACGAAAACAAAGCTATACAGCTATGCTGACTCGCTGAGTCGCGTTGCTACAAATTTCATAGTCTATCCAAATCGATAAACCGGGAGGAGGAGACTGCAAATTCGTTTAATGATACCTTCAAATTGCAGGCCAAGAAAGTAGGAGGATCATCAGAAAAACATGAAATACAAAAAAAGACGCGTGTAATAATTTATTACAGAGAAGAACACCAATGTTCGCTAAATTCTTGTGCTAGTAGAAATCAAATAACTACTACAAAAGGGAGAGGTATGAATTGGTAGGGAAGTGAGGAACCATAATTGTGGAAGCTGATGATGATTTTGATTTTCTTTTGGGTAGTTTGACAGGTTTAGGTACTTTCATGGTGGAGATAGTTACATCATCAGAAACTCGAGAGGATGGAGAAGAAGAATGGAAGCAACTAAACAAAGGTTTAGGTATCTTCACATGGTGGAGAGATAGTATACATTACATCAGAAACCTCGAAGAGCGAATGAGAGAAGCAGAGCCAATGAGAAAGCACCACCTAAACAAAAGATGGAGACAGATAGATGTCACTTTTTTTTTAAATTTTTTTTTTGTGTTTTCTTTTTTTTTTTTTTTTTTTTTTTTTGTGTGTTCTTGGATTGGAGCTTGGAAGGAAAACATATTAATTTATAGTGAAAGATGAGAAAGGAAATTAAAACTTGTTTGTTTATAGATGCTAGTAAAAAAAAAAAAAATACTAGACTTCCAACATTTGTGTCCGGTCAAGTGAAGTTCGATATTTTAGGTTTATTCAATTCAATGCCTAAAAAGGTCTGTTAAGCGCCTCGTGCTTATGTCATAATAGATCCGAACATGTCCTGGATCGACTTTCTGATCATAATTACTCTAATAAATAACTAAAGAAACTAGATAAATGGGAGATAAAAGAGAAATAAAATAATTATAAATATCTCTTATAGGTTCACTAATTATTTAACTTGACTGTTGATGGACCTCTTTATATGTGTTATCTGAAAGATGAGGACTCGATGATTATTCGTTTGCCGAAGTCAAAATTTTGATAGATAAATCGGTTATTAGGAGAATAAAATATTTTTATGTTCGTTGTTAGGTAAAGGTCATACTTTTTAATTTAAAAAAAAAAAAAAAAAAAAAAAAAAAAAAAGGTCATACTATATTATATTAAATAACAAAAAAAAAAAAAAAAAAAAACAAAAAAAGAGGAGAAAAAAATAGTGCTCTACGAACTTCGGCTGACGACCTTTTGCATAATTATATCAAATAGACACATTGTTTTTTGGCCTACAAAATTGTGACTTCAGATTAGAATGTCTTAGTTCATTGTGGTGAAGATTGCTTCAATATCCAAAAAGGGAAACTACTCAATATATAATTACCGTATATAGTATATATAATATATATATATATATATATATAAAACATCTAAAATGGTCAAATATATTTTTTTGGAAGTTGCTTTGTTGCTTGTTTGATTTTTTACATTTTAATATTTGAACAGAAAAAATTAACTAAAATAATTAAATTTGTTTTCTTAGTTCTTACACGCCATATACATTTAAAAATTAAAATCATGATGTTTACCTTCCAACCTAATATTCAATATATATGTGCGTGCTGTGCTTTGATCAAGATCTAATTTTTATAGTTTTTTTTTTATATTTAGACGAGATATCTAGGTCCGTATCCGTTTTAATAGTTTACAAACCTGGCTGATCTTCCTCGTCCTCGGAGGCAAAAAAAGCTTGCATTGCATAGAATCGAACACATGATCTAATTTTTATAATATTGTTTTCAAACATTAATTAAAAAAATGCTTGTTAAGCATTTGTATTAGGGATAAATGATAATTGGTTCATTTTAATGTTAAATTAAAAGGGTGAGGAGTATCACAAATTGAAAAACACAATTTTAATGTAAAAAATTAAAGGAGCTGAGGAGTATCACCAAATTTGAATAAACACATTAAATTAAACTTATATGTAGATATTCTTTATCTCCGCACTAACCCCTATATCAAACTCATCAATGTACTATGAAAATGAATATCATAGTATGAAATCACCTTTTCAAAAATGATATACGATATGAATCAACCATTTCACTTAAAAAAAAAAACCTCGAAAAAAAAGAGGTATTACATAACAAATCATGGTGTTAAGAGTCATCTCATAACAACTGAAATTTGATTGAATTCAAAAAACAGAATCAAAAACAATCCAATAAACAATTCTATACATATAAATAAAAAAAATCTTAAAAGAAGAAACCATTTAATAGATTAAAAATAACTCAAAATTTCTAATTCATTTAAAAATTCGCAATGAGATCAATACACCTCACTAACCATGAAATGAAAAATTATTCCTAACTTCCATATACAAATTCATGCATGATTTAATTAGATTAGTTCATGCCTCTCATCTCCAAAAAACAATCAATACACTCCAATTAATAATGCAAAAGAACAAAATTAACATACCCGCTACATTGAGCAAAAAAAAAAAAAAAAACAGCAGCTCGGAGCACCAACAAATCTAAAAAGGAACACTGAGGAACAGAATTGGAGATTTTGATGTTGCTCATCAATCTCTTCAGACTTGTTAGACCTTTTTGCACATCAGAAAACTGCTTCGTCGAAGACCTTTGAAATTAGCAAAACGAAAATGGTGGAGCAGAACATCGCTGAAAGCATCCCATTGTTTTCTGTTCTATTATTTCTCTTGAATTACCTACAAGAGACCATATTCATAGTGGACCTTTAGAAAACTGCTTTTCGTCGAAGACCTTTGAATTAGCAAAAATGGTGGAGCAGAAAATTGCTGAAAAGCATCCCATTGTTTTCTGTTTCTATTAATTTCTCTTGATTACCTACAAGAGACCTATTTATAGTGGGACTTTAGGTTAATTAGGTTAATGGTGTTTTAGGTAAAGAGTTGCCTATTTGCAGGGAGACTTTTTTTTGTTACAAAGTAATTAGCATCATTTCAAATTTAAATATCTCAGACTCTAGATATCAGCATTCTCTCTAAAACGGTAAAAATCTCTAATTTATAAATTCTTTTTATAGCTAAATAAATTTATTTTATTATAAATTACCAAAAATATAATTTTATCAATTGATTAGAAACAGCGTTCGTGTTTGACTTATCAGCCGTATTGTCCTTTTATTTATGATATATAAAATTAATTTCGTTTTGAGGTTTATAGTTACCTACTCTAAATGATGGCAAGATATTTATTTGTGTGATAATTGAGAAACAGGAAATTTTACCTACTCTGAATGATGGCAAGATATTATTTTTTTATTCTATGGATACAATCTAATTAACTGAAAGATACTTTCTCCTGTCATTTTCCGACTCTCCAATCAAGCAAGAAATTTATCAGCCGTATTGTCCTTTTATTTATATATGATATATAAAACTAATCTCGTTTTGAGGTTTGTAGCTACCCTTTTAAATGATTTTTTTCCCCGAATTTAATTATTATAATAATCCTTTCCTAAATTTAAATGTGTCTTACTACTTGAAACACTCACAGTGAAGTGTTTTTATTTATTTGTTTGATAATTGAGAAACAGGAAATTCGACCTACTCTAAATGATGGCAAGACCAAATTAATTAATTACCTATTATTTTTTGTTCAATGGACACAGTCTAACTAGCTAGAAAGATACTTTCTACTGTCATTTTCCGACTCTCCAATCAAGCAAGAAATTTATACTGTCTTAATTAGTAGTTCATTGAACAAGGCTAAAAGAAAGAAGGTCAATAGCCACCACTTCTACATCAATTCTTCTTTTTTCCTTTTTTTTTTTTTTTTTTTTCTTTTTTGCCCTTTTGCTGTAAATTGAGGGAGATAATTGAGAGAAAAAAAAAAATTGAAAAACAAAAATATTTTATATTGCTGAACAAATCAACATTAGATTAATTAACATCATAAAACATCAACGATTTTTACTACTAAATCAAATAAAAAAAATACCAAAATACATCTTCCGTTCTTTATAATGGACTCAGGATATATGTTCCCTCTTCTCCAAAGTATTCCTCAAAATCGCCATGAACAACCTATAACCTTGACATATATGCAGTATAGATGGCGCGAAGTAAAGAACACGTACAATAGGAAGCACTTGAACGATGGCTTTGAGAATTGCCTTTCTGAAGGTTTTCTGTACATTAGATCCTAATTGGATGTTGATGATACTACCTTCTGCATCAATCTGAAAACCTAGATAGATGCAGACGATGAAGTAAGAAACTACAATAGGAGCACTTGAAGATGACTTTGATTTGCTTTTGGGTTTCTGTACATTAGATCCTTTGATGTTGGATACTTCTGCATCATCTGAAACCCTAGAAGATGAAGACGATGAAGGAACAAAGCAACTGAACATGGCTGAGAAATTAACCATTTTTCCTTCTGATTTCTTCTTGTTGTGGAGTTGTATTACTATATGTTGTGATATTGATGAGGATCAAAGTGAAAAAACCAGGCTATTTATAGATGAAGAAGAGAAGTCGAAGTTGGTATATAATCTTCATGAGCAAGGAAAGGAATTCCAAGTTTCCAGGAGAATTCTCCTACCTTAATTTGACCAAAACAAATGAACCACATGACTATAATATAATCAGGAAGTTTCCACTTGACTAGTTAAGAAAAGTTTACACTCTCAGAACGCTTTTAAGGTTAATCAAAACTCTAGCCAGCCGCCACACACACAGGAAAAAGTTATATGCTGGACCCGTGTTCGGCAACCGCTATTAAAATAGTTTGTAGCGTTTTTGATACTTTCTTAGTAATACAGTAGATGAACTAGCTTTTAGAGTTTACTGTGACAGCATTTTATGAAAACATTAACTCATTTAATATTTAGTTTTAGCATTTCATAAAAAACTATTAAAATAACGACCAACTAAACGTTATAAAATAATTAATAACTATCAAAACAACTAATTTCACAGAACATGATTCATTTACACAACAAAGTCAATTATAAATTTTTTTTTTTGATGTAAGAAAGTACTTCTGACTATTAATTAAAAAAAAAAAAAATAGGTAAAACTAACTTAGTGTATGGACAATCTGGTGCATCGAGTGTGGTAAGTCTTATATATCTTTATTTTATACATTATATATTTTTTAGAATGCAAAAATTTTTAAAAGGTATTAATACTTCAAGCAATGAAAGGCCATTTGTTGCTTTGGACTAATTATCACAATCTAGTCAATTTGTTGATCAATATTTTAATGGGAGATTACCTAAACCACCGACTTTTGTAAATTTTGTTTTATTTCAAATCAAATTGCATACCAGTCAAATTAACAATATTAAAATAAAAATTATTAAAATAAAAATTATATACACATCATCTAGTTAACTAACAATTAATTAATTAATTAAAGGGAGAAAATTAGATTATAAATCAAGAGGAAGATGAAATCTGAGTTTCATAAACCTGCCAAGTTCTCAATTTTTAGTTTTTTTTTTATATTTTTTTTCTTTTTATCAAACTCAAAACACAATACGACAAACAACAACAACTTTCCAATATAAAAAATTCAAGGAAAAAACATTTAATAGAATAAAATAATTCAAAATTACTAATTCATCGAAATTGCAGTGATCAAGTACACTCAAGTTAATGAAATTATTCCCAACTCTTTGAATACTTAATGAAATTATTCCCAACTCTTTGAATACCTACTACACAAGCAGGAAAAATATATTACTACAGTATCGACGGACACGAATTATCTGGAAAATGAGGAACAAAAATTGGAGCTTCTGATTTGCTCTTCAACTTCTCAGGCTTGTTACACCCTTTTCCATCTGACAGATTTTCATCGAAGACCTTTGAATTAGCAACAATGGCAGAGCAGAAAATTGCTGCAAAAGAAGAAAAAATTGCTGAAAAGTAACCCATTGTTTTTGTTTTCATTGCTTTCTCTTAATCAGCTATTAAGAGGCCTGTTTATAATGAGATTTTAGGGTTAATTGTGTTGGTAATTAAGGACTTGCCAATTTGTTGTAAGAAAATAAGATTTGTATTGACCATTAGCTTGCAAGGGAAGATTTTTTTTTTAATTACTAGTAAGCAATTAAAGTGACTTAAATATATTTATATATTTGGAAACGGTAAAAACTTGTCTATTTTCGGTGTATGAGAATTGATGATAACACTTGCTTGCACTTAGTTTATAAGATCACCTATACATTCAAATATTGTTATTGTTTTATCTTTTATTTTTCTAATAATTAGTCATGAACGCTCTAGTGTAAGTAAAAAATTATTTTCATTATGGGTGGAGGCCATGAATCAGGTATAAATGAGTCCTTTTTGAAAATTGATATATAAAATTAAGGTGGAAATAATTTTTAACAAATTTCTATTTCTATCCGTTTATGGCCATAGACCGAATCTAAACAGATCTAATACTAGTGTATCTTCCCGTCTATTCATGAATATATATTGGTAGGATTACGAGATATCCTTCCAATATGTGAAGACTAATCCCCTTCTACCTAAATTTTTAGTCTTCTCAAGGTCCAATAATTATTTTTTTGGGACGTTGAACTTGTAATTTTTTTTTGCTAATAGTGGAAGAAGTTTGAAATTATGGCAAGAATTGGAGCACAAAAAAAAATAATAATAAAAGGAAAATGAGGAACAAGAATTGGAGATTTTGATTTGCTCATCAATTTCGCAGACTTGTTAGACCTTTTTGCATCTGAAAACTGCTTTTCGTCGAAGACCTTTGAATTAGCAAAAAT
Organism: Jatropha curcas; assembly: GCF_014843425.1. Next base: position 251,562 of record NW_023591572.1, on the reverse strand, counting down.
GGTGGAGCAGAAAATTGCTGAAAAGCATCCCATTGTTTTCTGTTTCTATTAATTTCTCCTGATTACCTACAAGAGACCTATTTATAGTGGGACTTTAGGTTAATTAGGTTAATGGTGTTTTAGGTAAAGAGTTGCCAATTTGCAGGGAGACTTTTTTTTGTTACAAAGTAATTAGCATCATTTCAAATTTAAATATCTCAGACTCTAGATATCAGCATCCTCTCTAAAACGGTAAAACTCTCCAATTTATAAATTCTTTTTATAGCTAAATAAATTTATTTAATTTATAAATTCTTTTTATAGCTAAATAAATTTATTTTATTATAAATTACCAAAAAATATAATTTTATTAATTGATTAGAAACAGCGTCCGTATTTTGGCTTATCAACCGTATTGTCCTTTTATTTATGATATATAAAATTAATCTCATTTTGAGGTTTATAGTTACCTACTCTGAATGATGGCAAGATATTTATTTGTGCGATAATTGAGAAACAGGAAATTTTACCTACTCTAAATGATGGCAAGATATTATTTTTTTGTTCTATGGACACAATCTAATTAGCTAGAAAGATACTTTCTCCTATCATTTTCCGACTCTCCAATCAAGCAAGAAATTTATACTGTTAGTTAGTAGTTCATTGAAAAAGGCCAAAAGAAAGAAGGTCAATAGCCACCACTTTCAAATCAATTCTTCTTTTTTCTTTTTTCTTTTTTTTCTTTTTTTTCTTTTGCTGTAAATGAGGGAGATAATTGAGGAGAAAAAAAAATTGAAAAACAAAATATTTTTATTGCTGAAAAATCAAATTAATTAATTGGATATAAAACATAAATATGTATAATCAAATAAAAAAAATACAAAATACATCTTCATGTTCTTTATAATGGATCAGGATATATGTTCACTCTTCTCCAATATTCCTCAAAATCGCCATGAACGAACTATAACCTTGACATATATGAGTTGATGGGGAGTTTGATGGGGAAGTAAGAAACTACAATAGGAGCACTCAAATAAAAAAAATACAAAATACATCTTCATGTTCTTTATAATGGATCAGGATATATGTTCACTCTTCTCCAATATTCCTCAAAATCGCCATGAACGAACTATAACCTTGACATATATGAGTTGATGGGGAAGTAAGAAACTACAATAGGAGCACTTGAAGATGACTTTGATTTGCTTTTGGGTTTCTGTACATTAGATCCTTTGATGTTGGATACTTCTGCATCATCTGAAACCCTAGAAGATGAAGACGATGAAGGAACAAAGCAACTGAACATGGCTGAGAAATTAACCATTTTTCCTTCTGATTTCTTCTTGTTGTGGAGTCGTATTACAATATGTTGTGATATTGATGAGGATCAAAGTGAAAAAACCAGGCTATTTATAGATGAAGAAGAGAAGTCGAAGTTGGTATATAGTCTTCATGTGCAAGGAAAGGAATTCCAAGTTTCCAGGAGAAATCTCCTACCTTAATTTGACCAAAACAAATGAACCACATGACTATAATATAAGCAGGAAGTTTCCACTTGACTAGTTGAGAAAAGTCAACACTCTCAGAACGCTTTTAAGGTTAATCAAAACTCTAGCCAGCCGCCACACACACAGGAAAAAGTTATATGCTGGAGCTGTGTTCGGCGAGGGCTGTTCAAGTAGCTTGTAGCGTTTTTGCTACTTTTCATAGTGTTAGTAACACAATGGTTGAACTAGCTTTTAGAGATTACGGTGACAGCATTTTATGAAAAAGTTAACTGATCTAATATTTAGTTTTTAGCATTTCATAAAAAGCTATTAAAACAACTACCAACTAAATGTTATAAAATAGCTAATAGCTATCAAAATAACTAATTTTGCAGATCAGTATCCATTTACACAACAAAGTCAATTAAAAATAATTTTTTGATTTAAGAGAGTACTTCTGAATGTTAATTAAAAAAAAAAATGGGTAAAACTAATTTAGTGTATGGATAGTCTCGTACATCGAGTGTGGTAAGTCTTATATATCTTTATTTTATTCATTATATTTTTTTATTGTTTATATATTTTTTAGAATGCAAAAATTTTTAAAAGTTATTAATACTTCAAGCAATGAAAGGCCATTTGTTGCTTTGGACTAATTATCACAATCTAGTCAATTTGTTGATCAATATTTTAATGGGAGATTACCTAAACCACCGACTTTTGTAAATTTTGTTTTATTTCAAATCAAATTGCATACCAGTCAAATTAACAATATTAAAATAAAAATTATTACACATCATCTAGTTATCTAACAATTAATTAATTAATTAAAGGGAGAAAATTAGATTATAAATCAAGATGAAGATGAAATTTGAGTGTCATAAAGCTGCCAAGTTCTCAATTTTTAGTTTTTTTATATTTTTTTCTTTTTAATATTTTATTTTTTCTTTTATCAAACTCAAAACACAATACGACAAACAACAACAACTTCCCAATATAAAAAATTCAATGGAAAAAAAATTTAACGGAATAAAATAATTCAAAATTACTAATTCATCGAAGTTGCCGGTGATCAAGTACACTCAAATTAATGAAATTATTCCCAACTCTTTGAATACCTACTACACAAGCAGGAAAAATATATTACTACAGTATCGACGGACACGAATTATCTGGAAAATGAGGAACAAAAATTGGAGCATCTGATTTGCTCTTCAACTTCTCAGGCTTGTTACACCCTTTTCCATCTGACAGATTTTCATCGAAGACCTTTGAATTAGCAACAATGGCAGAGCAGAAAATTGCTGCAAAAGAAGAAAAATTGCTGAAAAGTAACCCATTCTTTTTGTTTTCATTGCTTTCTCTTAATTACCTATTAAGAGGCCTGTTTATAATGAGATTTTAGGGTTAATTGTGTTGGTAATTAAGGACTTGCCAATTTGTTGTAAGAAAATAAGATTTGTATTGACCATTAGCTTGCAAGGGAAGATTTTTTTTTTAATTACTAGTAAGCAATTAAAGTCACTTAAATATATTTATATATTTGGAAACGGTAAAGACCTATCTATTTTCGGTGTATGAGAATTGACGATAACACTTGCTTACACACGGTGTATAAGATCACCTATACATTCAAATATTGTTATTGTTTTTTCTTTTATTTTTCTAATAATTAGTCATGAACGCTTTCGTGTAAGTAAAAAATTATTTTCATTATGGGTGGAAGCCATGAATCAGATATAAATAAGTCCTTTTCGAAAATTGATATATAACATTAAAGCGGAAATTTTTAACAAATTCCTATTTCTATCCGTTTATGGCCATAGACCGGGTCTAAACAGATCTAATACTAGTGTATCTTCCCATCTATACACCAATATATATTGGTAGGATTACGAGGTATCCTTCCAATATGTGAAGGCTAACCCCTTCGACCTAAATTTTTAGTCTTCTCAAGGTCCGATAATTATTTTTTTCGGATGTTGAACTTGTGTTTTTTTCTGCTAATAGTGGAAGAAGTTTGAAATTATGGCGAGAACAGATATTATTTGTTTGTACTGTTGAGAAAGTTACCATTTCCCCTTATTTTCTTGGTGTTGTGAAGTTGTATTACCATATATTGAGCTGTTGAGGAGGTTTGAAGTGACACATAATCTTCATGTGCAAGGAAAGGAATTTCAAGTTTCCAGGAGGATTTTACCACCTGGAAATTTCTTACCTACCTTAATTTGACTAAAACAAATAACCCACTTAACTATAATAAAAGACTAGGAAATTTCTATATGACTACCTAAGACAAGTCTACAACACTTTGTCTTTGCCTTGTTCAATCACCCACTAGCAACAATATATATTTTGAGGGTTGAAACCCTTTTTATTTTATTTTATTTTTCATATTACTCTTAAAAAATTTTCAAAAAATCCTTAGTTTTTATAAGTTTTTGAAACAAATTCATGTATCATGTATTAGTAAGAAATTGATTTTCACTAATTCTAATTATCAATTTTTAAAAAGGAAAACAAAATTGTCCTTGCTCATGATACTAGAGTACTATTATATGTATTAGAAATTAAAAGGGTTTTTTTTTTTTTTATATATATAAGGAAATTAAGGGGTTGCCTCTTATTGCCAGATGTCTCTTTGTTAGAGATTGAAGAAGGGAAGAGGAAGGTGTTGTTGACTTTTCTTTAGAATATACACGTAGAGTTATGTGGGTCATGTTCTGGTCAAATAAAGGTAGTAGGACACTTGAAATTTCTTGCCTTGCACATCAAGATTATATTTCAGACCAAAATGAAACTTCCTTTTCTCTTCTATCTTATGGTTTCTCTCTATAAATAGACTGATTTTCCGCTTTAAACCCATAAAATCAATCTCCCATTAGTTTCTCCTTCTTGAGCTCAATATAAGAAAACGTACATATATGAGCTTACTTCCCAATCCCAAGACCAAGAAATCAAGGAAAATGATTAATTTCTCATCAGCCATCTTCAGTTGCTTTCTTCCTTCTTCATCTTCATCTTCTAACGTTTCAGATGATGCAGAAATATCCAACATGAAAGGACCTGATGCAGAGAAACCCAAAAGCAAATCAAAATCATCATCGTCATCATCATCAAGTGCTCCTATTGTAGTTTCTTACTTCCCTGTCAACCCATCTAGGTCACTGTTATAGTTGCATTACGTTTTTTCGGAGCTCTATTTTTATTGGTATAGCCAGGAGGTTTAATCCATCGAGCAAGCCGTAGAGCGAAAAGATTTTTTGCTCTCCCTGCAAAGTGTGGTTCCTATGAGAATTGAGATCATTTAGCAGCCGAACCAACAACTTGATTCGAGGAGTTCTATTTAATTAATTGGATAGATCAGAAAAGGAACATGTAATTGATGATTTGTTATTAATTTTCACTATTTTGCAGCAATAAAAAGATTTTCTTTTCTCAATTTCTTTTTATCCGTGAATGCAAGAAATGTTAATGGTATAAGGTTAATACTAAGTTTAATTTTTGTTTCTTCATTTTACTCATAATATTATCACATCATTTCTCCATCTGTGAGCTCAAGTGAACAAGATTCTTAAATTATAGTTAGCACGTTGCTATTTATTTGTCTGCCAATTCTGGAATATTGTTTTGTTTTTATGAGAATGCTAAATAGGCCAAAATAACATTGACTTATAGACAGGGATATCCTTTCTCTTAATTCATGAAACCGATGAAATCTCTTATACTTTGTTTGGATAGGACGAGGGAAGGGTAATTAATAGAAAGGTAAGAGAGGTTAAAGAGGGAAGGGTAAGACGATCATAATAATAAAAATGTCGTGTTTGGAAAGAGGTAAATTAATGTAAAAATAAGGAATGTTAATGTACTTTCTTTATATTTGGAAAGAGGTGAAGGAAGAGAGATAAGACTTATTATTAGTTGTAAATTAATTTAAATCTTACTTCTCTTTTAATTTTACGTGTAAAAAAAAATTGAGGATTGAGGGAAAAGAATTGACTCACTTCTTTTTAAACCGGGTATACACGTAGCATTCCCCTTCTAACTTTTATTTACTTCTCCATCACCTCAATCCGAACAGAGTGTTAGTGGTCGAGAAGACTCAAATCTCAAACCTTTTTTTTTTCAATATTAGTAAAAAAAAATAACCAAATCAAATATAATTGGTTTGAAATTTATTTTATCAATACTGAAATATAATAATTTTTTTATGCATTTTACCTAAATTTGATTATGTTTATTTATCAGATCAAACAAGTCAAAATGATATTATAGACTTTAGTAAAAATAGTTTTTCATTTTAATTTTTTCTCACTAAATTAATAAAAATTTATGTGAATATAAAAATTCAAATTAAGGAAGTATCATGAATTAATTGTATATTTACTATAAGGTATTTCCTGAAAAAAAAAAAAAACAAGGTATTGGGAAATGGAATAAGAGATAAGAAGTTAGCATATCATGTTATGTCCTTATATATTTATTTAATATTCTTATCTATCTCAAAATGGAATCTAAATAAATGAAAAAGGATATAAGCTTTTTAAGATTTTTATTTGGGTAGCTACCAGGTCATAAAGAAATTTAAAAAAAAAAAAAAGCCAAACATTTATCCCATGTCTGGAATAACAAAATTCTATACAATTTTATAAAATTTATTTATAAATTTAAATTTTTTGTGTTTAGTAAGAAAAAAAATTAGATAATTAAATGTTATGAAATTGAATATAAATAAATTGAATTCTACTAAAAAATTATAATTCATGGAGGATATTTTTGACATTCCGGCACCCAGATCTATTCTATAAATCGCGTCGGCTACGTCTTCTGAATTTGTTCTTCTGCTGCAACAACAATTTTCTTCTCTATACCAAATCTGTCCTTTGAGAAACGGAGAAAATGCCTCTCAAGTTGGTGGATGCGACTGTATCAAACTTTGACAGTGTCTTTGAGATGTTCAGATCGGAAGCACCCAAGAACAAGGCCAATTTAATCCTCTTCTTGGCTGATAAAGACCCATCTACCAATCTCAGTTGGTGCCCTGGTATGTTTCTCTCTCTCTCTCTCTTTAAATTTAGTTTTTAGTTCATGGTGAATAGAAACGAGTACCCATTTTGCAGTTCTTCCGAAAGTTATGATCTTTTGCATTTGGTTTTCTTTTGGAAGTTTTGTTTTTTTAGTTCATGGAGACTGGGGAACCATTATATAATCTTTGAAAGTTATGGTCTTTTGCAAATTTTTCATATGGGTTTTCAGTTTTGTGCTGTGATTTATTTGCTATAATCATACTTAGCTTCCACTGTGCTCGTGTGTGTATTTATTGCATTCTGGTTTTTGTTGAATTGAGTTTGAAGAATTGACGATTTTTTATATATTGGTTTCTAAATTTTTAACTTTGAGCTTGAAGAGAAAGGAATTGAGATTGGCAAATTTTGCAAGAACTTAGAAAATGAATCAACCTAGTAGAGTTCAGTTTGATATTTTCAGTTCAGCTGTTCCAAAAACATTCTTCAATCTTAAGGACTGTCCCACCTCTCTCTTCCCAAGTGATATTTGCGATCATTGAAGAAGAATATAACTAATTTTAATGGATGACCTTTTTATACCAGTTATTTATACTATAACCTAGACAACAGGTTTTAAGGGAATGGAGTATCATATTGTGGAAGATGGGAAAGTCTAGTGATTGGAAGATTAATTTGAAAAATTAAGAGCTAGACACTGTTTTGATATTTTAATATAGTTCCACTTGCTGCAAAGTCTACTATATTTGACTCCATTTTTTCAAGTTAATGGTTAACATTTGTTGTTTATTAACATATATACAGACTGTGTGCGAGCTGAACCTGTAATATACAAGAAGCTGGAAGCATCATCAGATGACATTGCCCTTCTGCGAGCTTATGTCGGAGATAGACCAACATGGAGGAATCCCCAGCATCCATGGAGAGTCGACTCCAGGTTCAAGCTGACTGGAGTTCCAACATTAGTCAGCTGGGAGAATGATGTGATCAAAGGTCGCCTTGAGGATCATGAAGCTCACCTTGAACACAAAATTGATGCCCTTGTTTCTGGGGAATAAGTCCGTTTTTTCTCCTCCATTAGACGGTTGAGATATTAATAATGTTTGATAACGTTGAACTTGGAACTTTGAGGATCTATACCATGTTAATGATACGGTACTGCTAATAGAAATTATTTGCTCCAACTGAGAAATCCAAGAATGTTGTCCCTGTGGTAATGATGCAAGTTGATTCAGTATCAGTCCTTATGAACTGAAAACTAGATACTCAATGGAGCTCCCCAATTTAAGCCAAAATTTACTTATCATACACCAAACACCAAAAAGCATAGTAAAGAAACTGATTAATATATAAACTGCCAAATGATTCACCTACCTCCTGACTGCTAACTATACAAGTAGAAATGAGGATCAGAAAATTTTACAAGGTGCCTCTGGTAGTTGAATCAAACTATGACAAGAAATTACAAAAAGTGAGGGCAATCACTGACTTTCTAATTACAATAAGTTAAAGCCACCTCATGGTTTACATGCTCATACCATTACTATAATAGAGGCTGATGCTCACAAAAGTTCCATATTCAAGTTGTTGTTGCTGTACATTGGGTGGCTTCTCAGCTTTCTTTTTGAATCTTTTTACTTGGCAACGATCTGCAAGGCATAACACACCTTCTGTGCCCAGGTCCGGATCCTCAAACTGCTCTGCATAACCTAACCTACATTACCAATGACCACTGAGTTTCAGCAACAAAGAACAGGCAGACTGCTATATTAAAAGCATACAACACACTAGCAAATAACGCAAACATTATAATTATTGCTAGCAAACTTGAACATAAGATTATTTTCAAAAGACATATAATTGATAGTTTCTTTTTATTCCTCATCAAGGGTTTTATAGCAAAAATTACAGTTTAAGTTCTATAATTGCTTTAATTACAACTGGCAGAAGAGTCCAACATCTAAACACATCTATACATTGCAAATCACTTGCATGTATACCAAGATATTCAAACTTTGATCACCCTTAATATAGACAACCATTGCAATAATGGTTGAGATTTCTAAAACATTTTGGCAAATTTCCTTGTCAAATAACAACAGTAAATTATTCATATTTTAATTTTAAGAAATATTGTCACAAGCTTAAACAGCAATGATAAATTACTCATTTTAAGTAATATTGACAGAAACTCAAGCTTCAAGATGGTGTTTAGCATCATACCTATAAATAGAAAGGCCAGCGTATTCATTGAATAGACTTATAAGATAATTATATTTGGGCCTTTGTGAGAGTAGAAGTCAACTTTAAAATAATATCACCATAAGGTTGCTCTTGCTCTACATCAATCAGTCCACAACTCTTCAAAACCTGCAGTCACCGTCAAGAATCACTACAATAATCATTACAAAAAAAAAAAAAAAAAAAAAAAAAAAAAAAAAAAAAACATAAGGATAATTATATTTGGCCTTTGTGAGAGTAGAAGTCAACTTTAAAAATATATCACCATAAGGTTGCTCTTGCTTTCTACCATCAATCAGCCACAACTCTTCAAAACCTGCAGTCAACCGTCAGAGAAATCACTAACAATTAATCATTACAAAAAAAAAAAAAAAAAAAAAAAAAAAAAAAAAAAAAAAAAAAAAAAAAAAAAAAAAAAAAAAAAAAAAAAAAGGAAGAAAGAAAAACAGGTTGCATTAAGCTTACATAATTTCATTGATATGAAAGTTGTGCTAAAGTTGCAAATCATGATTCAAAAAAATTTCAAATTTTATGAATCAAGACAAGATTTAGTACAATAATTAGAACCTATTATAAATGAGAAGCACAGATATGAAACAAAAACAGTGTTTCAAAGAGCTTAAAATGTTACCAATGTTTCAAAGAACATCCGAGCACATAACTTTCTTGTTTTTCCCTCTAAGATCTTGTTGAGACTCAGATCTCTAGACTGGTCTTCTGATAATGGGGTACTGAGAGAATGTCTTTTTAAATATTGAGCCACAGCCCTAAATGCAAAGAGAAAACAAATGATTTCAAATAAATTAAAAAAATTACTAGAAATAAAGCTCCCTCTACTGATAAAAAACAGAAAGCAGTACCTTGATCTCACAGACAGTGAATCAATGCTTTGCGTGCCTTGGGATCCTGTCATAAGCATAATCCTTCACATATAAGCATAAACAACAGAAGTCAAAATTGAATATTTAAAATCACTTCAACTTCTTAAATGAATCAGGAAAAATCCACTTACCAGCTGGGGTGTTGTCTGCTTCCAGAAAATGAAGGTCCTACAGCAATATGATCCATGGGGTAAAATGTAAGAAGCATGATTCACTTGGCGAATATCTTGGAAGATAAGGGTTCAAGTGCAAGTGATCAACAAGGAATGACATTGAGACACGAATTTATGCCTTAATTTTCTAAAACAAGAACATGATTACAGGAACAATAGCATATAAGGACATATGGATATGTTAACGAGCACATCAAGCATACACTATGATTTGTGGTACAGCATAAAAAAATTTAGTTCTATTAGTGGTTCAGGATGTGAGCGAGTTGCCAAACAGTTGAAGGAAGAACAATTACAAAACAATTAAAACGAATACAAAAAACAGTTGAAGGAAGAAGCAAAGTGATCAACAAGGAATGACATTGAGACACGAATTTATGCCTTAATTTTCTAAAACAAGAACATGATTACAGGAACAATAGCATATAAGGACATATGGATATGTTAACGAGCACATCAAGCATACACTATGATTTGTGGTACAGCATAAAAAAATTTAGTTCTATTAGTGGTTCAGGATGTGAGCGAGTTGCCAAACAGTTGAAGGAAGAACAATTACAAAACAATTAAAACGAATACAAAATATTTGACACGAGTATCTATGTGCGCACACACATAAAAAAGGGCCAAATAATTACCTCTGTTTCTGCAATAGATTCAGGAATATCTGAACGACCAGTGTGCCCTGGATCAAACTGATCCTCCAAAAATGTCCTTGGCGTTTCTGGCTCAGTAGTGCAAGTGCCAGGAGATGCTGAAATACCTGGTGTAGGCATCACTTCAGTTTCAATACTAGTTTGAGCCCAAGGTACTGACCCTGATCCTAAATTTTTTTCTGTGTTGGGAGTAAAATCATCTCTTCTAAAAGGAGAAGATACAAATCTTCCTGGAGAAGGCATAAATCTGGCTGGAGAATCAGGCAACAGACGATTGCCATCTTGGCCTTCATGATGCCGAAGACGTTCAATTTCTGGATCAGGTTCAGCTTCTGATACAGGAGATTGTGCACTTGTAGGCTCTGGAATTTCTTCAGTTATTGGAGGAGGAGAAGCTCTATCCCTAGCCTCAATTACCACTTCCGTTGCAGGGGCAGGTGAATTTGCATCCCTAGCTTCTGCAATTGCTTCAGTTGAAGGAGCAGGAGATGTCACAACCCTAGGCTCTGGAGTAGCTTCCCTTTCAAGAGTTAAATGAGATTTTGTAATTATATAGTCCCTCTTAAAAAGATTGCATATGTTGGCAGAATATCCTGTAAATAAACAAATATAACAGCATATTAATAATCAACCTTGAAGTTCAAGATGAAGAACTTATTCATCAACAGCCACCTAAAGAAGTTGAAGACAGACAGAATCAGCACTCACCAGTTAATGAAGGCTCGTACAAAACTTGTTCCCTTCTTAACTTGTTGTTTAACTTCCATATGCCCAAAGCAGTGGAAGGGATTTCCCTCCTCCTCCTTAATATATCACCAGAATTTTCTAATGCCTTCTTCATAAACCTATCAAGTTCTCATAATAGTATCAAGTACTAAAACCAAAAGTAAAAAGTTCTTTTTCATGAATTAAACACAGATCGTACTTATTAGTTAACACTGTGGACTCATCAAAGAAATGCTTTCTCTTTCTCTGCCTCGGTCTTGGCTGTTGAACAGGTGGGGTTGAACGTATGGCAAGTTCAGGTGATGTATTCCCTGAAACACAATGGACAAGCTCATTCAAAGTAAAAACAGAATAGGGCATGCCACCCTCACATCCTGCTCACATCACATAGAAAAGATGGAATTATGCACTTACCAAACGAAATATCTGTAATAAACTTTTCGGGTGCCTCCGAATGCCGCTGAAATGGTGAAGGCTGCCCTCCAGAAGGCAACGCATCTTCCTTAAATGGAGAAGGTATTTCCTTCTCATTCAAACCTTGGTCAAAAGATGTGGTAGGTTGAAAGGCATCATTTTGGTGATCTGGAAAACCTGAAGGAAGTTTTTCTGGACTAAAACCCTGGACAGGATCACGCATGATTTCAATTTCTGGTGGGGAATTGTCATCATTAAGCATTGAATTAATAACCTCAGTCTGATTGCTGGGGCCAGGATCTCGAAAATCTGGACTACCAGTTTGCAGTTCTGTCTGGTTGTTAGGACCCAAATCTTGAATCTCAGCAGTGTCCATAGGCACTGTCGTCTGAGTACTTGGAAGATCAACAATTCCTGTAGGGACTTCCATCTGGTTAATAGGACTGGCAAGTGGAGCACCCATATCTGTAACAACTTCTAATGGAGCAAGGATGCTGTGATTGAAAAGAATGGAAATATTAGATTATTTCTCAAATTAATGAAAATATATATATATCTATTAACAGTACATCTAAGAGCAATTAGGGGCATACTCCTCCTCCATTGACCTGATCCCAGCATCAGTATCATGTTCATGTTTTGATGGTAATGCATCCATCATGATATCCTGCACACGAATGCGTCCATTAATGCAATTCCAGAACATCTATAAAAGATCATACAGGGAAAATCCAATATATACATATAATGGCTGACCTCATCAAAAGATATAACAACATAAGGATCTCTGTCAGTAGGAATTTGATCTTGAAGAGTTATTTCTTCCTGACTCTTCGTATGATCATCTGGGGACCTAATACAAAAGTCGTGTGAAAATAAGTTGTGGAACAAAACATGGTAGTTCAAAAGTTAAATATCAGGAAAAACATAAGTTAATTCATTCTAATTTTACCCATCAGGATATGTATCAAACTCCACATTCAACGCATCAAGGTCAAATGTTTGGGGCAAAGTAACAGATTCAAATTTTGCTGTTGTGGCATTCTCTGGCAAATTAACTTCTATGGAAGCAAAAGCTTTTCTTAATCCAATAAGAAACACATTGCAATCATGGTAAAGATAATCAACTTTCTTTGAATATATCCGAACAACACCTAGCAAAAGGTGGCCTGACATTCTCAGCGCAATGGGAACTTCTGGGAACATGATACGATCTAAAAATACATCCAAATCAAATAGACAAATAAACGTTAGTCATTTTTCATCTGTGCTCATTTCTTTGGGAGTACACGTAAAAAAACAAGCTATTTCAGCCAAAAAAGAAAAAAAAATGCAATGAATACAAACTTATATATATGTATTCGGGAAAAACAGACCCCTTTCACCAGAAAAATATATTCTTCAGTAGCATAATAAAATCCATATAAACTTAACAGTCAACCGAAGCGACACAACCTAATAGAAGTGATCTAATTCCCTAAAGAGCATAGAAGCAACTCCATCGAAATTTGAACCAAAAAATTTATTCGTTCAAGAAAAAGGACACATCATTACTCATCCCATGCATCATTTTTCTTAAGGATTAAACAGAAACTCCAAAATACAAGAAGACTTTGATATCGATCCAATGAGCTGACTCATGCAACTTGATCTTAGGATTTAAAACGTTAAAGTTTTTATCTTATCAAAAAATAAAAATGTTACACCACCAAAAGATTACCACTTTAAATTAATTTTAAAAAATACATAAAAATATCCAGGAACCATAAATTTGATTTTCTAAAATGTAAATCAGATAAGAAAACACAACAAAAAAAAATGGCAAAATGCAAACAAATGAGTGAACACGTCTATTGAAACCCACACAGTTCCTAGAACTAAACACCAAAAAACAAAAAAAAAAAAAAAAAAAAAAAAAAAAAAAAAAAAAATATCCAGGAAAGGCCATAAATTTGATTTTTCTAAAATGTAAATCAGATAAGAAAACACAACAAAAAAAAATGGCAAATGCAAACAATAATTGAGTGAACACGTCCCTATTGAAACCACACAGTTTCCCTAGAACTAAACACCAACAAAAAAAAAAAAAAAAAAAAAAAAAAAAAAAAAAAAAAAAAAAAAAAAAAAAAAAAAAAAAAAAAAAAAAAAAAAAACCGTGCTTTCATAAGTACAATAACCAACCCAAAAAAAAGTTAAGTGCCAATAATCCAAAACCTGAAATTTTACACCAAAAGATTAGGAGAATAGAGAAAAACCGACTGACCGACGGTGGAGGAGATATCGGTGGAGGTGTAATGAGACTTCTTGAGGCGGTGCTGTAGATGAGCTGCGCACCACACAGTCCCTAATGGACCTTTTCGAGCCAGAAATGTCTGCGAGTAGAACATCTTCTTCGAATTTCTGTATGGTATATGCAATGTGATTACAGGGAGAGACACGAAGTGGAGAGAGTGCGCGTAATTAGGGTTTAATTAGACGGGAATTGAACAGACTGCCAAATTGGACGAGTTGCCGAATTGGCGCGGGAAACGATAGAGGCGCCAAACTGCAGATTAAATTCGGGCTATTGGAAACGACCCCTTTACAGTTATTTACAATTCTACCATGTCAACCACAACTGACAAAAACGTAGCCCAATAAGCACTAATTGACAAGCCCAAGAAGCCCAATCAGTAATGACAAGCCCAATCAGTAATTTCCCGAGCCCACAACTTTTTTTCTGATTTAGGGTTTCTATGGTTTCTTCTCATATATGTATGCTATGGCCGCGTAAACTTCATATCCTTTGAGCTTTGAGTTTCATTTGTGGGGAGTGAGAACCTAAACCCTTAGCTATGGCTCCCAAAACTCCCAGGGTTAGCAGGAACCCAGATCTTGTGAGGGGAATCGCAAAGTATTCTAGGTCTAAAATGTACCACAAGAGGGGATTGTGGGCAATCAAGGCGAAACACGGCGGAGTTTTCCCGAAACATGACCCTAAACCCAAGCCCGCTGCTCCCGCCGAGAAGCCGGTGAAATTCTATCCGGCCGATGATGTTAAGAAGCCTCTGCTTAACAAGCGCAAGCCCAAACCCACGAAGCTCAGGTCCTTTCCATTATCTATGTAGCTACATTCATTTTTGGATCTTGTATGTCATTATGACTATTTCTGGTTTTTTTTTTTTTTTTTTTTTTTTTTGGTTTTTTTTTTTTTTTTTTGTTTTGAAAAAGTATAAATCTTTACGTTTTAGGTTAAGTTCGGGTATATTTCTCCATTTCTTTGCATCCCTCTAGATTTATATGAGTTTTTTTTTGTTTTAATATTATTGTGAACCTTAGCTGTTTGGATTTGAGTGAATCTTAGCGTACTTTGATATGTTTGGATATGAAGAAACTACTTGAAACTGAGAGAAATACATTTTTTTTGTTTAATGTCTCTATCAGAAACGTTTATAACTTATTGATGGCTAAATATGTGTAGAATATGTGCATTACGTTGCTGTTGGAAAGTGCTGTAATTGTCTTTTTGTGGTGTTCATGTCTGTAGGGCTAGCATTACCCCAGGTACGGTGTTAATCATTCTTGCTGGAAGGTTCAAAGGCAAGAGGGTCGTGTTCTTGAAGCAGCTTTCTTCTGGATTGCTTTTGGTCACTGGTGAGAATGATTTGATCTTGCTTCTTTGGTTGTGTAATGATTGGTGTGGACAATCTGTAAAATGTTCTATATACACTCAGAGCATTTTATGAGTTGTGTGTTATATTGGATTGTTGCTAGTTGCTACTTTAACTGACTTAAAAGTTTAGGTTGGTTCCTCTTTGCTTGTAGTGACACAGTACTTTCACGTGATTTCTTCACTTGTGGATACGTTTGTGCCATCTTATAATTTGCCAAAATAATATTTGGAAAATCTATTTGAATAGCAGTTAACCTTTTGTCAATAAACAACCTGAACAAAGCAGCGAAACTTTATTATTTGAAACATTGAACAATCTGGTTTGTTTTGTTGTTTCCGTATTTATTTGCCCATTCTATTCAAGCTGACTGAAAATCATTGACTCCTTGTGCTCTTTGCTGCAGGACCATTTAAGATTAATGGAGTCCCTCTAAGGAGAGTTAACCAATCTTATGTCATTGCAACTTCTACCAAGGTTGATATTGCTGGAGTTAATGTTGACAAGTTTGATGACAAATACTTCGCCAAGCAAGCGGAGAAGAAGAAAAAGAAGGGGGAGGGCGAGTTCTTTGAATCTGAGAAAGAGGTTGGTTTTCTCACTTCTCTATCATTTTACAAGTGACTGTTAGATTTGTTGTTTTGTTTACTCTGTTCTAACATTGGCTTTCACTTGAAATATTCAGGAGCAAAATGTGCTTCCACAGGAGAAGAAAGATGATCAAAAGACTGTTGATGCAGCATTGATTAAATCAATTGAGGGTGTTCCAGACTTGAAGGCTTATTTAGCTGCTAGATTCTCTCTCAAGGCAGGAATGAAGCCCCATGAACTTGTCTTTTAGATGAAAAAATTTTAGGAGGATTTGCATGACTTCTTATTGGATTTTGTTTGAATTTATTTTTAGCGGTTGTACTGTTCTGTCTTTGGCAATAGACAGCTATATGAACATCGTATATTGTGAGAATTTTGCAGAAATTTTTCCTTTTCCCAATTTCTATTTGTGGCATGACATTTTACATACTCTAATATATGTGTGCTTATGCCTTGAGATAAAGAGACTACTAACGAGCCAACTTGGTATTTTGGCGATATAACCACAAAGAAGAGTTTGGAATTTTCGCTTTATGTATCGTCATGGTAGTACTTGTCTTTAGTTTGATAATTTTTGCTGTTACAATTATTGATATGATGGTCAAAAGATTTTCTTTCTTTATGGAACTAGTGTACTCTTGATTTGTTGGAATTCTTTGTAGGAATTCTTTGTAATCAATTTAGAATAGGTCGTGTCACTTGAGTCCAAAATATTTCTGTTTAGAGGTTAATTTACTGGATTCAAATTGTAGAATATTGCGAGGAGTTTGTGATTAAATGCAATTAGGCTCTAGTGCCCTTGTATTCTGTCAAAGCATTTGTGAAACATCTTATTAAATGAGACCACATATTCCGTTAAAGCATGTCAGAATTGATTACAAGATGGTTCTGCTGTGAATGCAATTGCGAGTCTCTACATATATATTGAAGACAAGTGCAGAACGATTGTTTAGAAATACAGATAATTTATTTTTCAAGCTATAAACTGGTTAGATAAACTGAAAATGTCAATTCAACAAACTAGAAAGCATTTTATAATAAGCTGTCTGTTTTAGCTGGCAACCTTCTGAAGAAATTGCTGGGTACAGATGGAAGTTTGCTTCGAAACCGAGGGTGCCGCAGATAATACAGACCAGCAACCAGAGCCACCACTCTAAATGGAGTCACATAGAGAACAACAGCTGCACAAAGACAAAACATAACAAAAAGACTAGTTGCTCTGGGGTCTCTCCAGCTAAGCAGAGACCCGAACCTCTCCCCTTGTGTGGCAATGTCCCCTACTACTGTTTGTATCCTGCCTGCAACACTTCTAAGCCTGTCATACCTCATTCGAACTATATCGTGGGGTTTGGAAGTTGGAAATGTGTCGAATTCTTCATCAAGTTCATCCGGGTGCACTGCTTCTGCCCAAGATAGTTTTGTATCCATATGAGGTGGATGTCTCGGCCGGAATCTATAGTTCCATAGGCCAATAAGGAACATGTAGAGAAAAATAGTTGGGAGTATCAGTTCTGGATACCATATCAGTATCAGAAACAGGATATGAACCAGAACTGATGTGATTGGGTTCCTCCATTGGCAAATATCACCAAACCATCTGTTCATTGAGATCATACCCGAGAAAAGTGACATGATTCTAAAGAAGTTGGCTTTGCTTCTTCTCATACTCCACATGTGGGAATCCACATCTAACATGTACTCCACCACCTCTTTTCTCAGTGGTGGTTCAGCTCGACCAAGCCTTACTGCTACAATACTCATGGCTTGATATCTTAAACTATCTACTTGATTTACTGTGAATGGATGCCAATAATGCATTTTTGGCAGCAAAGGATGACCATACACATATATCATGTTAGCTAAAGACAGTGTAGTGAATCGAACTGCGAGTTGCAGTTCACCCATTTTCTTCACTCCATTTTGGTGTAGAACAAGCAGTGGATAGGAATGTGTGTAAATTCGAAAAGCTTCTAAGGTTGATAATCGAATTCTGACCTTTCCGATTCGTCCATCTCTTGCTGCACTTGGTGCATTTGGTTTCTCACCACCTCCTAAATGGCAGTTGTCAAAAACTCCCAATGTTATGACCGTGCAGGGGTCGTAGACTTCCCATGTGTACTGCTCATTCCATTTCGGATTGAAAGTGTCGAGAATGGTTCTTGTTCGAACCCACTTCTGGCCATACTTAGCTACACAATAAGCATCTGTGCTACCTCTGCCATCCTTCATTTTCATTGGGAGAAGGCCTTTTGCACTCAAAATACCTACTTCCAATATCCCAACAGGCTGTTTCCACAGTTGTCTTGCTGTTGGCCTTTGATCACTGATGTACATTGTTGATTCATCGAGGACATGGTACCCACCTTCGAGACAAGCTCTCAGGTGAATCCTGCTTGCAAATCTAAGCTCTTTTCTCCTGTCAACTTCAAGGACACCAAATCCATACTTCTCTAGATTGAACCAGCGAGAATGAACAGGCCTGTGATCTAACCTTTTCTCAAAACTGTTGATTGGTAGGCTTATTTTCCCCAATACATCATCTCTTGCAGGGTGAACTTTATCCTCAACAGTAATCAGCAGCTGCTCTTCAAAAGGTTCAGCTACCACAAACACCAAATCTTCATTCCAAAGTGGATTAGACGTTCGAGTAGGACTTACTTTGGTCTTTAGCACTTGACTTCCAACCTGAACTTTTACATATACTTCTGGTATGCGGCTTCTATCATTTGGAACAATATCTTGAGCTTCGATCACATTCACCCTTAGATACCACAATTTTGGTGATACATAGACTTTTGATCTAATGCTAAGAACACCTTCTCCATAAACTGAAGAAGCATCTGCATGCCATGCTTCCGGGAAGGCCTCATCAGCTTGTGTTCCCATCCAAACTGCAACCATAATCTCTCCCCTTACTTTCCCTTCTCCACGTCGATCCTCTAGTCTATACCATTGAGGAGCTAGAGGACTATCAGGAGGAACTCTAGTTGGGATCTCATTCAAGTCAAAAACTACTCTTCCAAGATAATCATCTCTTCCCAACATTTCTTTGTCTTTGACAAAAACTTCTAATGTTGATGACTGAATTCGGTCTTTCGAGAAAGAAAAGACCTGATTCCATTCTGGATTCATTCTCTTCTCAAAATGCCTTGTTCTCCCTTTGTAATTTCCTAGCTTCACTTCCACGTAAGGATCACAGCTTCCAGTAATGGAACTAGGAGGAAGATCTTTCGCCTTGACAACGCGAACATAGAGATAAGACATCTGCTCGACGAGATCATAAGTACTTGCATATCTTTCACTATTCATCCATCCTCTGCCTCCAAATGCTCCACCAGCAGGCCATCGTTCCCCGAGTTGAGGATTAGTGTCCTTCAAACTATAGTCATCTTGTTCACTAGGATGATCTGGTTGATTGACAGAGTGCATTGTGTATAATACACCTTGAGGTTGCTGTAGAACTTGATGCTTATAAATTCTCCCGCCGTTTAGCTCTTTCTCAGAAGCAACTCCTCTAGATTCAATAAATGAAGTAGAATTTACTATCACTGGAAGCGTAGAAATTTCTTTTTCAGGTTGTGCTTTAGTACCTTTAGTAGTACTAATTGCAGAAACTTCTGCTTTTGGAACAGCAGCTAGTGTTTTGCAGCCAAGATTATTGCTTTCTGAAAGGTTATTACTTTCTGGTGGTTTTGGTGGAGAGAAGAGAGGAGGAGGAGGAGGAGATTTTGTTTTGGATTCTGGTGAGATACAAATTTTGAGGCCAATGTCACCCTTAACAGGAGAAAAAAACCGCTTACTTTCCAATTGGAAAGTTTGATAAACTTCCTCACCTTTCTTGACAATGTGAGAACAAGGAATTCTAACTCTACCAAGGAAGTTTCGACCGTCAATAATTCTTCTTTCGTTATAAACAGAGACCTCTATGGATTGGTTATGGATGTTTTCGCTTTCCGTTAGATCAAAGACAAGTTTTTGGTTCCACGCAGGATTAAGGTTTTTAGGAATGGTTTTAGTTTTGCTTAGTTGGTTTTGGAAATCAACTTCTACAAATGAACTAGCTGACCCTTCACCGTCTTTAGGCATAAGATCATGAGCATCTATCACTTCTACAATTAGTATCATTGTCCTTTTTTTTTTGGGCTGCAACCTGAAACTCAAAGTGGAAGCAAAGAAGTTATACTCACCAAAGAGAGTATTAAAGGAAGGAATAATTTTTAAGGTTCTTTTTATCTCAAAATGGTAGCTTTGAGATGTTTTTGTTAAGAAAGGAATGTTTTGATGAAGAAGCTGCCCTTGAGTTATGTAGAAGAACAAGGAAGGTTAAGCAGAAAATGGAGGGAAAGCATAAACTTTATTTAAAGAGGAGAATTGAAGCTTAGACCATTCTTTTAGTTTTATGAGTATATAGAAAATTATAACTTATTAGAGCTTCAATAAGCTGATAATAAACTTTACTGATTTTGCAATTGACGAACAATTGCATGTTTGCTGTGTAATCTTTCTTTTTTCCCCTTTTATTTTCCTTTCCTTTCTTTTCCACCATCCAAGGCTTAACATCTTTGTCAAGAAAGGAACAAGTTCTATTTCTGCCTTAATACTATTACAATGGCCGATATTTTCTTTTATTTTATCATTTTTAAGCCTAAATTATCTTCTTAATCACTTCTTCATGTAAATTCTTCATGATTTTCAATGACAATGACCAGTTTCTGAAGGGTATAATGGTCATTGACTAATTGGAAAAATTTGATGTTCTTGACTAAAATTTATGGACATCCCTTACTTCTGTGGTCAGCAAGGGCTACCTGAAAAAAACTAAAGGGGAGGGAAAAAAAATATAGGTAAAGTCATTATTAGAGCTAAAAGAAAGCAAAAGGAAAAAACCAAATGCTTGAGCTCTTGTGTTGTGATCTTGGCCAGAAAAGCTTTTTCTGTGCTTTATTCTCATTCGTGTTTTAAACCTGGTTTTTCATTTTCTTTTCTTTCTTCTACCTAAGCCCTGGTTAGCCATTTCTTGAATTTTTGGAACGAGTTTCACAGGGAGGCTGTAATCCAGATTAATATTCCATAGAACAATAAGCACTTTGCAGTAAAATGAGCTAAACCACAATCAAGATGAAGAGAGGTAACTAAAAAGTTTAATCTTGTGTGTGAAAGTATATAAAATAAGCTTAAGAGGCATCAGAGTAGCACTTTTGGTGAGCTAAAATAAACAATCTCACACAAGTTCTCTTTTGGTATAAAGATTGAAATGATTGCTAATCCTGAATTTGCTGGATCATTTCCTTGTATTGAGCTCAGGAAACGTAGAAAAAAAAAAAGTGTAGCATTTACTAAAATAATATTAATTAAGCAAAAACCTTTACTACCTTGCATCTATTTATTTTAATCATGTATTTCACCCTTTTTTTTATACTTGCACGAAGCCCGTATCCATTTTAACGCTCCACAGATCTGACTAATTCTCCCTCATAGGTAAAAAGTTTGGCTAGAGGACCTGCAAGTGCTTTTTGCCACTGAAATACCATATTAAGATGAACTAATATATTTCACCTTTTATAAATATTAAATATTTTATTTTTATTGAATTTCTAGTCCAAGAAATGAAATAATATGGAGAGGTTATTACATGAAACTAAAGTTATATTCTATTATAGCATACAAACTTTAAAAATATTTTTATTAGCTGCTGAAATTTGGGGACTGATAGTGGTAGTTGAAAACTCATGATTATGGTTAATTTAACAAGATAAATAAGATATTGTAATCCTAAACGGAAAAAACTTTTGAATTTTTTATTTTTATATTCCCATATCAAAGAAATTTTTGATTTTTGAAATTGAGTTTTATTTATTTTTTATTTCCAAATAAATTAAGAAGTCCTTAAAGAAAGGGAAAAGTAGTGAACAAGAAAAAAAAAAAATAAAAAAATAAAAAAATAAAAAAATTATTAGCCAAGTAATGTACACGTATAACTGGAAACACACACCACTATAAAAAACCCGAAAAAGTATCTTCTGGCTCCAATAAGGTTGGCTGTCTATAGGTCTCTCTCTCTCTCTCTCTCTCTGTCATACGACCAGAAGCTTCCAATCTCTAACAAAATATTAGGGGTTTTCTAGGGTTTAAAGCTTAATCCTCAGAACACCTAACTTACCAGCTCAAAGAACCGACCTTTCTATTATTATTATTATTATTATTTATAAACAGTAAAATCACACGAAAACCCTAAAACACACTCTCCAATGGTTCGCTCTCATGGTGTCAAGCTTGTTTCTTGGCTGGCTACCCGCTGTTCCTCTTCCAGCCTTTTTGAAGATTCAGCCAATTCCGTAGGATCCAGTCCTGAATTTCGATTGTTTTTTCCCTCAAATCTGTTAATATGTGCAACTTCTTAATTAATGTGTGAGTGTTTTGAATTTGTGTAATATGGCTAATTGCAGGTTTCTAAGAGTCTGTTAAATGGGAATTGTAGGAGATTCAGTAGTGGGATTAGAAACCCTGTAAAGGTTATTGGCAATTGTTCTCCCAAAAAAGGTACTCATGTTTGCTCTCTTTCTGTCTTGTTTATTGAGAAAGCTGGGGAATGCATTAGAAGTACGGGAACTTTGACCTTTGATGAATTGGGCATTGAGGAGACAAATTTGAGTTATTCATTAATATTAAGCTAGATATACTTGTTTGATCCCTTTTTTTATTTATATAAACTTGTTAGCTACTGAACAAAGCATTTTGGATGGTTTCATCTATGTTGGAAGTTTGTTAATGTGCAGTTAACAACAAAAACTGGTTGTTCCTGGGATATTTGAATGCCAATTTTGGTGCAGCGAGGTCAATTCATGCTTCTGGTATTTTAAAGATTACTCCTTGTTCAGTTTTATTTTATTTCCAGCTCCCCAATTTATGTGCTTTATGAGAACTTTTGTCATGGAATTGTATCATACGTTATAAAATCATGTACATGTTTTCATGTTGTTTCTGTTCAGCTTATATGTCAAGAGATTATTATGACGTACTTGGTGTTAGCAAGAATGCAAGTTCATCTGAAATAAAAAAAGCCTATTATGCGGTAAGTTTCTTGCTTATCATTCTTTTTTAACCTGGGTTGGTGTCTGCTTTACTGTTGTTGCTTTTGTAATTTGCTAGGGTTGCAGCTTCAACTTCCTGATTTAGATTTTACTTTTAATTTCTTGTATTCTGATTTTACTTATACTCTATTCTGCAGCTGGCCAAGAAACTACATCCTGATACAAACAAAGATGATCCTGAAGCTGAAAAGAAGTTTCAAGAAGTATCAAAGGCGTATGAGGTATTTTTTTGCAGATTTGAAGTCTTGTTTCTTTATCTAACCGTCTTACTTATCATATTTACTTATCATATTAAAGGACGCTTCTTTGTTTGTTCAATTCTTGTAGGTTTTAAAAGATGACGAAAAGCGGGCACAATATGATGAGGTACTTTATTTATTTTTGTTACACTATTTATTATAGGTTAAGTGAATGCCTCTGCTGAATTGCTTTTGTCTTAAGATGATCTTTGGCAAGGAAACATCTTCAATCATGCTCTTTTCAAGGAAACTACTTATTTTTTAAAATTATCATTTACTTATTAATATGACAGCAAGAGTTCAGAATAATTTCGAAGTCCTTTGGTTGGTTATGTTCATCATATTGTAGCACGTTCAGTTGGGGTTATTATGTTGTAGTTTATTTTTAGGAGTCTGGTCCTGTTCAATTAGGATTTGATGTTAACACCTTATTCTGCAGGATTTTAGGCTATAAACAGGGTTGTATTGTTCAATTTTAGAACCAGACTTCTGAGAAATATGTACTAGTTTGCTAGTACTTTCATGCTTGAGAAAAGTCAATTTGAGAGAACGAATGAGAGAATGAAAAAGAAAGGAACATCTAGATATAATAAAAGAAATTTTCATTTTAGGCTTTTCCGCTGAAGGAATGAGTTATTATAAGTTCATGCTGATTGGTGAAGTAGTGCATTGAGATATGTCATATATCATAAGGCCAAGCCATGCATCCATGCTTCTTTTGTATTCGTCTGTATGATTATTCATGAATACCTCTTTGTCTCTCTCATCTCATTTCTTTTCCAAAGTTGCCATGCATTAGATGCCAGGTAAGCAGAATATTAATTTTTTGTGTTATACAACTGAAATTTGCAGTATTTTGGTTGCGGCTGTTTTTGTTTTTATATAATGTGATTATAGCGATTCTCTATCTGGCTCGTGCTGATGTTGCCTGTGTACTCAATCTTTTAGGTTGGCCATGATGTATATGAACAGAATCTCAATGGTGATTTTCATCCTGGCGGTGCAGGATTTGATAATCCATTTGATAGCTTCTTCAGAATGGATGATGTAATAAGTTCTTCTTCTTCAGCTTCTATATCTTTGATTGTATTCTTTTAACTCACAGGTTCTTGTCAATAGTTAGTTATAATTTAATGCATCTGAAGTAAAACTTGTTAAGGTCCTGAACTTTTTATTTTCTTTCTTCTCTCTGCCCCTCTCTTGTTTGCTGGCTGGGGGCTGAGAGATCACATTCTGGTGTCCTGCACACTCTTGGCATTGAGAGTATCGCGGGGGGGAGAGACTATCAATATTAAAGCTGGGTACCGCTGAGCAATCATATAGTGAATGCAACTAGAACTAGTTCCTTTTTATCCCTTTATAAAAATTGTCTGTTTTTTCCTTTCTTATAAATTTTTTATCGAGAAGGATTTTTTATGGACACTGGTATCCTCAAGATATATATTTGGAAACAATGAAAAAATTTGAACGGTTTAAAATCACTCAATGCAGGAGTGAAAGAGATATTCCATCTGTATGTATGTATGACATGATTTTTGGCTCCTTTCTTATTGGGTTGTCTTTTCTTTCCCTTGATATTTGATTTTCTCTTTCTATAAAGTTTAAATATGCTTTTATGTGCATAATGACACGTTTTGTATGATGGAGATCAGATATTCAGCAATATCTTCAAGCAGAAGCTTGGCGGCCAAGATGTCAAGGTTTTCTCCACTTGCATGTTGTTTTTTATTTCTTTGGAATCTGGAATGAGTGTTTACTCAACTTTCCTTCTTTTACATCTTGCATAGGTTGCGGTTGAACTATCCTTTATGGAAGCTGTTCAGGGATGCACCAAAAATATTACATTTCAAACAGACGTCCCTTGTGAAACTTGTCGTATGTTTTTTTTCTGCACTTGCTATTATTTGCGAACTTCCTGATTTGGAATTTGTCACATGTGGGATTTTGTTTTTCACATGTTGCTAGCTTTCGAATTACTTTTTGAATCATAAGAGAGATTTCAAGAAATGGCAGAAGAGCCATTTTCTTTTTCAAATAGTGTCCGATCGATTATGGTCCAAGATTGATCCTGAAAATTTTTACAATAAAATTAGGTAGGTCTAAGGGGGTATCCCATCCTGTTTAACCTTTGGTTCCTTAATTTTGCAGGTGGAGAAGGTGTTCCTCCTGGGGTAAAACCTGAACTATGCAAGCGCTGTAAAGGCACAGGCATGGTTAGTTTTTGCAAAATAAATACTTGTGGACTGCACAGAAAGTTTTCTTTCTTCAGCTGACACTTTGATTTACTAATGTACAGGTGTTTACTCAAAAGGGCTTTATTAGCCTTCAACATACTTGTAATCAATGTGGTGGAGCTGGGCAAACTGTATCGGTATGTTGCAGAATGACAGTTATTTACATCTTGTCTTCTTTATTTCAAACTCTTTCTGATTTCTCATCATCCATAGAGTGATCTAAAAGGCTATTAACCATATGTGTATTAGGATAGACTTGTATTCTTATTATACTAGGACTATGCTATATGTAGCTATAAATATCAGCTTCTACATTTTCAGTTGGGTAATACCATAAATTAATCCTCTTGCTTGTGGCTAATACCCATATGCAGTCATGTCTTTGGCTTAATGATGCATTTGATGTTTAACATGCAATCTCTAGAATATTAGTAAAGAATTTGAAGCTTGATATCCATCAGTCTTGAGAGTTTAGTGTTTTCACCCTTTTTTGCCTCTTAGGATATTTGACCATATCTTTATGAACCATTAGTTATTCTTTTGACATTTTCTGTTAAAAGTAGACATGAATTCTGGATCTTATTTCTCTTAAAATTTCCTATCCACATTCCCATCCTAGTTCTAGAAACATTTCATTGCAATCGCACCGTTCTGGATGGTTTCACTAGATTGTGGAAATCTGCTTGCAACTCAGCTACATTTATTACATTAGATTTCTACTCGCGTTTTTAGAAACAACCATCCTATTGAAAATATATTGATATTTTAGAGGTTGGGTTTACCTTTAGATGATTACTTATTGCTTCTTATCAAATTGATCAAACAACTAGTGAAAATATTTTTCTAGTTTATCTTTTAATATTATTGCTGAATTTTTCTAATACTACTTTTGGTATCAGAGTTTTTGCAGGTCATGCAATGGACGTAAAGTTGTGAAAGGAACAAAGTCAGTTAAATTGGATATTGTGCCAGGTATGTTTGTAGAACTTGAATCCTATTAAAATTCCTTGTCTGTTTCATACAAGTACATGTGCTGTATACTTATCATTCATCTTGCATTCACATTCCAGAGTAAGCATCTTGCAACTAAAGTATTAATTTATGTTGTTCTGTTTTCTAAGATTGCTTACTTCTTTTCCCAACAAAACGTTTGTGAGTAACTTCTTATATTTGGTATGTGGCTGAAGTCCCTTCACCTCTAAAGGGATTTTAACCCTATAAACTAACCCACTTGAATATGAACAAAAAGAACGGTTGACGCCCAGGAAAATTCTTTTTTTATTGGAAAATAAACATGCTGACTTGTTTGACCAGCTTATGAATATTGTTAGAAAATGTTTCCTTTGTGTGAAAGTTGGCTATTTCTCCTAACCTTGGTTGCAAATAAGTTCTTAAAATTGTTGTAATTTTCACATCTCAGTATATATCTTTCATCAGGTATGATGACTCAATCAATGAGCAGTGGAGATACCTTTCTATAGTTTGTTGTTTCTTGTCTATCGTTGTGATGGATATCTGTTGGGTTTTGGACTTGATGTGTTGCTCTGTGCTATCTGTAGGAGTGGATGACAATGAAACCATAAAGGTCCCTAGAAGTGGTGGAGCAGACCCGGATAGAAACCAACCTGGCGATCTTTTTGTAACTATCAGGGTAAAATTGACATTCTTGATGCATTATAGTGCTTTATATTATGTTTTTCGTTATTCCTTACTTGATTGTGAAAGATGAGTATGTGCTATGGAGCAAAGCATGCATTGGATCCTGGCTAGGAATTAGGAAAGTGAAATTGTTTTGTAGGTTGAAAAATAAGCAACGCGATTTCGTTGCAGGATGATTTGGTTGGGTACTTCTTCTGATTATGTTTGCTTTTGTTTGGTATGCATGGATGGCATCTTTATAATGTATTCATTTAGCATAAAATTTGGTGTACAGGAGGACAGTTCTAAGTTGCAGCCATCTGTTTAATGAACAAACTGTAGATCATTTACTATCGCATAGCTGAGTCATTGGGAAGTATGCTGTTTGCCCTGATGGGACAAGCTAATAGCCTTAAATGATTGCTTGTGAACTGGAGGGTCCAAAAGATGAAAGGAGTGATATGGAGGATCATCTACTGTATCAATATCAGATGTAATTAACGGAGGGGAGGGGAGGGGAATGGAGGTCCCATTGCATGAGTCTACATTTTGAGAAAAAACTGCTCATGGCTGTTTTTTTTTTTTTTTTTTTTGTAGAGTCCAGTGGGCAGGACAGGTTTCTAGAGTTGTAGGCCATCTGTTATAATGAACAAACTGGTAGATCATGTGTACCTGAGTCTGTCTATCACGCGTGGAGTGCCATTGGGAAGGTTCAAGCTAGGCACTGTGAGGTGTTGCACTGAATTGGGAGGACAGGAAGCTAGGATAGAGCGCGGCTTGGTGAGTAGTGATATGAGTGATGTGTGAGTGCTGGAGGGGGAGTCCAAAGATAAGATAAGAGAGTGGAAGGTATGGAGGATTGATGCCAGTAACGTGGTATCTAATATACAGGAATGAGTATATTAATACGAGGAGGGGAGGGAGGGGAATGGGAGGTCCCATTTGCAATGAGTCTACATTTTGAAGAGAAAACTGCTCATCGGTGGGTTTTTTTTTTTTTTTTTTTTCTCTATTTCTTTTTCATGAATGTTTTAATATTATGTTTTCATTTTCTCCTTTTCTTTCTCATTTTCTGTTTTTTTCTTTGTTTCAATTTTACTACCTGTGGCGATTGTTTTCTCTATTTGGCTGATTATGCTTTTTTTTTTTTTTTTTTTTCTCTATTTCTTTTTTCATAATGTTTTAATATTATGTTTCAATTTTCTTTTCTTTCATTTCTGTTTTTCTTTGTTTCAATTTTACTCCTTGGATTGTTTCTTTTTGCTGATCATAAACTATTAAGTCAAGCTATATTTCTATTTTTTGTCCTATGTTACTGAACATTGTTATCACTTTCTTTCTTTTGCCCCCAGGTTCGGGAAGATCCTGTTTTCCGAAGAGAAGGCTCTAACATTCATGTAGATTCTGTTCTTAGTGTCACTCAGGTAAAATTTCTTTGTTATGTTTTCAATTCTTAAAAGCAGCATGGAAATTCTAAAAGCATCAATGTCTTTATTGGCGCACTCAATAGTCGGTACAATAGTGATTAGACATCATAGTTTTCAACTTTCAATATATTAGAATAAGTCATTGGTTTTGGCAATAAGTGAGGTCCGGTGCTGTTTTCAAGTCTTTCTTTGTAGAAACTTGTAAACAGCTCCATGCTGCTTTATTTGCAGTGCCTATTGCAACCCACAAATCCCCTTGAATGTATCTGTTTGTGATGTTCATTGAATTGCTCTTTCGCAGGCAATCTTGGGGGGAACTATCCAGGTCCCTACTCTCACAGGAGATGTTGTATTGAAGGTATGCTGAAACCATTTTACACAATTAATTTTTGCTCAAAAATTAAGCTGGTCATCATGCAGCCAAACTTGTTTATATTTTCAGGTTCGCCCTGGCACTCAGCCTGGCCAGAAGGTGGTTCTGAAGAAAAAGGGTGAGGACACTAATACTTGATGTCGTATTGTATTAGTTCCATGCATCTTTTTGTGATGTTAAAACTTCAATTAGTGTGTACTTGGCCACTGGCTGTTCAAATTTCATGGGTTCAGTTGAGTGGTAGCTTGTGTTGATAGCATTTGTTTGTTGTGTGCTGTTGCTTTATAAGTTTTGAGCCATTTGATCTTCGTAGGTGATTACTTATAAAATTTTGGGACTGAGCTTTCTTAGGATTTCGAATATATGACTCTAGAAAGAATTTGTTTGGAAGCTTATCTTTTAAACTGGTTTTAGGTAGAATGCTCATGCTTTTGTTATCCTTCTTGACCTATTTTTGGACTTGCATTCAGTTAGAATTTTGTGTTAATTTGTTGATTTGGTGCCTGGTTGATTTGTTGGTAGGCTAGGTTATTCATTCATTGATTTGGTGTCTGTTGACAGGGATTAAAGCACGAGGCTCTTATTCATTTGGTGACCAATTTGTGCACTTCACAGTCAGCATTCCAGCGTAGGTTTTCTACTTTCAGTATACTGATTTTACAATGTTTACTCTTCTTTATATATGCTGGTGTTGTCTGGTATCCAGTTACGACAAATGGGTAATAAAATGTCAAGTTACATGGATCTTTTGGGGATTATGGGCAATATGCAATCATCATTACACATCCATCTTTTAATGAATAATTTGCTGATGCCATTTCTGCAAGAAAACAAAATGCCTGATAGTCAAGTAATTTTTCTACAGGAACTTGACTCCAAGACAACGCGAATTGATTGAAGAGTTTGCCAAAGAAGAACAAGGTGAGTATGAAAAACGTGCTGCGGGAGCCTCTGGGTGAAAGACAAGTGCAAAATTTTGCCTGCGAATAACAATTCCATGGTTTGCAAGAGAGAAGCAAAAAGATAAAGAATAGGAAGAAAAGTCGTATTAATACCTGACCTGTATTGGAAGTTTTGTAGGAGAATTTATCTGAGTCTATATTCAAACTTTTGTTTATTTTGTAAGGAATGTAACATTTTTCCTCTTAGAGAGCACAATTATACTAATATTATTTGAGGTCCGAAACATAGATCCCTTCATTCAAATACAATGATCTTGTACATATATTTTACATTGAATGTTACCATAAATGTGGAGTGGATGCCCACATGCAGTATATTGAGACTGAAATTTTGGTTCCCAACGCTTGTGAGGTATTTTGATTGGTGATTTCTGGTTGCTTTAGTAGGCATTTGCAAGATGATAATCCATTCGACCTTGAGAAATTCTTATTGTGCAGAAATAGCTTAGGTTGCTTGAGTGGGTACCTAAAAGTTATATCAAGGCTCGGGTTGGAATGAACTTTATTTCACTAATCTTTAATTTCTCCCTTTATTTTTTTTTTTTAAGTTATATTTTATGCCCAATGAAATTATGCCTGCTTGTTTCTTAAACTCTTATTTTGAGTTTGGGAATAGAATGTTAGAGAAGATGATAACAAAGATCATTTCAGAACTCCAAAAGGAGCAAACATTTTTTTCTTAAAAAAAACAGAGGAAATATTGAAGGGATCAAGAATGACATTTACTCTTATTATTTGAAGTATATTTGATTACTGTTGATATATACTCCCTCCATAGTCCACTTTCTTTCACAAATTAGTAAATGGAAGTTATTATAGTCAGTGGATAATATTATTATTATAATTTTCCTATAATATCCATTTTAAATAACACGAGTAATTCTTTTCAAAAAAAAAAAAAAAAATTTTATTTTTTCATGCACCAAAGTGAATAGTATGCCTGCAATCTGGCATTGGTTCTTGAAACACTCACTCTCATATATTTGGTTATTTGCGTGTAAAAGGGAATGTTAAGAGGGAAGGATGAGCTAAACAAAGATCATTTGTCATCGAACCTCCAAAAAATGGGAAGCCAAGACATGTTTTTCACGTTTACATAAAAGTATACAGACAGAGGCTACTTCAAAAGAGGTAATCAAAGAATTGCACATTTCTACTTCTTATATAATCTTGAAAGATGATAATTGGATTACTGTTGGATCAATATCTATCTCTTCACTTCCAATTTCTTTTCACAACTATAAGGTTAAAAGTTGGCAAGTTATTTAGATACACAATGTCTAGGTAGGTAATAGAGATTGATTATTCAATAAACATATTATAACACTTATATAAATTAAATCTCCATTTTAATACAATATAGAATAGAGCTTCTTTTCAAAAGAGAAAATAAAAAAAAAATAACAACGAGTAATTAGTTAATAATTGGGAAATTAATAGTAAAATCCTATATTAGGAATAATATACAATGGAAAATTTACAAATTCGGCAAGTTAAATGATATGATATTTTTAAAAGGAAAAAAAAATGGAACAAATAAGCTATTTAAATTAAATAAAATTATGAATTGGAAGTTAAATTGCATTATAGGAAAAAGGATGTGATATTATGAGGATGAGTATGAATATAAGATAAAACTTGATAAGAGCTAATTAGATAAGACGACTCCAAATATTTAGTTAACTATAGATGTAAAAGAAAAAAATTTAAATTGAATAATTGGACCTATCTCAATTTATTTTGATAAACAGGACAAACTGAAATAATATTGATCTGTGATATTAGAAAATGGTCGGCCTGAACGAATTCCATTACTTCAAAAAAAAAAAAAAAAAATAACACGAGTAATTATTATATTGAAATAATAATAATCATATTGATAATATACAATGGAAAATACAAATTGCAGTTAATGAGATGTTTAAAAGGAAAAAAAAATGGAACAATAAAGCTATTTATTAAATAACATATGAATTTGAAGTTAAATTGATTTAGGAAAAGGAATGAATTAATGAGGATATATGAAAATAAGATAAAACTTGATAAGAGCATGATAGACGATCCAAATATTAACTATAATGTAAAAAAAAAAAAATAATAATAAGTGGACTATATTTTGAAACAGACCAAAACTGAAAAATGATCTGATATTGAAAATCGGTGAACGATTCCATTACAAAACAAAGGTAACAGTACCAGCCACCATCGAGAAGGTTGTCTAACTTAAAACGGTGAACAGATCAAAGGATGTAACAACTATAACAAAATCAAGCAAAAACAAGTACAAGAATACTGATCCACTGACAACTTCGTCAATTTGTATTCTGTACCTAATTAGACTACTTTGAAAATCTATTCTGCAGTTCATGCTAAACCAAGGATGCTCGTTGAACCTACAAGCCTATTTATTGAGGAAAAAATAGAATGCAAATGACGTATCTTTTGGCAACTCTCATTGTTCTTCAACCTCCAAATATCATTTTATGGCTGTTGATAACTCACATACTAATTAGAACTTGCTACTTTCACGTAAAAAATAAGCCTTGCTGCTACCCGATCAAAATCAATGCCCAGAATTTCAAGCTGCAGCTTTTGGTTTTGCTTTCTGTTTCTTGGTATCCAAAGATGCTAAGCCCTTGCCCAATCCAACAGGAGCCTGATCTTCTTCTGCTGGTACTTGGTCTTTTGGTGCATCTACAGGCTCATTAGACGGTTGACCATTGGCTTCCTTCTTCACACCATTTGACTCCTCATTGTCAACTGCATCAGGGGTCATCCCTGAATTAATGATGTTGAGGAGATGTGTAAGTGGTGGCAAAGCTTGAACAGGAACACCATGTGGTCGAATCAAGAGGCCCCTAGCTGCTGCTTTCTTCCTAACTTCTGCTGCTGCACGAGCAGCCCTTTCATCTACTCCTCTGCCCCGAGGTAGATTCTCACCAATTATTGCTGCATTAAGGGATTTGTTGATGGAAGCATTCGAACTCCCAGATCCTCCTGCAGCAGCAGCTTGGAATGCCTGTATCAGGTCAGGATGGGCCTGCCACACAGATCCTAGAATCACTATCTTCAACAGAAACATATTAAGCATAGAGTGTATCACAGAAACAGTTGGTTGACTTTGGTGGTGGTGTTTATATTCTATTGCAACAGCAATTTCTATGCAAAATAATGAGCTCCAGTAGAATGCATGTGCAGTGGCTAAGTTCTATTTAACCTTATGCATTCAATCAGAGACACAAGGGCTGTACAAAGCTGACAGAACCCTGAATCTTGAATCAGCTAAAACCAAGAATGGTTAATTGTGCACAAACAGTCACATGTAACCATCTTATAACCCCAAAATTTGATTAAAATAAATAACAGAAAAGGGAGAACACCTTCAAGATATCAATTGCCTTCTGAGCAGAAGCTGCATTCAGAGCCTGGCCTTTCTGCTTTTGAGCATTCAACTGTCAAATAAAAAATCTAGAAGTTGAGGTAAATTGATAGAGAAACTGAAAACTAAGCATATTTTACAACTGCACATCAACCTGAAGTTCACGCATCTTAAATGTCTTCATCCAGTTATGGGAATCTCGCGTTCTCGAGTCCTCTTCACCAAGTTGCTTAACAAGTATATCATAAGTTTTTTTCTCATGCTGTGCAAAATAAAAGCTATAGTCAATTATATGTCGTTAGCTTTATCTTTAAAATAGCACAAGAAAATTTTGTGATAAGAGATAACATGCCTGGTGTGAGAGCTTGAATGCCCCCATGCAGTTAAATGCAATAGCAAGAGCATGATAGCATACAGCAGTCTGGATATGCTCTTCTCCTAGAAGCCTTTCATTCTTTTTCAAAGCCTCTTGCAGATAGCGAAGAGCTGTGTTC
Organism: Jatropha curcas; assembly: GCF_014843425.1. Next base: position 217,900 of record NW_023591572.1, on the reverse strand, counting down.
ATCTTCCCAACAAAAATATCACAGATTAGAACATGATAAACAAAGAGATTAAGTACTTAAAAAATATACTGTGTTCTCCTCCAAGTACTCAAGCATTAAGTGTATTGTGTTCTCCCCTTTTTGTCATCATAAAAGAGGGTTAGTAAATTAGAACAAAATGGAAACAAAAATAAATAGAGCTAGGAAAATTCTAAACAGAGTACAATAAAAAAGACTACAAACACAAATAGAAAATATAGTAAAAATAAAAAAATATTCACAAAACAAAATAGAAACACAGTCAGAATAGATTAGAAAGAAATCAAAGAGATTTAGAATCAGTTCTGAGTCTTTTAGAACTCCTGAGATTCTGAGCAGGTGAAGTCTCAGCTGGATTCTCAGAGCTTTTAGAAGAAGGATGCAGAGGAGGTTTTCTTCCAGTTAAACCATATAGCTTCCGCATCAAGTTATTATTTCCATGTAATTTATTACCTTTTTCATATAAAAAAACCCTTCTTTGGATAGCGATTAATGAAATAAATTAATCAAAGGGAGAAACTCTGTCTAGAAGCATTAAATTCAATATAAATTATACTTTGAATAAAGAAAAGCAAATCTAATATTACAAATTGGAATAGAAATTAAGCTACATCAAATCCCTAGTATGAGAGTTTAGTTCAACATAGTAATGAAATAAAACTCAATTAAATCTGTAAATAATCCCATAAAGAATAATAAACAAAAAGTATAAGAGTGAATTTATGCATTTCACTATTTATTTTGATCACAAAATGAATGTGATCCCTAGGCTTCATCCCATGGAATTTGGTTGGTAACCAAAGCACTCTAGTGCTGACATAAATCCTATCTCAACGTAAGGATTCATTTTTAAAATACATTAAAACCGCGAATTTCTCAAATGCAAGCTAGTCGAATTATAGTAATTGAAAAGAGATTTTCCCTTCATTGGTGTCACCACAAAACGAAGTCCATGGAGATGAACTGCTCTGCGTTTAATATGTGTTTTGATATCAAAAATAGTTATTGCTTTAAAATCAAACAGAGAAAGAAGAGGGGAAAAGGCCAACTGCAGTATTTCAATTATTTCAAGAAATTAGAAGAGCAAAGAAAAGGAACCTGTGGAGCAGTATCAGGGTGGTTTTCCCAGGCAACGTTCATTTATGATTATTCCTTGTTGCTGTGTATTATTTGCTCCAGCCATATCTCCCAGGCATGAGATACAAAACCAGTGCCAACGTACCCTAAAAACGTGAATTATGAAGAACATGAACAGACCAATATTGCCATAATAGGAATAGTACAAAGCTATGAAGAATAGCAATCTTCAACATCACAAATTACAAGACAAAAAACAAATAATTTCAGACAAATAAAATCTTAGTGGCTGTCCCTATATCAAAGGGAATGAAACAAGTAACTAAAAAGCTTCGGCCATAATTTTGAGTATTTACTACCTACAACAGTTGCAACCTCTCTGATGCATTGGACCAGTCACCTGAAAGTCATTAAAAAAATAATGAGCACATGATGACTTTGACGACTTCTTCAAGGAAAAATAAAGAATATGAAAGCATACCTGTTTGAAGAATGGAAAATGCTCGGAGATTAATGTATAGGCTTCACTAAGCCAAACCCTGAACCAGAAAAAAAAAAAAAAAATTCAAATTAAAAAAAGAAGTGCTACCCTTGTCAAGATTATATTATATCCTACATTATTTGCTATAGAGTTGTTTTACAGCACCACAAAAAGAAAAAATATACCAGGCTTTTCATGCTTCATAAGTTGAAATCCCATAAAATCATGGCCTTGAATTCACTAGAACTTCAAAAAATACGGGGACAATAAAACTCCAAGGCATCCCATTGATCATCTTTACCCAAAATTAAATATGTGCTGAACTTTCAAGTATAACTTCAAAAAGTATACATATAGTTGTTTATTACTAAACAAATACCATGGCTGGATTTTTTCAAGTAACAACATGGTTTCATTAGCACCTTCATACAGTAATAAGTTTTTGGCCTTTAATTATATACCAGATTGTTACTTGTTCTAGTACTTGTTATTATATTTATTATTGCAATTTTAGTTTATATAAAGTTTATCGTGTCTTTTTAGAGATAATAAAGATCATAATAAGTCACTGAGGAGATAAATGCAAAAAAAATGCACAATATATCTCTTACCCCATTTTTAAGAACATTGCATTTTTTGATTATTAAGTCTGAGATTCAACTATTACTAGTTTCATATATAATATATATAATATATATATTATATATACTATATATATATATATATATATATTATATATTATATATGCATAACCTATTATTTATTTATTAGTTTTCAAAATATAAAAAAATTCATTTTTGAACCAGAATTTTGTTAAAATATTGATTATTATTATTTATTTTTTAAGTCAATTAGGATTTTAATTTAAATTAGGAAACAAGCGCATAAAACTAATCAAATTTGAAGATTGCATATTACCGAACTATTACAAAGTAATTACTTTATAACTATATTTATTTTATTATTTTCAAAAATATAAAAATTCATTTTTAACAGAATTTTGTTAAAATATTGATTTATTATTATTTATTTTTAAGTCAATAGGATTTTAATTTAAATAGGAAACAAGCATAACTAATCAAATTGAAGATCATATTACGAACTATTACAAATAATTACCTTTATTTTTTTTTTAACCAATGAAATTTAGTAGAGATATTTTTACCAATCCCAATGTTCTTTTTTCCCCATCTTACTTTTATATATATTATAATTTTTTTAAATAATGAATGACTCTGATGTGCCAATCACGTAACACTTGCTAGCTAGTATAGAGCATACCTCAGCCAATTGAACTTTCCCTGTTTCCACAAGATCCTTAGCTTCTGAACACACTGGAACTGAGTGCTTCACCACAGGTTGGAGATCTAAGATATCTGAAGTTTGGAAAGGTGTTGCAGCATTAAGATCGTATTTGCGAGCTGCAACAGAGACTCCCACCTATTGAGGAAACCACATAAAATCAAATTATTCCTTGCTTAGAAATATAAGCTCACTTCGAGGGCAAATTTTATTGTGAATTAGCAGTAATAAATATAATAAGCAGCCATGATGTTAAGGCAAGCTTTTCTCCAGTAGAAAACATTAGTAAGACTTTCTATGCATACCACATTTTGAAGATAAGCATTTCAACAAGCACAGGATGAAAATGCACACAATACAAATGTTCAAGATAACATTCCAACCAGAATTTTCATATTCACATATCAATTGATGAAGATAAGATCAAATTACCTTCAGGCAAAGATTACGTATGACTGAAACCTTCTTTACTCGTGACCTTGCATCCTCTGGCAATTCAAACTAGGCAAAGAAGGAAATTCAGTTTCAACATATTATGCTATTCGACAAAAACAATCACATGAAATGTTGTGCAGCATGAATGACTGCCTGACATAAAAGGAAATAGAATTCATAACTAACAGTACGATCCCAACTTTTCCCCAACTGTCCATTAAAATCAACCTTTACAATTATGTGAATGTTCATTGCTCAAGTAGAGGACCTACACTCAAGTTAATGGTAAACGATACCTGATATTTGAGTTTTGTGAACTCCCGAATGTCAGACCATACTGTCTCTGAATTAATATTTGTATATGAGGTTTGATTCTTTCTTGCAGATGCTCCTTTCCACCTTGTTTGGCCCCTAGATTTTCCTGAAGATTGATGGTTGCTTTCCTGCAAGTATTTAAACATAACCAACTTCAATCACTTAACTCTTCCAATAAGATATACGATCCAAGCGATTCATTTCTTTTTATTCCTTATTTCTTCATTATTATTAAATAAAAAAATCACATGGAACAAATCATAGGACCGCTGTTAGTTGAACTAGTTTTATCAGAATGCAAAATCACCTTGCAAATCAAGCATTAACTGATAAGAACTTAGAACTGAAAATCATTCCCTGATCAAACTAAAATAAATCATGAAACTATCTCGAACATACTTTCTTTTGTGTCCTTGGATGTGAACTATTAGCAGCCATTTTTACACCAACAGCTTGACAATTTCCAAACAAGCAGTTGAAAAAATGTGAGATTACTGGCCCAAGATCATGATCCTCTGTATCTCTCAATACATCCTGTGTCATCAGAAAATATTATAATCACAGTAAATCACTAGTCATCAGAAGCACAAAATTGAAGGCATGTGACTGGAATTACAAGACAGAGCTACAAGCTGCTGATAAAAATAATGAGATGTTGAAATGAGTAAGATAGAGATGATCACCTTGAGGATGTGCTTAGCAGATCTGACTACGATTTCGTTAGAACAAAGATCCCATAAATGAGGTAAATGTTTTGTCCCTTCAGCAACCTGAAGATATGATCTATTACCTTGAGTCAAAAGCTATAACTTGATAAAAAAGATGGATAGATAGGGAATGTATATGGCTCGATTCTAATTCCACCAAACACTCCTCATTAATCAGAATGCATGAAGCAGTGTTACCACATAGCCATTAATTAAAACTACAAGTTTACCCTTCCAATGTAGCGCACGTTAATTCCATGAGCATGTAGAGCTTCAGTAAGAGTCTGCCCATCCATAGGTGACACTTCAAGGGTGCAAAGATCTTGGATGAACTTAGGAAGCACAGTATCAGCTAGATATGAACTAGCTTTCCTCACATTCTCTTCATCCTTTGCTATCTCCTAGTGAATGACAAAGGAAAATAACAATATCATGATAATTTTAGTTTCAAAGGCCATTAAATAGGGAAAAAACTCCTGGCAAAAAACTCACCTCTGGACTCCCATCTAGCTTAAACTCGGTAAAAACGTTAGGATTGAAAAGTATTTCATCATTTGTTTCAGTTTTTACCGAAGGAACAGAAGCACATTCTTCAACAGTTTCAACCTTTCCCTCTTGTATCATCTCCTGTAGACCGATAAGGAAGTGAGAAACCAAAAAATTTCAGTAAATTGCTAGTATGAATTCACAGAAAGGATCTGTTCATCATTATATACTTTGAACAGATAAATATGCTTGTATCTTATCACACAACTTAGTTTCACACTACTTCAAGATGTACTTCAACATCTTAAGAAATAGGGAATAAGAACAGAACAAGTTTTTTCATAGATGCTTGTAAACTTGATTTTTTTTTTTTTTCCATTTTTACTTTTGCGCCTCGAATGTCCGCTGGCGAGCAACCTCACAGAAGCTATCACCTCTGGGTAGAGGTGCACAGTTTTTTTTCATAGATGCTTGTAAACTTGATTTTTTTTTTTTTCCATTTTTACTTTTGCGCCTCGAATGTCCGCTGGCGAGCAACCTCACAGAGGCTATCACCTCTGGGTAGAGGTGCACAGTTTTCTTGTGCGCCCTCTCTGTATCTTTTTTTTCTTGAACAGTCACCTACGATTTTCTTTCAATATAAACTTGTCTAGCTAGCATAAGAAACAGATTGCAACGCATAAACCAGTAATGTGTTCTACAATCCTCCATCACTCCTCCATCTTGCAGTCGCATCCTGCAAACCAGCCTCCAGCCAGTAGCCTCTCTTTCAATTTCTCTTCCTATATCTACTTTCTATTTCCTTTCTTCTATATTTTCCCCATGTTCTTAATTCTACTCCTTTCTCTCTTAACTACAATACCCTAAAATTACGCCGTTATAATGCTGACTTTTTTTTTTCTAATTTATGTGTCCTTTTTCCATGTGTTTCTGATTTTTTTTTCCCAATATCTTAAAATATAACTTTCAGATTTATGCATGTTTTTTGTTTGTGCCCCACCTCGCTTGGGCACCCGCATTCACCTACAGGCTAGCACCTAGGCTCCTGCAGCCATTCATTACTATAGGGAAGAAAAGTGGAAAACCCTAAATTACTATGGGTAAGAAAATTCTGAATTACTATTCAGGATTTTCAGCAGCCCATAGTGTGGCTTGAGCCTTATGCTATGGGTAAGAAAATGCACAAGATAGCTGCTGGACACCCTGAATAGCAAAAGCAGCAAAATTCTAGATTTTGGAAGGTGACCTTAGTAACACCAGACAGTTCCACAACAAGAATCAATCCAATCATATGCATCAATAAAACAACTTTGTAGTTTGAAATTACTGTTGCTTCAACTACCCTGGCAAATAGAATATCTTATTACAGTTAAATGCACGATCTATCACCACAAGAGACCGACTATCAGACCAAACATAACTTGGCAAAGTTAAGGGAGGTGCAATTTTGTGAGATGAGACGTACAACCACAATAAGTAAAAGGATACGACCAGTACTCTCTAGAGCATGCAACAGATGATGAGTTTTAAGGGGAAGCACCAAAAATACAAGATCAACATATGCATACTTACCTGACTGGCAGCAGAAGCTGAGGGAATGTTTGCATCAGGTTTCACCTGTTCATCAGCTCCAGTAACTTCTGAAGACTCTTCAGTTGCATGAGCCTCTCCTTCAGATTTAGACCTACCCTTTGATTTCTTTACAGCTTCAGCCTTCTCCACGAAGACAAAATAACATAAGCAATATAACATGGGAAATCAATCAACCAAACATTGACTCAATACAGGTAAATAGCAACACACCTGGCAAAAGGCAGCAATTAGTTCTGGTCTCAAGATGCAAAATCGGGATCCAGGTCCAGTGTAGTTTGAATCACGAGGAGTTACTCTCATCAAGTCCAGCAGATAATGCCTAGAATTCAAATAATGAGAAGCCCAAGAAGATGGGAACATTAGGCATAAGGCAATACAGACTTTAGAAGCAATCTAATCCAACAGATGCGTTACACCTGAGCCTAAACCCAAAGCACAACAGTTATGGATCCAGAAACTTGTTCACTCATTAAGAAGCTAAAATTTGAATTGAAAGCTACACAATAGACAGAAGACATTTCACACTTTATATATGCACATTCTGTAGTAAATTTCCCTCATATTTAGCTTTTTGCAAAAAATTGAACACAACTAAAGTCTACAGAAGAATGCTAGCACTCAAGTCAGGCAGTTGTTGAGTTCATGATACATATGCGAGTAGGATGAAGAGAAGCACGAAAAAAATCAGCAAACTGAAAGAGAAAAATAAAGATAACAGGATAAATCACCTGTCATCACTACCCACAATGCCCTTGCACTCTACTGGCGCAGCTAATTTGAAAACATTTCCAGATCCATCTACAACCTCATGTTCCTTTAGATGGAGGCGTTTGGCTGCTTCAAGCACCTAAAGACATATAAGTTCTTCCATAAGAAACAAATTTAATTGATATATGGTAACCAAGAACCTAGAAACAATAAAGCTACACCTTAAATGGAAAATATTTCAAGAGATTCATGTTCATGACTCGGAAAATAAAAATATACTCTCACAGGGATGATAAAGCAATTAATAAACCTAGCAGTTATGCTCAATTTATTGTTGCAATTTTAAATGCATAACATGATAATTAACTTCTATCTCACCTTGGAATGAAAATCTTCATTCCAGCATATTTTCTTGCCATTGTCAACAGAACCATACAGAAGGGAGTCTGATTTATCCCCTTGAAGAATGCCAGGTAAAACACTCTACAGCAGAATGCATAAAGAATTAAATGAGAACATGGATAGTAAAATCTTTGACAACTCTAAGCATGAAAATATATAAAAAACAAACTCAATTGGAGGCAAGAAAGATAGATATCAAAGGTTCCAAAGAGTAAACTTCAGTAGTAAATATGGTCTTATAATCCATATTGGCAAACAGTAGACAAGATTGATAAAACAATAATGACAATTTCATAAAAAATATAGTTATTTGTAATCATATTTCAATGAAAATATATGTAAAATATTTGATGCATATCTAGAAATTGGAATGTGCATGAGAGACAATAATGGGAGAAGTTTTCATCTTTAATGCAGACCTGAGCCACCACTCTATGACCTCTGTAATCGATTATAGCCATGGCAAGGTTATAAAGTCCAGGGACATCAGCTTCCTGGTAGGCCTTGGTGCCTTTCAGATCATTGTTTGCAGAAGCATATGTAGCCTGCTCACTCTCAGCTAGCTGGCTTTCAGAAGATAATTGACTTGATTCTAGAACACCATTACCTTCTCCTGTAGCTGATCCCTCACATTGCCCATTGGACAATCTACCAGCCCCATCTGTCAAATCAGTTGCAACCTTTTCTGATGGATTTAGTGAAGATGCAACATTCTGTGTCTTTGAATTAAAATCTACACTATGTTTCTTGGATAGCTGTTCAAGGTCAGCATCCACAGCAAAACTGAAGAATATATTGTTGTGAACGTACCTAGAAACAAAACGCACCAAGTCACTACAAGCAGTTATGAAGAAAAACTACTAAACAAAAAATGGTTAAACACAAATTCTATATAAATTCCAATTAGCATGGCTCATAATCATTCAAAAACAACAGTAGCAAAACATCTATTATAATGCCTAATCAAGGAGTATGAAGACAAGCGAGGTGAGGTTCTCAAAAAAAGTAAACAGAAATTCAAAACATATTCAAGGTCCCACTAACATGTGAAAGCACTCTGGATCAGTTGGATTAATTGGGGGGATACATCTACTGATGACTCCTATGGCACCGCTAATTGCTGCATCAACAAAATCAGAAGTGACTTTGTAGAGAGCCCTATCCCGCAAGATCCTGCAACAAATTTAACCTGATAACGATGGCCAAAGTGAAACCAAATAATAGAAAATGTATGTTCTCTGAACTGCAAAATATTTATCACTTTAAACACTATCTGAACTGAGATTAAAACAAAAAAAAAAAAAAAAAAAAAAAGAAAAAAAAAAAAAAAACTTTCTGAGGCGTCGTTATGGGAAACGTCGAAAATTGATGGACAATCCTCAGTTCCAATTTCTCTTGATGCCAATCCAACTCACTTACCTTACGAAAGGTCAGTGTATTCCGTCATGCTCTGGCTGCGATCACGTCAAAAAAAAAAAAAAAAAAGGAAAAGAAAGAAAAGAAAAAAAAAAACCTTTCTTGAGGCGTCGTATGGGGAAACTCTCGACATGATTGCAACTCCTCGTTCCAATCTCTTTGCATGCCAATCAACTCACTACCATACGAAAGAGTCAGTGATTCCTCTGCTCTGGCTGCATCACGTCTGTGATCTGACAAGAGAAGCTCCTTATGATCACTTGAGGCGAACATCAAATGGCAAATAAACATCTAGCACAACTGATTTGCTTTCGTAAAATAAACTAAAACATCTGAATGTATGAACAGTATTCATAATCTAATCCAATGAGATAACAATATAAAGTATGACGTAACTTCGAGTTTAAAGCCAGATATGGAAAGCAAGATCTTGGTTAAATCATTGAAGATGAATGAAAATTTATTAGTGTTCTAAAAAAAAAATGATATATTGGAAAGGAAACTCTAATGATAAGAAAATTCATGCTAAAACTAATAGCAAGTACCAATCATCTAAAGTGGCTCAAACACCAAAACATATATGACAATGACCAAGAACTTGGGAGTTCAATTTTTTAAGAAATCATCAGGAAGGAGACTCAAAAGCAACATGATTTCAACAACTCAGAAGCCTAATATCATTAATGTAGAGATTAAAGCTTGGGAAGTCAAGCTTACCAGGAACTGGGTATAATCCTAGCCATGAATTTGGTGGCAGAAGAGATTGAACATTTTCAAAAGGATGTGCAGAGGCCTTTTTCTCCAAAATTTCTCGAAAAGCTTCAAAATAATAACATTTGATATTAAGGGAAAAAAATAAACCAGTCAAACAAATGCTAAAAATATTTCAAGCTCCACAAACTGCAAAGCTTCTCAACTATTTTCCTTTACCTTTTTTGAACTTGGAGCTAATTTTTTGCAGGACTCCAATAAGAGTTGTTGCTTCAGAAGTAGCTTTATTCGGCCTTGGGTCAAGGACATTGCCGGTACTTGAATTGACATAGAAAGTTTTGGTTGTTCCAGTTATACAATATTTGTTACCTTCTAATGTCACTATATCCAAATATATTAGATCTCCAAGCAGCCTGAAGAGGCATAAAAAAAGCATGTTTTTTATCTTGCTTATGCATAAACTGCATATAACATAGTCAAAATAAATAAATGAAAAACAGAGATAGTGCCATGCAGACCTCCTATAGCTTGGGGGAGGATTAAATGATGAGTACACAATACTCTCCACGCACTTGATTTCTTTCGATGGAGATGATAGCAACTTTCCAAGCGAGCCAGTAACATCCTCCATGAATCCCAGCCCATCAAGATCAGGGACCTCAGTTTTTACAGTATCTAGATTATATTCAAATGTATACTTGTCATATGAATATCTTTGAGAACAAAAGGAGGATTGAATATATGCAAGAAAAAAAAAAGTGTTGCAGGATGAATATCAGAAGCCACCTGAGCCTGAAGCCTTGTTTTGTGTTGTCTCATACTCTAATGCAAGTGATGTTGACAGTGAAGCATGGAGCGTGGAAAGTGAAAGCAATTCTCTGGTGCGGTGAACGTGAGCCCTGATTGATCTATCATCATAAGGAGCTACCAAAAAGGTTTCCATGTTAGAATACACAAACGGATCTTTAGTACCTAAGATGAGAGAAAGTGGAGTTAACATACCAGCAACCATCTCCAAGGAACAACCACCAGTAGTGATATCAGCTACTTCAGAGATTTCATTATAATCTTCAAGCTGATGAGTTGAACCATCCTTCGTGCGCAGCAACAAGTCATAGCATGTGAAGAAACATGTTTCAGGAGCATCAAGGAGGAATTGTCTTATATCCATGACAGAATCTCCAGGGTTCAACTGCAATTTACATTATTCATGAATTCATTTTATTGTAAATAGAACAAGGACACCTGAAGCGCAGAGAATTATTTCCCTCCCCAACCCCCCAACCCCAAAAAAAAGAAAAATGTATCTGAATACAAATAAATTAAGAGATTGGGATGGCACAAAAGCATGACATAAAAAGAAATATATACATATCGAAATTGAGATTGCAACAAGATTGAGTTAGCTCACCTGTAACTCCAGCTTCTCACCACTTTGAGTTTTGACAGAGACAGGATAAAGATGAAGCTCACCTGCACTCATTGGGGGAAACACCAAATCAGACATATGGAAGAGCAGAATAAGTCTGCATACCAATATCTATAGCATTCGAGCCAAGTAATTTTAAAAAAAGTGAACAACATTGTGATGAGTTGCATTGGCTAACGAGAAGCAATATAGCTGAACTGCTGGTCACTACCTTATATTTAGAAGATAACAGAATGATATCTAGAAGAAATTTCTAGCGTTCTAATTACCTCTAATTTGGTAAATAAACTTATAAAAATGGAAATATACTCTTCATAGATTAAATTGGTTGAGAATGTTGCCTGGGTGGGAATCCCATTTGGATGGATTAGTGCCATTCAAAAATCAGGAAGTTCATTTATTTGCATTTTTAAGTTTCTTTTAATAAATACTAGGATTTCAAAGCCAGCGAAGGACAGGACCCCTCCATGGGAGACTGGACATAAAACAAACTGTCACAGCCAATAAATTACAAAACAATAAAGTACATTGCTAAGTTTGCAGCCTCTTCTAAAACTACATAACCGATGATTTCGGGGCCAAAAATTAAAAAAATATATATATTTAATCAAGTTCCAAGAAAGCATATAATAAAAAATAATGAAACCAAAATTACCTTGCTTTGGTTCATTTGCCAAATTTGCTCTTTCAGGCTCCTTGCCATCTGGTATGGCGTTAGTTGATTCACTAACAGCTGGTGCTCCATTTGAATCAACTTTGGCAGACTCAGAAGCAGCTAGGTTATCTTTCACAGGAGCACTGGCAGATACCACTGACTCTGAAGAATTAGTTGCGTTATTTGAACCCCTCCGGCTCTTCCCTTTATTAGATTTCCCCGCCATTTCACTCCCTAATTCCAAAACTTTTAAAAGATCATATTACATCCAAGGATAAACAAATTCTAAGACTGGGAAAACTAAACGACGGTAGCAAGATTTGTTCATTAAGATTTAACACAAAATCTAAGAGTTTACCCTATAATCTCAAAACACAGAAGCAGTTTAACTCGTAAAAGATTTAAATGATCAAGCACTAGGTCAAGGAGAAAGAAGAAAGAAAGAAAAAAACCAGCTAACAATTACATCACATTTATACACAATTGCATTCTTTCTATCAAATAAAATTCACATTCCGCTTTCATTCTAAGGTAGAACTGAACGCCAAACTGTAACCAATTAAGATTGATTTAAAAAGCTTACACCATTGTCAGCTTATGTGTAAAAGCATACATTATACATATGAGCACATGCAAATAATATGCCCACGACTCAAAATCCAAAACTTTACAAACCAACAACAAACGTAACCACTAACAAAGAATCGAGCTCCAAGGGCAAAAGTCAAACTTTCACCAGCAAACAGCGATACGAAACACCAAATGACAATACAAACAAGAATCCAAAAAATAAACCCGAACAGAAATTAACCTAGAACCCAAAATCCCAGAACTTCAATCACGTAAAGCTGAAAACAGCTACAACTTTATATCTTGAGCTTAATTCAATAGGTTTTAGAATTCTATTAAAGGCAAAACAAGCAGAAAATGAAAGAAATTTCATCTCAGAAAGCAAACAGAGGTATGACAGATAAGCAAGTAACACAATAATATAATTACCCAATAAGCTTCAATCCAATCGCAGCTCTTGTTGAATATTACAACAAGAAGCAAATACACATAAATAGACACATATATGGGCAGATAAATATATATGATTAGATGAATATATATGAAAAAGTGTAGAGAGAAAGGTTGCGGCTTTAAAGAGAGACACAGAGGGGCTGAGGTTTTAGGAGGGGAACAGAAGTGGCTGTGAGGCGGCGAACTTCTTATTTTGATTGCATACCATTTGTTTGAGAAAGAAGCAGAGAGTGAGACTGTCACAGCCTGCAATCATATAGTGGGTGAACGTTCAAGGTTGAAGCCCAATTTTGTTGGGCTTGGACCTTAGTTGTTTTAATATATTATTAAAAAATTTAAGTAAATATTGAAAAAATAAATAAAAATTTTACTTTTCCATGTCATAAAATAGGCGCCTTATCAATATTTAAATCATCCTTTGTACTTTTTTATAAATAAAAAAAAATTAATTTTAATATGATTCTATATTATTTTATATTAATTTCAATAAAACAAATTTAAATTACTCAATTATTTTCTCATGGAAAATGTAAATTTTGTATTTTGATAAATGATATAATATTATTTATACATAATATATAATTTTTTAACTAAAACCAAAATCCATATCGAAATTATCAGTATTGGTACCCTAATTTTAAAATTCAGAATCAAAATTAATCCTCATAATTTCAATTCTAGTCGGTTTTAATATATTTTCATTTGATTTTTGCCATTTTTTCTGATCAATTCGAAGTCATTTCCACCTAATTTAAAACTAAAATTCAAATTTATTTTCACTTGTAGAGGAATCAAAATCAATTTTATTTTCAATCCCAAATTTATTTTGGAATCAAACCTCTAATTAATTAAGATCTCGATGAAAGTTTTGCACTAGTGATAAAAAATTTTTAAAATTATATCAGCCTTTTTAAAATTTTTAACATTCAGATAAAATTTTCTAAATAGCAGTAATTTCAAATCTCGAATTCTTAACCTTACGAAAAAATTTCACTTGGAAATACTGAAACAACCCGAATTTTTATTTTCAAAGATTTTCCAATTAAATTTAATGAATCAACAGCCTGGAAATTAATATTAATATTTTAGTGCGAACCAATTAAATGAATAATTCAACAGCCTGGAAACTTAATTTAATATTAGTGCGATTACTGTGAGAAACCGGTATCGAAAAACCGATTGAGAAAAAAGCTGAAAAAAACCAGTTAAATCGATGATCTTGGGCCGAAAATCGAAATCGAACAGAATTGGTCAACCCAAACCATCTAGAAAATTATCTTTTTCTTTTTTTTTTGTTAATCCAGCGCTGCACCTTCATTTTCACCCACCTTTCTGCGCCACCTCCAGCCCACCTCTAGCCCACCACCGCACCACCACCACCTCCTCCTTTCTTCCTTTTCTTCTTTCTTTCTTTCTTTTCTTTTCTTTTCTTTTCTTTTTTTCTTCCCTGCGTCTATCTCTGTGTGACTGGCGAGAGACAGCAGATCCACTGCACGCCACCCAGCCCTCGCCGCCTCTCTCCACACTGCCAGTCGACCTCCGGCCACCAGCCCCATTTCCGGTTAATCGAATTCCGGCAACAATATATGATGTATAATTTAGTTTTAGTGAATGAAATTAATTGTTTGTAGGTAATTTATTTAGTTAAGTTAGTGTTCTTGAATTTATTTAGTTAATTGATTTAGTTTAGTAGTTAATTGATTTAGTTTTCAGTTGAGATTAATTTTCAATTAATTTTAGATCAGAATTTAGTTTAATGTTGTATATTAGATTAATTCAATTCAAGTTTATTATCTTGAGTTAATTAATTTAGAAATATTAGTTAATGAAATTATTTTAATTAATTTCGTAGTCAATAGTATTGAGTTAAGTTTAATGTTAGTAATGCTACGTTAATGTGACAATTAATCTTTATTAATTTTGTGTTAGTTAGTAATTTGGTTAATATAATTAATTAATGTATAGTAACCCAGTCTTTATCAATTTAGTATTGAATTTAATTAAGGTAGTTTAAATTATTATGTTCATCTGTATGATATTTGGATTGTGTGATGATTTGAGACTTGAAGGAGGATGGGAAAATGTGTTTGATAATTGCCCGACGATGGCCGTAGGATTGAATATTGATATAAATTGTTGATAATTTTAAGCAGGAGATAGTCCAACTTTTAGGGGAAGATGCTTGCCGAAAATTTCGTAGGAATAGAATTTTCTGAACCTAATAGATAGTAACGAATTACAATTATTATGTTATAATATTAAATTATCAATCATATTATTCCTTATTTAATACTATTATATTATTATATTAGTATTCGTTATTAAGTATTATTATAAAATATTACTAACCTTTTATTTAAAGTTGATAAATTAAGAATAAGTATATAGTTTAATTTAATAACGGTGATATTTAATGACTTGGTAATCAAAACTAATTAACGAATGTGAAAATATAAATTTTCCGAATTAGATTCATACTTAGAAGTTCTCTTGTTTACTTTCTAGAGGGATTTATAAAAATTAAAAAATGCTGAGGACAAAACGCTGGAGCATGTGGCAAAAAGGCAAAGTCCTTTTAAAGACAATTAAAAAGAAAACTGTGAGTTTATGTTTAGATAACTAGTAATCATCCGCCTGCATTCATTAGACATTCACGGCAAAATGTTATTCCATGCATGTGATTTTGTGATTCATCATACTGTGATTGGCACTAAGTTGTTGATATTAAAAATTGATATTTCATTATGTGTGCTGTTATTTAATACTTGTGCTTGTGCTCTGTGTGGAATTGGGATAAGTGGGTCCACCATGGTTTGTTGAGGACGTCGATAAAAATAATGGATCCTAGATTAGTGATGAGAATTGTGAAATGGACCGTCGGCCGGGTAAATGGGGAGGATCGCGCCTCCCGTGTGCAACCTATGATAATCGATATGGGAATGATATGGAAAAAGAAAACAAGAGATGTAAAAAAGATTACTGAGAGGACTGGAAGTGAAGGATTAGACCGTGTCGGCCAGATATGGTGGGGGGATTGCTCCCCGGTGTGCACCACGTTTGAGAGATGGGCTTTTTGAAGGACGCTGTCGGGGGTTTAGGTGACGCCACTGACTAATTTCCACGGTATGTGATTATATGAAGGTGATAAAATTGTGATAGCTGCTGTATTGCCATCTGTGTGATAACTGCCTGATCAATACTAAATCGTGTGTATCAGAATAACAAAAATATAAAAATATTTTTAGCATCTGTGTGATTGTGTGGGGTGAGAGGGTTATCTAACCCTACTCATTGAGTTTGGCGCTCACCCCTGCCTACTTATTTTTCCAGGTAATAGAAAGAAAGGAAAGCCTTATGGAGTTGAGACACTTATTGCAGAAGACTGTTAATGATAGAAACAACGATGTAAATATAAAGGTAGAGTTCCGTAATTGTATTCCAGTTGGGTTGTAAATAAATAATAAAAGTCCATCTTAAATATATGAACTGTATTTTGGATATATATATTTGAAATAAGTTAATGGGCCTGAATCCATAATTATGAATAGGATATGAGATTTAATAATTTCGGCTTACTACGGGCCTCGGGGGCCTTAAGCTTACCTGGGCCCTAGTACCGGTCCGGCCCACGAGAACGGGTCGTGACAAAGTTGGTATCAGAGCATTAAGTTGGGCCTTAAGAATCTATTGCGGAACATAGGAAATTGAATATAAAACTCCTACGTTAGGATCGGTCGTAACCAACAAAGGAGTGACATTAAATAAAAGACGGTCTTGGTGCAGGTGGACGCACTGTGCACTAAGACAGTTACAGAATCATAAATAACATAAATCATAATAAATAAATAAATAAATGGGGAAAGATAATGATATCTATAAATAATGGTATTTTAAAAGTTAATCAAAGCTTTGAAACACAGAAGAAATTAGAAGGAGGTGCAGTGGCCTGATCAACCAGTGTACTCTTTCTAATGGACACTGTGTCCTTAGCTTAAAATTTAAATTTTCTTCTATGGAATAAATAACATTTATATATAATTTATATAATTTAAGTATGTAAGAAGATAAGTGATATATGGTTAATAGGTTGAAGTTAAACGATAAAAGAATGCTAGTGTATTTAATATGTGTTGGATATGGAATACATATATAAAAATATAGGAATGTGTGTATACGTGTGCCTGCGGAGGGGTTATGTTGAGAATGAGTTGAGCTAGATGATCCGGATTTAAGTACATTAGAACCTATTTAATTAGAGTCTTGATTTTAGTATATGTATTTGATGAACTTTACATGATATGGTTGGTGGAATTTATTATAACTATGGAGATAATCATTTTTCTGGATGGGATATATATCTTGATTAGTACATTTACATAAATGATATTTATAAGGTTTAAATGATAAATGATTTGGTGTGATTTGCAATAATAATTGATGATGAGTATTTATTGTAAGAAATAATGTTGGTGGAATTATTATATCAAGTGATTTCTAATTATGAGAAGTAATTAGAAAAGTGTATTTTTAGCATTCATCAGCTAATTTCTGTCAAGTATGAATATAGGGAATAATATAAATTATTTGATTATAAGAAAAGTTTAAATTGTGATTCTTACGTAAAGATAACAGTACTCTAATCTTATGTAGCTTAGTAAAGGATATAGGTTGGATTGCAACTCTTATGGTTTAATATGGTACAAAGTAAGAATTAAATACTAATGGTATCTAGCCTTTGATATTTAAATAATTGTCACACACTCGATGGTATGTGAATTACAAATAATGATTTTTGTTTAATGGGAGATTCTATGATCTGAGGAGTTAATGACTCCATAAGGGAATTAAGGTACTTATGTTATGTAAACAGTGGGCTATGATGATTAAGTGTATTGATGAATGACATCGGACATGGAGAGATAATTGTCCAATTAATGAATTGATATAATACTAATGAATTAAATAAGTAAGGATGGATCTAGTCCTGTTATTGTATGGATATTAAGAGAATCGATTACAAAAACGTGAGGAGTATAAATTAGTATGATTTAAATGAGGATAATTATTATTTGGAGTTTGATAAATTTGGGTCATTGTTATTAAAATTGATAAAAAATAGGAGTGATGATGTATTAGGGGAATAATTTAAAAAAAAAAAAAAAAAAAAAAATTTTGGAAAAAGTTAAAATATGCTTTAGAATAAGTAAGTTAAAGAATATGTAGGCTAGACCAAAAAGAAGTGAAATATTTTAATGGAGAATGATGGACAACATGTATATTATTTGAAGGTAGGAAAATGGCTTTTGAAGGTTATAAATAGATTATCACTGTCGGTGATAATTTCTACTAGAATATTAAACAAATAAATTGAAATGTTATGACCAAAACTTTTGAGTTGAGTTAATCGGGTTTCTTTGCGAGGTGAGTTTCGAGACATTTTAGTGGTTCCATTAAATAGTAAATTTAGAAATCTAAAAAAGAAGGATCAAATATTAGGATAGCCTAATTAAATGTCTGGTGATAAACAACATAGATAAGATGGATTCAAGGATTGTATCCGCGATGAGGAAGAGAAAACTCAAGTTAACTTATAATTCAGGAAAAAAAAAGAATAGACTTTCTACTTGAGAGTAAGAAATTTTTTGACTTCCCTGTCAATTTGACAGCGTCTAGTTAGGATATAGTTTTATGAGTTATATGAATCGGGAATCCATATAATGAAGCTTATAAATGTAATTATGTACAAGTGATGAGTGTTATTTAATAGTAATAACTGGGTAAATAAGAGTTGAGATGAAGAATCATGAGGTTCAGCTTGAGGTGGCGATGAATAATGAATAAATGTTAATGTCTTTATTGGCAAAGTAGTTAGAATAAAGAAATTTCCTATTACTTAGTTGCATTTTTGTTAAAGTTACTTAGTTTCATTGGATGGAGAAGGGAAGATATAATTTATGCTCTCTTTAGGGGAACAGAAAAGGTATCTAGAGTATTTTATTATTTTATACGTCAATGAACTAATTAAGTTTTAATTTTACTATTCATTTGGAATATTGAGATTTGTATAAGAATAAATAAGTGGATTTGGACTAATTTTAACAAATTTAGTAAGGAGGATACACATAAGTATTCGAGGATTGAAAACATAAACTATAATATTATTGGATGGGTAACGAGATGGTTAAGATTACATTTTAATTATATTGGAACGCCAACTCATGTGTGTCAATTAGATAAATTATTAGTTTAAATTACCCATGGAATGATTGAGGTACTAATTAAGGTGAGAATTATTGAAATATAATTTGAAATATAATTAGAGTCAATGTAAAAACCTATTCCGAATTCTTCTTAGTAATTTGGTAGCAAATTATGAATTGAATGAATATAATTGTGTTATAAATGGCAGCTTGCGACATATCTTGTTTGGTTTTAAGGGAATACTTAATTAATTAGGTCCAATTGAGGATTGGTACATTGTAACTGGCCGTACTGTTGAAGGATTCAATGAGGTAATTAACCTTATTTGGAGTAAAAAGAATATAGAGATTAACATATTGAGGTTGAGGATATTCCTCGTCAGTGTTAGGGTATAAATTATTACAGATGATAGACATTTAAGATAGGACTTGGAGGAAAAATGAATAATACCAATGATATTATTATCTTGAATATTCATAGGCCCAAATTCAATGGGAATTAGACAAAGTGACATCGGTCTAAAAAAACAGGAGTTGATTAATGGGTTAACAATTCCTGTAATACTGCTTACTTTTAGTTAGAAGCAAAAGGCACTACTTGTTTTTTTTTATGGGATCTCAATTAGTAGGGGATTTGAAAAGAGATTGTGGTATCTATCTTCTAGTTGGAAATGGTTGAGTTGATAAATGGATGAGTTCATGTACATGTAGGTGTAAATTTGAATATGTGGATTCTTGTATCAGAAGACTTAATACTTGGTTTGTGTATGAGCGTCTTATTGAGTGATAATCATTGCCTATAATAGCTAGTGAAAGGTAAATGAGGCGATACATCAATGTAGATCACATGATATATAGCCAATGAGATTAATAACTCTTACTTGAGCAGATGTTATAAGGGACTTAAATTCTTACGTGTAAAGGTGAATATTAGTGTCGAATCTGTGCTTGGGGTTATGAATATTTGACTTGAGTTGTGTGTTTGGGGTTATGAATATTTTACTTGATTTGATGACTTGTAGATATAGTACAACTCAAGTTTAAATTAACTATAGTGATAAGGTAGATAACTTTGGGGATGGATTCATCTTATAATCATCCTACCCTCCCTATATATTAGATTTTCTTCCCAGGTCTGCTCATTGGTTTATCTTACTTAATAAATTTAATAAAGAAATTAGTCTCGCCGCTCTGACTAACGAACTCAAAAATATTTACCTCATCGTCTTGATTCACCCTTCTAGCTGCTTAGAAGGACAATTATTCTCCTGAATGTGAATGTCATATATTTTAGTGCGAATACTTGAGAACCCGGACGAAAACCCGATTGAAAAGCTGAAAACCCAGTTAAAAAATCGATGAATTCTGGGCGAATCGGAATCGAACCGAATTGGTTCGAACCTCAAACCCATCTAGAAAATTCTTTGTTTTTTTTTTTTATATCCAGGCGCTGCAACCTTTCATTTCTCGACCCAACGGCATGTTTCTGCGCCACCCACCTCTAGCCCACCACCGCACCACCACCACCTCCTCCTTTCTTCCTTTTCTTCTTTCTTTCTTTCTTTTCTTTTCTTTTCTTTTCTTTTTTTCTTCCCTGCGTCTATCTCTGTGTGACTGGCGAGAGACAGCAGATCCACTGCACGCCACCCAGCCCTCGCCGCCTCTCTCCACACTGCCAGTCGACCTCCGGCCACCAGCCCCATTTCCGGTTAATCGAATTCCGGCAACAATATATGATGTATAATTTAGTTTTAGTGAATGAAATTAATTGTTTGTAGGTAATTTATTTAGTTAAGTTAGTGTTCTTGAATTTATTTAGTTAACCAGCCTCCATTTTCGGTTAATCGAAATTCCGGCAACAATATATATATATTAGGTATAATTTAGTTTTAGTGAATGAAATTAATTGTTTGTAGGTAATTTATTTAGTTAAGTTAGCGTTCTTGAATTTATTTAGTTAATTTATTTAGTTAATTGATTTAGTTTAGTTAGTTTAATTTTAATAATTTTAGTCGATTTAGTTAATGTCAGTAATATTAGTTAATTAAATTAATTTTATTATTTGTAGTTAAGTAATTTGGTTAATTTAATTTGATAATTGTGAGTAGTTAACAGTTTTATAATTTTAAATTTTAGTATGTGATTTATTAAGGGTTAGTTTAAATATAATGTTATTGTAATGTATAATTGGATTGTGTGTTGATGTTGAGATTGAAGGGAGGAATGGGAAAAATTGTTTGTTTTTGATTAATTGCCCGACGGATGGGTGCCCGTTGGATGAATATTTGATAAATTGTTGATTATTTTAAACAGGAGGAATAGTCCCAAACTGTTTAGGGGGAGAATGCCCTGCCGAAATTCGTAGGAATTAAAGATTTATTTTTTTAGAAACTCTAATAGATAGTACGATTTAAATTATTAATTGTTAGTAATATTATATTATCAATCATATATTCTTAATTAAATACTATTATTACTTATTAATAATTAGTATTCTTATTAGTAAATTTATTATAAAATATTAAGCTTAACCTTTTATTTAAAGTTGATAAATTAGAATAAATATTATAGTTTAATTTAATAAAGTGAATTTAAAATGACTGGTAATCAAAATAATAAACGAAATGTGAAAATTATAATTTTTCCGAGAATTAGAATTCTTAACTTAGAATTTTCCTTGTTTATTTTTAGAGGATTTTTAATAATAAAATTAAAAAATGCGAAGGATCAAAAGCTGGAAGCATTGTGGGCCTAAAAAGGCCAGTCCCTTTAAAAGGACAAATAAAGAACTGTGAGTTAGTGTTAGATTAACTAGTATCATCCCGCCTTGCAATTCCATGCCATTCAGCGGCTTAAATGTTATCATGCATTAATTTTTGTTTGAAATTATCATACCTGTGATTGCACTAAGTTGTTTTGATATTAAAAATTGTTAATGTGATTATTGTGTGCTGTTATTATAACTGGCCATGTTTGTGTGGGATTGGGATGAAGTGGGTCACCATGGGTTTGTAAGGACGGTCGATAAAATATGGATCCTGATTATGATGAAATTGTGAAATTTGGACCGTCAGCCGGGTAAATGGGAGATTGGCGCCCCCGTGTGCACCTGTTGATATGATATGGATGATATGGAAAAGAAAAGAGAGAATGTAAAATAAATTATTGAGAGGACTGGTCAAGTGAGGATTAGACCAGTCAGCCAGATATGTGGAATTGGCTCCCTGGGTGCACATGTTTGAGAGGATGGGCTGTTTGAGAGGACGGCTCATCGGGGGATTCGGTGACGCCACTGACCAATTTTCACGTGATGTGATTATGTGAAGACGTGATGTGATTATATGAAGGTGATAATAAATTGTGATTGCCTGTTGTATTGCCATTTGTTGATAAACTGCAATGATCATATACCTAAAATCGGTGAAATCAGATAAAAATATTTTTAAGCATCTTGTGTGAATTGTGGTTTGGGGTGAAGGAGGTGTTATCTAACCCTACTCATTGAGTTTTGGCGCTTCACACCCTGCCTACTTATTTTTTGTTCAGGTAAATAGAAGAAAGTCTATGGAGTTGAAAACATTAATTATAGAAGACTGTTTATGGAGAAAAATAATGAAGTAATGTACAGGTTAGAGGTCGCAATTGTATTCCAATGGGTTGTAAATTGAATCAAAATAGAGTATAGACATTTATTATGTGGGTTGTAACTTTGGGATATATATTTGGTGAAATAAATTATTGGGCCTGAAATCCATAATTTATGATAGAATGTAAAGAATTTTAAATAAGTTAGGCTTACTACGTTTTTGGTGGCCTTAAGCCCCCCAGGTGCCTAGTGCCGGTCCCCGGCCCACGGAAACGGTGTCGTGAGCAAATACAAAATAGGTTTAGCACAAGTATTTAAATAAGTTAGGCTTACTACGGGCTTTGGGGGCCTTAAGCCCACCCAGGTCCTAGTGCCGGTCCGGCCCACGGAAACGGGTCGTGACAAATACAATAGGTTTAGCACAATAAACTTGCACATACTTCAGCTTTAGCATATAATTTTCTCATACTGTAAACGTGCTGTTGGGACACACATCAATGGATTTGCCATCAAAAGAGAGATCCCAGCAGCCTCACTCATATCTACATTATTATTATCATTAGTAACTTTCCAATCAAAGCATTGAACCAGACACCCTAATGTAGTTTGAATAACTTGTAATGCCAGAGAAGTTCCTGGGCAGCTTCTCCTTCCACTACCAAATGGCAAAAGATGGTAATTTTGACCTCTAACATCAATCAGACCATTCTTTTCATTGTCCATGAATCTTTCTGGTTCGAACTCAAGTGGATTTTCCCAATAATTAGGATCTCTTCCGATCGCCCACACGTTAACAAGAAGTCTTGTTTTAGCTGGAATGTGATAGCCTCCAATGTTGCAATCTTGGGTTGATTCTCTTGTGAACAATGGACCTGATGGGTGTAATCTTAGGGTTTCTTTAACAATGGCTTGAAGATAAGGTAGATTTTGAATATCTGATTCTTCGATCAACCTATTGTTTCCAACGACAAAATCAATCTCTTCTCTTGCTTTCTTGAATATGTTTTGATGGTTTATGAGTTCAGCTATTGCCCATTGTATTACACCTGCAGATGTACCTGTGCCTGTTGTAAACATTTCCTGTGAAATTTTTTTTGAAATTTAGTATGCATTTTCTTCATTTAGTATTCGACATATCATATAAAATGATATAATTATTGTTATATTTATATATATAGCGAGCATAAAAATAATGTTAATCAGGTGTGATCTAATTGGTCTTCTTAACTCTCGTAGATAAAAGATATGAAGAGTGAGAGATCTCGAGTTATCACCAATTTGGTGAATGATATTCAAAGAGAAGGATGTGCTAAGGTTAGTCTAACCTCTCTAGTTCAATTTTTTTTTTTAAAAAAAAAATCTCTAAAATATTGAAAATTTTCAGTTTTACTTCCATATATTTCGAAAATTTTTCTATCCAAACTTTTATTTTTTTTTTACTCTTTCACATTTATTCAATTTATAGCTAAATTCATAATAATATCAAAATGATAGATCTTTTTAGACTATTTTCTTTTATGTAGTTGTATATTTACGTTCTTCGCTATCATCACATTTATGAATAGGAGCACGTCAGGAGAAAATTATTTACCATAAATATATATATGTATTTTTTTGCAATTTTTGTAAAAGTAAATACTTAACAAATAGAATTAAAGAAATATGAAAAAATAAAAAACAAATATTATAATTTCTAATCAGTGAACCAAAACAAGAAAATTGAGGTAATGAAATGATCTGTCTTACCAAAATAAATGCTTTGACACTATCTCTGGACAGTCTCATTTCTGAACTCTCATCTTCCATAATATCCAGCAGTATATCAACAAAATCTTTCTTAATATGATCTTTATCACCCAATTCACCATTGTTGATCTTCTTCTTCTTTTTCATTCTTTCCTCTTCGTGTTCTTTCAAAATACCTTCCATCATTGAATCCAATTTCACTTGTAATCTTTTAAGCCTCTTCCCAAATCCTTGTACATCAATATTCTTACAAAACCAAATATAATCTTGAAAATTAAATTCTCCAGTAAGCACACCAACCTCTTCAATCAATTTCCTTACATCATTAGCCTCATCGTCGGTCGTCGAGCACCTTTTGCTCATCGTCATTCTTGATATTACATTATTTGAGAATGTCATTAACTCTTCTCCAAGATCAACTTCTTTACCTTCGTAACTCTTTCGTAATATTAATTTCAAGAAACTCTTTAGTTCTTCATGTCTAATATCAAGAAACCGATCAAGGATACGTCCACCAAGAAGTTCTGTCATGCATATTTGTTTCATAAACTTCCAATAAGGTCCATAAGGAGCAAAACTGAAATCGGATGCTCCATAAGTCAAGCACCGGACAGCGACCGTTGATGGCCGATTGCAAAACGACATTTCATGAGTTTTCAAGAATTCTTTTGCCATTTCAGGAGAAGATATAACAACACAAGGGACAGAACCGAATGATAGATGAAATAAAGAACCGTAACGTTTTGATAGCTTGTCAAGTGCTTGGTGAGGGATGGGACGAAGGAGGTGAAGGTGTCCTATAACTGGAAGTGCTATTGGACTTGGAGGAAGATGAAATCTAGATCGTCTTTTTAAAATAATGGCTCGAACAAGAATGGTTGAGATTAACCAAACAAGAAAGAGAACGGTGTAATCTTGAATGTCCATCATTGTAGTATAAGATCTAATCATAGAATGAAGAAATATATTGTTCAAAGCACTACGCGAAAGACTATTTATAAGACAAGGTTTCTTTTGATTGGATTGTGGAAAAACAAGAAAAGATTTATTGAAAGCAAGAAACATTGATTTTCACGGTTTATGTTTTTTTTTTTTTTTTTGGCCTTAGCCATTGTTACATATGGATATAAGTTTTGGTTTTCTCTAACCATTGGACATTACAAGGATAATTGATGTACGAAAAATAAATAAAGAGGTTACGTGTTACTAATTTTATCGATTGAAAAATAAAAAAAATTTATTTTAATTTATTATATTATACTATATAAGGTAAGTATCAAATGTGAAAAAAATATAACATGTTTAAAAACTCCCTTCGTCTTATAAATTTTATCTTACTTTGCTTTTTCATTGTTCTCAATTTTTTTTTATTTGTCTTTTAGAAGTAAATAATATTTAATTCTTTTTCATCCTTCTCAAATTGTTATCTTTTTGTTTTTCAAAAGTAAATAATATTTAAAGTTTCTTTGTCAACAAATATAGTAGTTAAATACTATATTATCATCAATTAAATATGGGTATAAATAAAATTAATATATCAACATTTGATCTTCCAATAGAATTCTATTTAATCCAATGTTTTGATTAATTTTAAGAATAATTTAATATAAATCATATGTGAGAACTCCAACATGAGATCTCTTACTCCACAGATCAATCAAACTATATTTGATCTTATATTTATAATAACATATCAAATTAAAAATATAAATTATGTTAATTTGAATCGAGATACAAGTTATTTAGATAACAAATTAAT
The DNA here is from genome assembly GCF_014843425.1 of Jatropha curcas. The sequence continues at coordinate 191,851 of NW_023591572.1, read as the reverse complement.
ACAAGGACCACTATTTAAAAATAATATTAACTTTATTTCATATTTTTTTTTAAATTTATGCCACAGTAATAATTTTAATGAAAATAAAAATAAATATTAATAAATAAAATTTTTTAAATTTTTAATAAATTTATGCCTATTTCACATGTAAGGTTAAAAAGATGTTATTGTTAATGAAAAAATTTTACTTAGACTGAGTTAATAACTCTACTCATGAACCAAACCAATGAGAAAAAGATTTTTTATTGAAACGACGAGAGTATTTTTGACTATAAACTAGCAAAAAAAAAGAAGATAAAATCAGAATACTTTTTAAAGAATTTTTACTGTAATTGGCTTGGTCTATAAACTGTTAGGATTAATTCAAAATAATATTATGAAAAATCTGTTGAGATTTCAATTTTATTTAGTGCAGATTTTCTGCATAGAATTTGATATTTTCATATTAGAATTGATGATTTTTAGGAGTATTTTTAGATCTTATTTGATTCACTTGTAAGTCTATAAATAGGTACATTCTTTTGTTAATTCAAGGAAGTGCAAAACAAGAAGTGCTAAACATTGTTAATCATCTTGTATTAATTCAAAAATAATAATTAATGAAAAATCTGTTGAATTTCAATCTTATTTAGTGCAGATTTTCCTGCCAATAGAATTTGATAATTTTTCATATTGAAAATTTGATGATTTTTAGGAGTATTTTTAGATCTTATTTGATTCCACTTGTAAGTCTTATAAATAGGTACAATTCTTTTGTTAAATTCAAGGAAAAGTGGCAAAAACCAGAAGTGCTAACATTGTTAAATCATCCTTGTGCATTTCCATTCCTTTCTTCCAAAATTCCAACATAAACATATCATGGACCCGATCTAAATTAAGTAACTTCCATCCGTTAATTATCATTTTGGTTCTGATCGTGAAAACCACATGTTAAAACAAAATTAATTGAAATAAAACAAATATTAATTCCACAAAGTAAATAAAAGGCATTTCGCAATTTCCAATTTGATTCACTTGTAAGTCTATAAATAGGTACATTCTTTTGTTAATTCAAGGAAGTGCAAAACAAGAAGTGCTAAACATTGTTAATCATCTTGTGCATTTCCATTCTTTCTTCCAAAATTTCAACATAAACATATCATGGACCCGATCTAAATAAGTAACTTCCATCGTTAATTATCAATTTTGTCTGATCGTGAAAACACATGTAAAACAAAATAAAAAATTGAATAAAACAAAATATTAATTCACAAAGTAAATAAAGGATTTCGACATTTCCACGTGTCTAAATATTAGGATATGAAGTAAATTACTTCTCGTGTGATATTAAAACACGCAAGAGAATCTCCGCACGAATCTTAAGCCATTGCTAACGTACATCGCGGCCTATTTTAATAAGAATAAACCTGTGCTTCTTTCATCTCCCGCCACTATCCAACTTTCTCTTTTTACACAAACTCTCTTTCTCTCAAATCCGAAAAAGAAAAAGCAAGCAATGGATGTTCCGGTGATAGATCTAACGAGATACTTAGAGATCGCCGATAAACTCAGTACCGAACCGGCGGAATTGTCGGGTCAACTCGAAGAACTCGGTCCTTGGCTCGGCGATTTGTGTAAGGAGGTGAGTCGGATTCTCAGAGAAACCGGAGCTTTAGTAGTAAAGGACCCGAGATGTTCAGCAGAGGATAATGATCGATTTATAGATATGATGGAGAAGTACTTCGAGAGGCCACCAGAGTTCAAAAGAATGCAAGAGAGACCTCAATTGCATTACCAGGTACAAGTTCCATTTTATATATAGTATAATTTAAATTCTGTAATTTTATAGTTTTTGGTGTTTTTTCGGTTGTTTAAGAAGTGAGGGAAAGGAGAAGTAAAGCTGGGATTTTTTGATTCGAAAAGTTTGTATATTTTTTTTCTTGGTTCTAGTTTGGTGTACTGAGGATGCGAAAATTCTTTGGGATGCGAAAATTCTTTGAGTAATGCTTTTAACAATGGATTTTTGAAATTAGAGATTCTTATTGGCTGTGATTCGTCTTGGGTTTTTGCTTTGAAATTTCGTGTGGAGAGATGGCTTAGCTTTTTTGTTTTTCAAGTGTTTGGAATTGAGGGAAACGTTTGCTAAATGTCGCTTTAGTGAGGTATGTTTGGCTGCTGAGAGAATGTGGGAAAAGGACATTGTTTAGTTATTAAGACAGTTGAAGAACTGGAGGAAAATTAAATTCTGAAGTTTAGAAGGTTCAACTTTTCATTATTGTCTGTTTTGTGCATTGCATCAATGGTCAAGGAATTGTCTTTAGTGCTGGCAGTGAAGACCTGAAACTTTGAAACTTTTGTTGGTCTTTAGCCGGATGTTTGGTTTCGTGTTTAGAAACCTCAATGCATTACCAGTCTGGGAGTTAAATTTGCTTAATTGCTCGGGGAGTGGGAGAAACAGAAAGGAAGAGTAGTTGAAACTTTCTTTAGTTCCTTAGTGTATTTATTTGGATTTAGAAAATGCAAGGAAAAGGGGGAGTTTTAACCTCTCCCTGTTTCTTTCTTTCTTATTAATAATTTGAGTTTGAAAGTGCAAAATTTTTATTTCCTAAGGTTGAACGTGACAATGCCCATGTATTTCAAGGTAATCAAACTGTCCTTAGTTGGGTGGGTTTTTTTTGCCTTCTAACTCCTTTTTTCAAATCATTCTATATCATAGTAAAGTAGTAAATGTTTATTTAAGTGTCATGCTAATTAGATGGAAGCAAAACAATGATCAAATCAGTCTTCCTGTTTTTGTTCACTCGCTGAAATCTGCGTTTCGTTAAGTCTATGGGAGTGGTTTGTAGTGTCAACTACCAATGACCGGGGACTTTGAAAAATTGTGGAAATGCTGTTCTAATTTGTTTTAAAACAGTGAAAAGGAAAAAAAAAAAAAGGAGGGTATTTTTGAGGGGAACAGAAGGGAAGCATATGGGAAGTGGTGTAGTTGTTGCATAGTCTTCTTTCCTTTTATCATTTCCAGCAGTTTATGTCTTAGTTGATACTTGGAAACGACGAGGAAAAGAAAAGAAAAGAGTAACGTCAACAGTGCTGAAGCATCTATGTTTCTTGCTGTCATTAAGTTTTGAAACAAAGAAAATGCAAAAATTGTTTGAGAAAAAAAAAAAAGAAGGGATTGAAGGATGATTATGTTGTATAAGATTGTACTTTGTATCTTATTTATTTTGAGAGAAAAGAAGAATAACTATTTCTGCTGCAAATGGAGAGATCAGGTTGGAGTGACCCCTGAGGGAGTAGAAGTTCCAAGGAGCCTGGTTGATAAAGAGATGCAAGAGAAATTAGAATCAATGCCCAAAGAGTTCCAACCATCCACTCCAAGAGGACCAGATCCCAAGTGGCGATACATGTGGAGAGTAGGTCCTCGACCATTGGACACCCGCTTTAAGGTATTGGAGTTATCCATCTCTTTTGAATGTTTTCATCCGTCAATCTCTATTTGCTAATTTTGATCTGACATCTGTAGGAACTTAATTCAGAACCTGTAATACCTGAAGGTTTTCCAGAATGGAAAGAGACTATGGATTCATGGGGACACAAAATGATCTCTGCGATAGAGGCAAGGCACTAATGTGGTTTGTTTTGATCTTACTAGCTATTTAACACTTAACTAAATGTTACTTATTTATCTATTTCCAGGCTGTTGCTGAAATGGCTGCAATTGGTTTTGGTTTGTCCAAGGATGCATTTACTTCTCTTATGAAGCAGGTACAACTTTTTATTGATCAAAGTCTGTATTTTATCTTTATGCCTGTTTTCACCTCATGCCTGCTGATTATCTTTGTAACTAAAAGCAAGAAATGTTAAAAATTGAAAAAATTGATTGTGGCTGGTTAATCAGAACATTGACCTAAATGTTAATGGCAAATCTACCTATGTTTTCCTCTTCTGCAACTTACTAACTCTACTTTTCTTAATGTGGATGGATAAATCACACTAGGGCCCTCTCAATGACAAGTATTTTATCAATTGCTGTCTATATTATATTAAAGGCTTGTAGTGCCTTGTTAAATTCTTTTGCTTTGTTAGATTACTGAAGCTCCTTGATTCAATTGCTGTCTATATTATATTAAAGACTTGTATTGCCTTGTTAATTTCTTACCTTGTTATGTCTATGTTGGTTATGTGTTGACTAATCCTATAAGTTTCTGATTATGTAGTAACTTTTCTTTTCTACTTATTTGTTTATTGCTCAGTATTTTGTGAAACCTTGGTCCTATATATATCTCTCTCTCTCATTACCATACCCCAGCATTACTATTTTACCTGAGAACAAAGTCCTGATAATGTCATGATTCCCACAGACAAAGCTTACTTAGTCAAGACTAAAAGTAACTCTAGTATGCATAGTCTTCTAACAAGGATTTTATATTCACTTGCAGTTTTTTGCTCTCTCTTCAAATCACTTCTTTCTGTTGTTTGTTATTAAGGACAGCATATATTATATTCTTACCAATTCCTATTGCTAAATTCTTATATCCTTCTTTCACCCAATCTGCAGGGACCACATCTTCTTGCACCAACAGGAAGTGACCTTCGCTGCTATGGTCAAGAAGGCACTGTCTTTGCTGGATATCATTACGACCTTAACTTTCTAACAATTCATGGCAGAAGTAGATTTCCTGGTCTTAATATTTGGCTACGGAATGGGCAAAAAGTTGAAGTTAAGGTTCCTCTAGGATGTCTCCTCATTCAGACAGGAAAGCAGGTAAGAGCACAGTAATAGATGATGCTTTATTGATCACCAATGAGGATATCTGTATTTCTTTTGCCAGTTTAAGACCTAATAAGCCAGCAGATTAGGCTTCAATTAGGTGCAACGAAGAGGTATATCCAGTAGCTTGTTTGTGGAACATGTACATGATGGCTGGCATGGCCAGTTAATAGAGTTAGTTATCCATGATATACAACACGTAATGTTTAATCATCAATATCTTTTATTATTTTTTCTTTGTGTTTTTTTCCACAGATAGAGTGGTTGACTGCAGGAGACTGCATAGCTGGCCTGCATGAAGTTGTTGTCACAAAGAGAACGATTGATGCAATTAAATTAGCATCAGAACAACAGCGTAGCCTATGGAGAGTTTCCTCAACAGTAAGTGCAGCCAACTCTATTATGGACTGAATTATTATCCCTGAGGACTTTACTGCTTTCTTCTTTTTAGCCACTTATTTTGTATTTCATTGTAATTTCTGGAACGGGATTCTATTTTCTTGACAAGAAATCAAAAATTTCTATGGTACTTTTATGTTTCAATGCTTCAATCGACATGGGAATAAAATCATAACCATTTTAAGTGTAATCTTCACATGTATTGTTAACTTATAGTTTATTTTCTAAAAAAACAAAAAATGGAACGGCATTTTTGGAATCTAGATGAAATCCATTTTCATTCTCATTCCATTCCCAAGCCTAATTAAACATGCTTAAAATATTAACCGAGTAACTTTCATCAGAGAACCTTATCCTTATATGTTTCATCATCCTTTTCCTTTGTAGCTTTTTGCGCACATAGCATCAGATGCTGTACTGAGGCCTTTAGGCCACTTTGCGGAATTCCCACTGGCCAGCAAATATCCTCCAATCTGTGCAGGAGAGTTCGTCGAACAAGAACTTGCAGTTATCAACCTGAAAGGAAGTAAAGGAAGATCTTGATAACTTTGTAAGTTGTGATGATTATGCATTGCTTCTTCTACAGATGCAAATAACATCTAATGGTTGTCAGGATGATTCAATTTGGACTAAAAAGAAGGGGAGCTTCCAGAGCGGTTGGAAGGTATTACCGAGTCATATTTTAGAATACAATAACTACTGATGGTGTTTCTGCATGTTGTTCCAAGTTAATTGTGAAAATTATCAATATGCTCATATAATCTTGAGACCTTTCAGGTTTATTTACTTATATATATAATTTAATCAAAGGCTTAATTAACATCTTGATAAGTCAGTTAATATTCTTTTTTAGGTTAACATAAGTGATCTATTAGTTTCTTCAGACAATCAGATCAAAAGCAGGGTTAGCATAAAAATTGCATGATCATTTCATCTTTAGATTATGAATATTGTGCACATTGGCATGAAGAAATCTACTCTGTATAGAGTTATTAAAATAGAAAAGATTCAATAACCATTCTCTCTCCATTAATGACTATAAACATGCATTTTGCCGACATTATATAATAAACTAACCACATGTTAAAAGAGAGAAAATAACATCATACAATATGCCAAAATTCTAAGGTACACATGTGATAAAACGTGAATAATGTGGAGCTAAAATGGTATTTCCCATTTAGCCTAAAACTTATAACTCATGCATAAATTTCTCCTCAAACTTAAAAATTTCATCTTTGACAGTCATACAAATAATTGAACTCTACTACAGAATATCTTCCAACATAGATTTCTTTAGCTGCAAATTTATTGGAGCCAAACACAAAATGCTAACAAGTAAAAAAAACAAGGAAACAAGACAAGACTTGATATTACCTCTGTTGTCCCTTTCCATAACCATCCAACCAAACTACCAATAACCTCCCATCTTATGGAGGGTAATTATTGACTACACATTTCAGAGACTGTTCCTTTTCATGCCAATGAGCCAAAGTGTACTCTATGCTTCTGTGAAATATAATTACTGCAATCCCAAAATTATAGTCCATGTAAAGAGTACTGTTATTTTAGGATGGAGAAAGTATATTTTAATTTTAGAAATGAATTTTATTTTCTTACAGAATTTATATAAAACATTGGTTGAATTTAAGTATCTTTCTACTTAACCCCAGCCAATAATTTGGGCATTTGAAATCTAATTGGAGGAGATAAATTTCTATCTGGTGCTATGTACAGTACTGCTGTTTCTTTTAGTTTGATTGAAGGAACCTTCAATTGCTCCAGCAATGCAACGTGGCACCATTCTGTCCCTTGAAACGTTAAATCACATATTGCTTGTAGATTTTCAGTAAAAGAGAAACTATCCCAATCCGACTGAAAATGTGTCGGTGTCGTTTGGTTCTCAATTAGAAACCAAACATTGCTCCCTTCCATTCAAAAGGTCTAATACCCATTTATTTTTTGAGCTACTAATATTCATTATCTGTTATCTAATAACGGGCCGAATGTATAAATTTGATTATTTTAAATTTGTGACACTCTTAATTTTTACTTTAATACGTTTAATTTTTAAAAGTCATGCTACTTATATATATAGTCGATATTTTATAAATAAAATTCAAAAAATCATGAATATTATTAAAATTTATAAATTTAAATGCACGATGAATCATCGGTAAATTTTAAAATATCAGCAAATTAAAATTATAAAATTTAAAAGTAAATTTACGGCTTCTGTATACGTGCATTATTTACCCTGCTACACTGGTTTGTACTGAATATGCACATGGGTATGTCAATTTCAAGGACAGGTGTTGGGACAATAATAAACCCAATATTCATCAATTCAGACACAAAAAAAAAAAAAAAAAAAAAAAAAAAAAGCTACTTAATATTTATATAGTCCGATATTTTATAAAAATAAAATCAAAAAATCATGAATATAATTAAATTTATAAATTTAAATGCACGAGTTGAATCATCGGAAAATTTTAAATATTCAGCAATTAAAATTTATAAATTTAAAAGTAATTTTAACGGCTTCTGTATCGTGCATTATTTACCCCTGCCTACACTGGTTGTACTGAATATGGCCATTGGGTATGGTCAATTTCAAGACAGGTTTGGTTTGGGACAATAATAAACCCCAATATTCAATCAATTCACAGACACCAAAAAAAAAAAAAAAAAAAAAAAAAAAAAAGTCTCAGACTAACAATTGTGTGGTTTAAATCTCATTTATGCTGCTATTTTTACCTCCCTTTTTAATCATCACATGGTGTGGAACCCTTTCTCTATCACCTTTTCTCATTTCAAAAGTTTATATATATAAAAATAGTTACATATATATATGATTTTTTCTTTATGTATTGAAAAAATAAGAATGGTGATCAGTGGCGGAGCTAAAATAGTTTTTAATATGTATATATTTTCGTAAAATTACAAGATATGATTGATAAATAAATTAGAAAAGTGATTTTTGTAGCGAAGAAAATTTATGCTGGTAGCGCTTCCCTTTTATGAGCCTGTGGCTTGACACGCAATGAAAAAGATTAGGATAATTAGCTCAATAGACTAAGAGCATGTGTGGCATAAAGTAAAAGAAAAAAAGAATTGGATGACATCTAATTTTGCATAATAATTTCAAGATAAGAGTCAAAAAGGTTTATTCTTTATTAAATAAGCTATACAACACGACTTATCTCGATCTCACATAGATAATGACTTTTTTTTTGTTGAAAATTCTTAAAAAAAAAAAAAAAAAAAATTTCAAGACAAAAGTGCTCAAAAGAATTTTATTTTTTTTATTAAAGAAAATATAGAGGTGTCTACGGGTTATGGCTCGGTTGGCAAGCTGAGTATGTGTGAAGAGCTATTGGGTTCAATCTCTATTAAATACACCTGCATGAAGGGACAAAGAACGTTAGTTAACTGTGACTAAACCGTAAGCCGAATTAAGTGTTATGGGTACCGGTGATTTATGAAAAAAATAAAAAGAAAATTTAAATATGATTGAGCCTTGAGCCGGATTAAGTGGTTTCTAGTAATAGGGTTCGGAGGTGGTATAAATAAAAAAAGAAAAGAAAATTTACGGAACAATTTATCTCAACCTCACACCGACTATGATCCCTTTTTTTTATTTATTATCTAAAAAAATAATAACAAATTTCAAGAAAAAATTTAAAGGGTTTTTTTTTTTTTTTTTTGAAAAAAATATAGAAGACAATATCTCAACCTCTCTTATATTTGAAAAAAAAAAATATAACTCCTACAATATTTTTTTTGAATTAAATAAAGTTTTTTTTTACATCTTCTTCATAAAAATAGGGTCAATTATATGAAATTGGACCAATGATAACGTTATATAATTGCAACATATTATTAGGTATGATTATGAAAGTTGTCAAATTATAAAATTAATGATAGAATCTTGATTGTTTTTTGTTTGGATTATGACAAAATAATGCTTTTGATGAAACTATTTCCTAAAACAATACAAGATTAATGCTCCATTTCACATAGACGAATTTAAAATGTGAAAATTTTATTTGCCAGTGAATTTTTCATGTTTAGAATAAATTTAAAATTTAAAATTTATCTGCTTTAATTTTTTAAATTATTTTGGACTCAATAATTTTGGAAGACTAAGAATATAAATAATTTTATAATAAAACTTTGAATTGTTTAAGTTTGTGAAATTCATTAGAAAATTCTGTCTTTTTAAGTAGAATTTAGTATAATTATATTCAAATTTACAGAATTAAATTTATAGAATTTAAATTTCTATTTTTTTCATATCAAATACAAAGATTTAGATCTATAAATTATTTTCACAAAATTTTATGGAATTCATTTATTTCAAACAATAGGTAAAAATAATTTAAAAAATAATATGGTAGGGAAGGAGAGCAATTGATTGAAATTGAATATGTCATTTATATAAGTAAATGTAAAAAAAAAAAATTATTTACCTCATATCTAAATATAATCTTTAAAGTTATTAGCAATCTCAATAAAATTTATTTGCGATCAATTAAATATGATATGATTGTTTTTTTAAATAATGTAGAGAGTGAAAAGTATTGGATTCTAGATCTTTCCATTATAAAAATTTTCACTAATTTAATAAATAAAGGAAATGAGTAGTTGAATTTCACGATATTATTTCAGATTTTTTTTTTTTAGGAAAATTATTTCAGAATTTTGGTTGTATATAAAGAATAATAAGCATGTGAAGAAAATAGAATATTTTGCTTTCAGCATTTAAAAAGAAAAATTCAAAATCCAAATGAAAAGACAAACCTGTCATTTGCTACGTGTCCTGATACTACCGACCATGCTAACATGCGCCGCGACTCCAATTTAAAACCCACCTCACCTCCTCCTCTCCCGCCACGCCTTAACTTCCTCATTTTCTCCTCTTAAACAAAATTCAAAACCAACCAATCGAAAAAACAATTCCGAAATCCGAAATGGAGCTTCCGGTCATTGATCTGTCCCAATATTTAGAAATCCCCAACAAACTGAGCAATGACCTAGAGACATTATCGGGTCAGCTCAAAGAATACGGGCCCTGGCTCGGTGAGTTGTGTAAGGAAGTGAGTCGGATACTGAGAGAAACCGGAGCCTTGGTCGTGAAGGATCCGAGATGCTCCGCTGAGGATAATGACCGGTTCATAGATATGATGGAGAAGTACTTTGAGAGGCCTCCAGAGTACAAAAGGCTTCACGAGAGACCTCAATCACATTATCAGGCATACTTTTTTTTTCCCTCTTCATTTTTCAAAAATAAAAATTAGAAATTCGGCATTTTTTTTTGTCTTTATTATTTATTATAAGTGTTCTCGGTCTATCGTACTAAATTTCATCATGCTTTTCTAGTGGTATTTTTTTATTCGAAAGTATCAAACGTTCAATCTCTTAATTAAGGGATTTCGGTCATTTCTACTTAAATCAATTTTGCTAAAATTTAGCATTTTAATTGAATAGTTAAATGTTTTACGACTATTTTAAAATTATTCAATGATTAGCTTCCTAAAATGACACCACAATAGTTGAGCTTTTTAATTATTGAAAAAAACTTTTTCTTTCTTTTGGAAATTTATAATTGTTCCAAAATCTTTTAAAGTGGACTATTATGTAACCTTTGAAGATGCATGTGTTCTCTCAATAACTCTTGGAAGAAAAAGACAATATTTGTCGGGCCGTCCAGTCTTCAATGTGTGTTTCTAAATATATCTTGATCCAAAATTCTATCTTTACGGATGAAAAAAATATTCAATAGGAGTGCTTTATTTTTTAGTGGTTAACCAGGCACAAATACTATTTATGCCTAACCTAGTGAACTTAAGATACATGTGGTTGATAAAAAATTTATTAGTTTAAGTTTGTAATGACAGTAATCACAAGTAATATTTCTTAATTGATGGTATTTGATAATAATGATTATCAAATACTCAGTTAGTGTGTGGGAAATAAAAAGAATATATGAAGCAAATAAAAAAAAATTCCTGATGTAAAACAGATTGGATCCACCCCAGATGGATTAGAAGTTGCAAGGTGTGCGGTTGATGAAAAGATTCAAGAAAAGGTAAAAACAATGCCCATACATTACCAACCATTGATACCAAATGGACCTGATCTCAAAGAAAGATACATGTGGAGAGTAAATCCAACACCAGAAAACACTCGCTTCAAGGTATCATCATCATCATCATCCGATCTTTGAATGTCTTCTTTGTTTTCTTAATCTCAATATTTATTTATCTTTTTTCACATTTCAGCACTTTAATTTGGAACCTCCAATTCCTGAAGGTTTTCCTGAGTGGAAACAAGTCATGGACTCATGGGGATACAAAATGGTTAATGCAGTAGAGGCAAGTCTTTAAGGTGGTTTATAGTAGTTATTGTCATATTTCAGAAGGGTTTTTTACAGTATCCTTTAATTTCTCTCTTCAGGCTGTATCTGAATTGGCAGCAATTGGGTTTGGCTTGCCCAAGGATGCTTTTACCTCTCTTCTGAAGCAGGTTTGTTGCAAAATCACCACCCACACTTTAGCTTTGGACTTGTGTCTGCATAAACATGCATATTATGACCAGCAAGCGGTTGGAATTAGCCGGAAGTGCACTGTATTTTCATGCAAACTTTACCTGTAACGAATTGCCCACATTATCAGCTCGAGTGTGAATTAGTCCCATCTACGTAAATGACGTGGTCCTCCGGAAAAAAATGCATATCATGTGCTAATTTTAATGAAATATACATTTAAATTCGTCCATGTCGTGTCTTTATCAAGGTATTTAAGCAAGGATAAATATTTCCGATTCAAGATTATTCAAATTTTGATTGATAAAGTGAGACGTGGAAATGTCACTGTTTATATGTTTTGTAATTAATAGGGTATTACATATATGCACTAGATGACATTTGATTTCTTCTTCCATATGTCAACTTCAGGGACCACAGCTTCTAGGCCCAACAGGAAGTGACCTTAGCCATTATACTGAGGAAGGAACTGTGTTTGCTGGATATCATTATGATACTAACTTCTTAACCATTCATGGACGAAGTAGATTCCCTGGTCTAAACATTTGGCTCAGGAATGGAAAAAAGATGGAAGTGAAGGTTCCTCCAGGATGTCTTTTCATTCAGACAGGAAAGCAGGTAACCAAGAACTAGCATCACAAACGATTTTAACCAATTTCTTGAGCACTGATCTAGTTTAACGATCAGACAGACTTATGGATTTCAATAATACATTGCAGATAGAGTGGTTGACTGGTGGAGAATGCTTGGCTGGTATGCATGAAGTTGTTGTCACAGACAGAACAATTGATGCAATCAAAATGGCATCAAAGCAAAATCGCAGCCTATGGAGGGTGTCCTCAACTGTGAGTAACTATATCTTACATGTATCCACTTTTTCGTATCAACTCCTAGTTTTTTTTTTGTGTTACTTATGAGTTATTTTGTTGTTCTGCTTTTAATTTGCAGCTATTTTCAAACATTGCATCAGATGCAATGATGAAGCCTTTAGGCCATTTTGCAGAAAACCCACAAGCAAGCAAATACCCAGCAATGCTTGCAGGAGAGTTTATGGAAAAGGAGCTCTCAGCAATCAATCTGGGTGCCAATTAAATATGACCAATCTCGGTTTTAATGATAGCTTTTAATTAGTTAATAATAAGCAACATCTTGTAGGTTGCTGGTTAGTTTGGGTATGTATGTATGTAAATGAACATGTTGTGCAATAAAGAAGGAGCTTAGTATTAGGACATCAAACACTTGTATTTGTGACGTTCTAGCATTCCCTTCCAAGATGTAATCTTTTTATTCTAGGTAATGTAATTAATAAACTCATTCATGAGTTTCTCCTCTTTGAAATTTATGGTGATTGAGAATTTTAGATGTGAAAAGATTGTAGGTTTTCTTATTTGTGTTTGCTAGACCAATCTTCAAATCGCTAGTGCGAGCTCAAATTATTATTTATGTGTTTTCTGCTTCCATTGTTCGAGGAAAAAGTGGCAGCTACTACCAGAAACTGACAAAGAAATGTGAGTCTAAATTTAATTGGTTGGTGGTCCAAATCAAACCAAATTAAACCAGTTTTTGTAGTTACATGGAATAAGGCTTAATTTGACCCCTTAAACTTGGGAGTAATATACAATTTGTCCAAAAATCAACTTTCTGTACGATTTACTTCTTGAACTTGCATAAAAAAAACAACAAATTTCACTTTTTACCCAAAAAAAGTTGTTAAAATAAAGGAAAAGAAAAAGACAATTGCAAGGAGTCATGAAATTTGAGTTTATTAACTATTTCATAAGCACACTAAAAGTACTACAGGACTCTAGATATAACTCAGATAAAAAGCAGAGATGACACAGAAATGGCATGACCAACGTGTAGTTCGTGGGTTAGGAAAGGTATTCACAGTAGCATGAGCACCCATTTGCTATATATACAAGTACTATGTGTCTGTCTAATCAAAACCATTATATATGAGATCAATTATTTTTATTTTTCAAAATAACAAATAATTGAAGAGAGAAATAATTAAGCTGAAAGATGAAGCTTTTTGGAGCTAAGACAGTACCATTATTGATCTTGGTGGTAGTGATGACAGGTTTAGTGGGGCAAGGAGAAGCGCATGCTTGTGGCAGCACATTTTTCTCAGCACTTGTTCAATTAATCCCTTGTAGGGCAGCAGTGGCTCCTTTCAGTCCAATCCCACCAAGTGAAGTCTGTTGCAATGCTTTGAAAACACTAGGCCAACCTTGCTTGTGCGTGCTTGTAAATGGTCCTCCCATTTCTGGGGTTGATAGGAACATGGCCTTGCAGCTCCCTGACAAGTGCACTACTAACTTTGAACCATGTAAATCTCTTCTTTACCAGATAAAAAGTTCTGTTTTTTTTTTTCATTCCTTTTAGCTATGCTTTGTTTGTTACTTCTTTAGAATCCACTGAATTCTATTCTTTAATCCATTTTTTTAACGTGCAGGTGAAATTTCAAAGAAGTAGAAGCACAAGCATGTCTATGATTAGGGCTTGGTGGGTTCATTTTAGTAGTAATAAGAGAACACAAAATGTTAGAATTATGTGTTGGATTTTTAGCTCTAGATGTTTCTTTTTCCTTATATCTTATTGATTGTTGATCTATATGTAGTATGAAGTATGAACAATGGATGTTTCTTATTCCTTCTTGTTTGGATCAGTTTTTATTTTTTTTTCTCAATAATCAACTTTGGCTTGATGATAATGGAATTTGGAATGGTATTAAGAAGGTCATGAGTTCCAATCATAATTAAGGATTTGAAGCCAAAATTAACACTCTTTTCCCCTCAAAAAAATGTGTTCATGTCTAGGGTGTAAATGAACCGAGCCAAGCTCCAACCTGTCAAACTTGAAGCTCGGCTTGAAACTCAACGAATTTGAAAATTTTAGGCTCGAGCGGAGACTTTATTAGAGATTCGAGTTACTCTCAAAAAATTTTAAGTTTGAGCTCAATGCTCCAATAAGTTTAAAACATTATATATTTAAATATATATAAGGCTCGATCAGGCTCGACGAGCTTTCAAACTGAACATCATTAAGTTCGAGATTTGATCCGAACTTATTTGAACTTTTTTTGGGTCGAGTTCGAACAGCTTGTGAGCTAGTTCGGATCATTTACATCATTCCTTATGCTATTTAAGGATTTTTTTTTTTGGAGAAAATAAACATTAAAATTTCCTTCCTCAAATTCCAATTAATGCAAATAGCCAATAGAATTTCTCCTAGAATAAAAGACTTGAAATAGTTGTATCTTCAAAGTTGCTACCTATACCCAGTAGTAGACATTGAGACTATACCCAGTAGGACCTGCAATATTCAGACAAGGGTTTCAAGATTGTAAAATTGCAATATGCAGGTTCTGTGAAGTGTTTCCAATTCCTTTCCAGAATCCCAGAAGAATTACAAATGCAAGATAAGGAATATGCAGAGCTGTTAACACCATATATATTCACCACCGATCTCTCTCTGATGCTATAAAGAAAAAAAAAAAAATATTTAGTTTAATATTTTACCAAGATAAGGAAGAGATATGGGTAAGAGAAATGAATAAAGTCCATAATACCAGTAGCAATTAATGGGACAAATGCAGCGCCTAAGTGGGTTTTATATCATGCCACCAGAGCAATCCGGTCAAATATGATTTTCGGATTTTTTTTAAAGTATCATCTAAAACTTGAAAATAACTTGCTTATACCGGATTTACGGTCCCAACTATAAACCAAATCAATGAAAATTGTAATTATTTAAGCAACAAATGGATTGAAGTGAAGCACAGGAACACACAGAAGTGGATGAGCCAGGCACATTCGTGCCTGCTTTAGCTTCCATATTAACCTTATTATCTCCATTTAACAAAATTCCAATCAAAGCATTGAACCATTGATGCAATAGTAATATGAATTACACTCAAAGCTAAATTAGAACCAGGGCACGATCTCTTTCCCCCACCAAATGGGAGAAAATTTAAATTGTTTTGTATCTTAATTTCCTTTTCTTACAAGAATCTCTCGGGGTAGAATTTACTAGGGTTTTCCCAAATCTCTGGATCTCTCATTATTGAATATGCGTTGATTAGAACTGCAGTTTCTTTGGGTATATTAAAACCTCCAATTTTACAATCTTCACTGCATTCTCTTGGCATTAGAGGTGCGAGAGGGTATAGTCTTAGTGTTTCCTTTACGACTGCTTGCAAATAATGGAGATTTGGGATATCTGATTCATGCACTGATCTATTTGTTCCTGTAACTGATTCTATCTCCTCCCTCAGTTTCTTGAATACCTTAGGATGGTTGATCAGCTCAGCCATAATCCATTGCATGGTAGCTGCTGAAGTGACGGTCCCTCCTATGAAGAGATCCTGATACAACCAAAAATGAATCATTTCTTTTATATATATAGCTGCTGAAGTGACGGTCCCCTCCTATGAAGAGATCCTGATACAACCAAAAATGAATCATTTCTTTTTATATATATATATATATATATGATATATATATATAACAACTAAACATTTAAAAAAAACCTATTTTTTTTATTGGCTATGTGTAATGATACCACCTGTACACCTAATAAACAACTAACATTTAAAAAAAAAACTATTTTTTTTATTGGCTATGTGTATGATACCACCTGTACACTAATTGAAGGCAAGTATTTTCCTTCAGTATGAAGGCTCGAACTCAATACCTCTGATTAAGAGATAACCACATTAAAACTTTCGTTGCGGTACATAATTCTGATTTTTTTATAATTATTGACGCTTTTGTTTTAGGGGTGTATTTATATATGGATATTTCTTCAGATCAAATTTCTTCATCAATATATATATATTATTTTTTTTCTTCTAAATATATGGTCAGAAATACCTTTATTTGAACAAAAACATGATTTATCATTAGTTTGATGTATAGGTGGATCTATACACCAAATGTAGATAAGTCTTTGTCATTAGTTTAATATATAAGTGGATCCATACACTAAATGTAAGTAAGTCTTTTCCGTATAGATTCTTTTTAAAACACTCGAAGGAACCTTTTTGGGCTTGTCTTATCCATATTAGTCAAGTAGACTTTGAATACTATACGGTTAAAACTAATAAAAAAAAGATCAAGATTACGTGCCGTAACGAAGGCTTTAAAGTGGTTCTTGCTTATTTTGAATTCTGCATATTTATCTTGACACACTTGTAGTAGAATATCCATTAAATCTTTAACCTCTTTGTCATCACCATTATCTTAGCTCTGTCTTCATGCTCTTTCAAAATCTTATCCAACAACTCATCCTCCTTTCTAGGTATATCCTTTAACTGTTTCCTATTCAACCAAAAACCTAATTTTTTGAGAGGACCTAAGACAGTAGCAACAGCCAACTTTCCAACCAACTCAATTGACCCTAGAACAAGCTCTCTACACCACTCTGCTTCATCGTTTTCTTCCGAATACCTTGTGCTCATTACCATTCTGCAAATAGTATTATTCGTTAGCTTCATTAGCTCATTACCCAAATCAATATTCTCATTTCTATAAGCTTTCTCCAAGAATTTTTTCAAGAAACGTCTTTGTATTTCTTCGTTTCGAACTCCAATAGATCTTTCGACTTGGCGAGTTCCAAGTAATTCTGTTACGCATAGTTTCTTCATGAATCTCCAGTAGTCTCGATAGGGAGCAGCCATGATGCCGTAATCTCCAAATAGTAACCCATCAACAAATGGTGACTTCGGCCTACTTTCAAAAACAACATCGTTTCTTTTGAAAATCTCAGCGGCAAAAGAAGCTGATGAGACAAGAAGGAGAGGACGAGAGCCGAGTCGGAGATAGAGGAGAGGGCCATATTTAGATGAGAGAAATGGGAAGCATTTGGTTACCACTGGACTAAGAAGGTGAAGGTGGCCAATGAATAGAAGTGCCGGCGGACTTGGAGGAAGATGAAGGGTTGGTTGGGTTATCTTCTTGAACAAGTTTTGAAGAAGGGTTGAGATTAGCCAAAGAAAGAGGGGTATTATCCAATTGTATTGGATATCACCCATGCTTACCATTTTTCGACTATAGAGGCTACTCGGTGGAATGAGATTACTGCATATAAAATAAACTGCTAAACGCACATTTATAACTAGGAAAAACTTAACTATTCCACCAAACCATATACCAAATCTATAAAAAATACGTTATCGACGGTGACAAGAATATTTACTGATCATTCACTAAAATAATAATAATAATAATAAATTTTAAAAAAAATTTTCATTGATTGGTTTGGTGTCTGGGACAAGTCTTATCATTTATAACTTAGCAACAGATTCAAGTTCGAATTATTTTGTCCTAATATTAAAAAAAAAAAATCAAATTTAAAAATAAAACAAACCACTAAAGCTTGAGGTTAAAAAAAAAAAATAATCAAGTTTGAAGATGCTTAAAATTTTTAACTAAAAGTCTTAGATGACATGTTTAGAAAATTAAGATAGTATTAATTATTTTATTCTAATTTTATCTTTATCTATATATCTCTATGAAATTTTACCTCTCCTAATTATCAAGAATTATTTTAAAAGGTAATTTAATCAATTATATTTTTTTAGTATTAAGCCGATTTAATTATTTTCTTAATTTCTTTTAAAAAATTAAAAGGTACCAAACAGAGATAATATGTAGAAGCCAACAAAATTAATAATTAGCTAACTATAGCAAATAAATTATTAGGTATGTATTAACTTATCTTATTAATTTGTAGAAGTCAACAAAATTAGCTAACAGAAATAAATTCTTGTGAGTAATATTCTACGTATTAACTTATTTAAATACACAAGGCAAGACAAATAAATGATTAATAGACGAATTGGTGGATCCAACTATGGTAAAATTAGGAACCAGAGCTCTTTATTTTCTACCTACTTTTTAGTCTTAAGAACGTTAATTTTAAGAATGAGTGATTGTTCTTCTTTGATCCTTATTGCCTATCTTGAGAGCAGACGACTAATGTGTTCCACTTATTCATTGCAAAAGAGAATGAAAAATCTTAATTTGATCTTCAAAATCTTTTCTGTTGGAGAGTTAGTAACGAATGGAAGATATGCAAAGTATTCCAGAAATTTTTCATTTTTATTAATTGACAGAAACTCAAGTCATTTAGTAAAATGAAGAAGATAATACAAGTTCGATATTTGAAAAACGCATTTGCAAAAGGTTACTTTACGACCTGAGGGAATTACACGTCCTGATATAAAAAAGAAACTCTTAAATCTAATTACTTATTATTATTGGTTAAATACCAAAACACACAATGTGCACATACAGATTAGGAGCAAGACTTATTCCTCGCAAAATTAGGACAGATCTAATGACTTTGAATGACACTTGGTTCAATAGTACATCCTCATCAAATGTCATGGACTAAAAATAAAAGAAAAGGAACATAAAGCTATATGACACATAAAAGTCCTTCATATGTTGGATGCTTATGGGCTAAATCATATGAATAGTCACCTAATTTTGCACTAAATTAGTTCAGATAATTTCAATTTGTCATTTTTTCTAATTATAATAGTAATATGACAGTAAAAATTATATTTATTGAAAAAAAAAATCATGATTGCAAAGGAATATAAAAAAGAAAGGGAAACAATGCTAGAAAATATAAATGATAGAGTGAAATTTTTTTTTCTCTTTTATTTTTTTAAAACTTGTTTTAAAAAAATATTATTTATTAAATAAATTAATAGGCAGATTCCAAATTGATGTATTAGGAGAAAATATGAATTTTTAAAATAAAATATTTTATTTTTATTATCATGTTGAATATTTCAATGGTGGTACGCGAATGACCTCTCATTAAAACAAATGTTAAAATTTTGTGAGTAAAAATGACAAATTAAAATTATATAATCTTACGAAATTAAATATGAAGTTAGGTGACTATTAGTATCATTTATCCTCCTTAGTTGGTCTAAGCCCTATTTGACATCAATGTTTGAAGCAGTGTTTTAATTAGGTTAAAACACTATCTTCATTAATTATAAATTTTGGTGATTTAATATCTATTCTAGCGTTTAGAGTTTGAGGCAATGTTTCATGGAACGTTATCTTCGTTAACAATTAACGTTTTATGAACTTTTTATGACATCACTTATCTTTACTTTGTTCTCCACTTTCATACTTTTTTTATCATTTTTTATTAAACAACTAATGAAACAATTATTTTTATTGAATATTTTTATTCTAAACTACTATATAAACATAACTAACTACTGACAGTTAATATCTAACAAATAACCACTAGTAAAACAACTTACAATTGTTAAAACAACTAACAACTATCAGAACTGCTAGTAAAACAAATGATAATTATTAAAATAGCTATCAGCTATTAGAACAATTAAGATTGTCAAACAAACCCTAGTCTCTTATTGGCTCCTCCAAGATTCTACAAATATCGTTTATTCTGATTTATAACGTGCTTATAGTTGAGTTTTCCCTTATTTTACCAAAAAAAAAAAAAAAAAAAAACAAACAAACCCTAGTTCTCTTATTGGCTCCTCCAAGATTCTACAATATCGTTTATTCTGATTTATAACGTGCTTATAGTTTGAGTTTTCCCTTATTTTTACCAAAAAAAAAAAAAAAAAAAAATCAGTCGGCATCTACTTACACACATAATAAAAAAAAAAAAAAAAAAAAAATCAGTCGGCATCTACTTACACACATATACTTCTTAAAAAATTTATTTAACATTTAAAGTAAGATTTATATATAAATATAGAAAGAAAATTTCCACATGATTTAGTAAAAAAAATCTTGATAATTGCTAAGAAGACTAGAGACAAAGTTTGGAAGTCAGTGAGAATCATTCCACATGATTTAGGGTTTTTTTTTTTTGTTCTTCTTCTTTTGTCTGATATAGTTCAATTTTATGATAACATCAATCTTCACACCATATTCTAAGCTCTAAAGTATAAACAGTATGTTAATGACTAAAATAATATCATCGTTTTGTACTTAATCAAACTTAATAAGTATAATTTATTTCAGGAGTCAATTATTGAATCTTTTCTTCTTCTTCTTCTAATTGATTACACTCCGCCTTGGCTATCGCCCCTTTTTCATCGTGTCATCAGCATCATTTGGGCTGAGATCTTCAAAACTAACGATCTCAACTTCTCAGCCAGACCCCAAACTAGTACTTTTGAAAATGTGCTTGGAAACTCAAGCTTCGTTACAGCTCCTTATGGAGATTACTGGAGATTTATGAAGAAACTTTGCCTTACAGAATTGCTTGGAGCCCGACAGCTCGAAAGATCTTATGGTGTTCGACGCGAAGAACTCATGCGTTTTTTGCATGATCTAATACAGAAAGCTTATAAAAAGGAGAAATTTGATTTGGGTCATGAGCTATTGAGGCTAACAAACAATACCATATGCAGAATGTTAATGAGCACAAGGTGTTCAAAGGAAGACGATGAGGCTCGAAGATGTAGAGAGCTAGTGGTACGATCAGTTAATCTAGTAGGAAAATTAACTATAGCTACCATGTTGGGTCCTTTTAAAAAATTAGGTTTTTGGTTATTTAGAAAACAAGTAAAGGATATAACTGGAGGATATGATGAGTTGCTGGAGAAAATCTTGAAGGAGCATGAAGAGAGCTATGGTGGATGGTTTTGACAGAGAGGATAAAGATTTGATGGATAGTCTCTTACAAGTATATAAAGATAAAGATGCAGAATTTAAGATAAGCAGGAATCACATGAAGATCTTCTTTCACGTATGCTCTAAAGATAATTACCGAATTGGAAATTTTCCAATTTTTTACCTAATTAAGCTCTGATGGTTCATGGAGCAATCTCATTGCAGGAACTCTTCATTGCAGGGACTGACACTTCAGCACACACCATGGCTTGGGCAATGGCGGAGCTCATGAACCATCCTAATGTATTCAGGAAACTAAGAGAGGAAATAGAATCAGTTGTTGGAAAAAAGAGACTAGTGGAAGAGTCAGATATCCAAAATCTTCATTATTTACAAGCAGTAGTAAAGGAAACTTTGAGGTTATACGCCCAGTAGGACCTGCAATAATCAGACAAGGATTTGAAGATTGTAAAATTGGAGGATTTGACATACCCAAAAACACTACATTAGTAATCAATGTATATTCCATAATGAGGGATCCGAAACTGTGGGAAAATCCTAATGACTTCTACCCAGAAAGATTCTTGCAAGAAAAAGAAACTAAAAAGCAAAATAATTTCAGTTTTGTTCCATTTGGAGGGGGAAGAAGAACGTGCCCTGGTTCAAATTTAGCTTTAAGTATGGTTAGCATTAGCATAGCATCCATGGTTCAATGCTTTGATTGGAAGGTTGATGCTGGGAAGGTTAATTGGGAAGCTAAACCAGGCTTCATCATGTACTTGGCTCATCCACTTTTGTGTGTTCCTACTGTTCACTTCAATCCATTGTAGCCTATCTTTAGATCTTATAAATAAAAATTGAAAATTTAAATGTTCTATGCTCAATGAATATTTTTTTTGCTGGGAATTTTCAAAGAAAACATGTCGTAAGTCTCCATTTGTATTAAGCATTTGTCTATTTGAAGAACCGAAGCCGAATTGATCAAAGAAATTAATTTTTTTAGAAAAGAGAAATCAAGTTTTTTATATGAATATTTGGAAATTGAAATTAAAATTAAATTTTCATTTACCATAAAGTTGATGAACGTCTATCTCTTGAAAAGCTTTAGTAAATATTTATCCTTTGATGTGTTAAAAATTTTCCAAATGTAAATTTTGTGAAATTGTAACATTATAAGAACTTAAAAATAATCACTAAGCACTTAGGTTTTTTTACCTAACATTCATAGGATAGGTTGGGGATAAGTTCTATGCTCAATCACTAGATTATGTAGTGTTCGGCTCTTTGGGCAGTTAATCAAATTTAATTAATAGTTGTATTAATAATTTTGTCTTACAAAACTTACTTTTAACACGAAACGACCTAAGCTATTTTAGTTCGTTGCCTTTCCTCACATCCATTTATTTGCTAACTAATTTCGTTGACTTTTACAAATTTAATTAGATAAGTTACTATTCTTAGCCGATGATATCTCCACAGATCATTCCTTCTCCACAGATCATTCCTCTTGCAAACCGTGTGCCACCCCAGTCGATCTATCATCAAAACTGAGTGCTTCTGATGGACCTCTATTCCATGATCCAACATTATACCGCAGTCTTGCTGGCGCATTACAGTATCTCACATTCACACGCCCAGATACTTGCTGGGCGCATTACAGTATCTCACATTCACACGCCCGATATTATCATATGCCTGTTCAAGCAAATATGGCCTCTTCAATGCATGAAACCGCGGGATCCCCACTATGCCTTTCTCAAAAAGAATAATCCGATATTTACAAGGCACAGTTTTGACTAACGGTAATAAAGAATTGGCAAGAAACAAATACACATACCTTGGTAGCATAGTTAGACGCAGATTGGGGTGGGATGCCCAGACTCCAGAAGATCAACTAGTGGCTACTGTGTTTTTTGCTTGGTGAAAATTGATTTTCATGGTCTTCACTTCAAAACGGCAAGCCTACTTATCTCACATCTAGTGCGAGGCAGAATATAAGAGGAAGTAGCCAACAATGCTGTTGCAAGAGACCACCTGGCTTTTCGGCAAAAAAATTTACTTCTGAAAATTACACCTCCCCACTTCAGCAGGCCTCCGTCAATATACTTAATGACAATGTTTCCGCAGTATATATTCTGACAATCCTAATCCAGCATCAATTGCAACAAAACAAATTGAGATCGACAATACACTTTGTAAGGGAGAAAGTTCGAAAATAGGGCCACATTCCCTACACTTTGTAAGGGAGAAAGTTCGAATAGGCCACATTCGGGTCTCACATGTCCCATCTGCTTTTCAATATGC
This sequence comes from Jatropha curcas, assembly GCF_014843425.1. The sequence goes on along the minus strand of NW_023591572.1, from coordinate 168,228 downwards.
TGACATCTTCACCAAAGGCCTATCTCGACAGTTGTTCTAGTCATTTCGATCCAGTTTGAGCGTCTGTCCTCCGCCCGCTCAAACTGCGGGGGAGTCTTAGCCGATGATATCTCCACAGATCATTCCTCTGATTTAGGAATAGATTACAATTAATTTCCTATAATTAATCTCTGTAATTCCTTTCCATATTATGTTTGTATTCTCCCTATTTAAAGGGTCTTGTACATCAATACAAATCATCAAGAATTCCAAATCCTCAAACCCTTTCAATTATATCCTATTTCTGTTTTATAATACTTGTCATATTTAGAATTTCACATTTTTTAAGAAAACCATTTAATGCGTCTAAGTTACAATAAATTATTGAGTAAATTGACTATATTATTTTTAATTTAATATTAATTCTCCAAGGAAACTATTAAATTGAAGTAATAATTTTTGGTCATATGCAAAAGGTAAACATGAAAAAAACAGTTATTACTTCTTGAAACCACAAATGCGACAAGTATTTTAGAATAAGTTATTTTCTCAATTGTGACAAGTATTATGGAACAAAGGTAGTAAAATATTAATCGCAAGAATTTATTTCCGTTAGCCTAATTTTGTTGACTTCTACAAATTAATAAGGTAAGTTAATACATGCCTAATAATTTATTTGCTATAGTTAGATAATTACTAATTTTGACTTCTACATATATGGACATACCACCTTCGTCTTGTTAATTTTGGTACTATTTAACGTTTCATAGAAATTAAAAAAAAATTAAATCACCTTCATAAAAAAACAAATTGTAATCGATTAAATTATCACCTTTTAAAATAATTCTTTATAATTATGAGAGATAAAATTTAATAAAGATATCTAGACAAATTAAGATAAAATTAGAATAAAATAATTAATATTATCTTAATTTTTTAAAAGTGTCATCTAAAACTTTTAGTTAAAAATTTCAAGCATCTTCAAACTTTAAATTTTTGAATTGGTTTATTTTACTTTTTAATTTTATTTTTTAGCATTAGAAAAAATAATCCGAACTTGAATCTATTACTAAATTATAAATTATAAATGATAAGGCTTCTCTGGCGCGTCAAATCTATTAATGAAGGGTTCTTTTAAAATTTATTACTACTGTTGTTTTTTTTAACGAATAATAAAAAAGTTACAATCAAGAACGTATTTTTTCTAGTTATAAACGTGCGTTTAGTTTATTTTTTATATGTTCTAATCTCATTCCACTGAGTAGTATCCATAGTCGAAAAATGGCAAGCATTGGTGATATCCAATACTACTGGATGATACCCATTTTTCTTTGGCTAATCTCAATCCTTCTTCTAAACTTGCTCAAGAAGGTAACCCAACCAACCCTTGACCTTCCTCCAAGTCCGCCGGGACTTCCATTCATTGGCCACCTTCACTTTCTCAGTCCGGTGGTAACCAAATGCTTCTCATTTCTCTCATCTAAATATGGCCCTCTCCTCTATCTCCGATTCGGCTCTCGTCCTGCCCTTCTTTCTAAATATGGCCCTCTCCTCTATCTCCGATTCGGCTCTCGTCCTGCCCTTCTTGTCTCGTCGGCTTCTTTTGCAACTGAGATTTTCAAAAGAAACGATGTTATTTTTTCAAATAGGCCGAAGACACCATTTGATGATAGGTTAATATTTGGAGAATACGGCATTCTGAATTGTCCCTATGGAGACTACTGGAGATTCATGAGGAAACTATGCGTAACAGAATTAGTTGGAATTCGCCAAGTCGAAAGATTTATTGACGTTCGAAACGAAGAAATACAAAAACGTTTCTTGAAAAAACTGTTACAGAAAGCTCATAGAATTGAGTATCTTGATTTGGGTAAGGAGCTAATGAAGCTAACGAATAATATTATATGCAGAATGGTAATGGGCACAAGTTGTTCCAAGGAAGATGATGAAGCAGAAAGGTGTAGAGAGATTGTTCAAGGGGCAATTGATTTGGTTGGAAAGTTGACTGTTGCTACTACGTTAGGTCCTCTTAAAAAATTAGGTTTTTGGTTGAACAGGAAAGAATTAAACGTTATAACTAGAAAGTGCGATGAGTTGTTGGATAAGATTTTGGAAGAGCATGAAGACAGAGCTAAGAGAAATAATGGTGATGACAAAGAAGTTAAAGATTTAATGGATATTCTACTGCAAGTGTGTCAACATCAAGATACAAAATTCAAAATAAGCAAGAACCACATTAAGGCCTTCATTATGGTATATAATACTGATCTTTTTATAATTATTGACACCCAGATAAAATCTCTTCATCAGTTATAAATTTCTGAAATGTTCCATTTTTTATTGTGTCAGGATCTCTTCCTAGCAGGGACTGATACTTCAGCAGCTACCATGCAATGGATAATGGCTGAGCTGTGCAACCATCCTATGGTATTCAAGAAACTGAGGGAGGAGATAAAATCAGTTATAGGAACACATAGATTAGTGCAAGAATCAGATATCCCAAATCTCCATTATTTGCAAGCAGTGGTAACGGAAACACTAAGACTATACCCCCAAGTACCTATAATGCCAAGAGAATGCCGTGAAGATTGTGAAATTGGAGGTTTTGATATACCGAAAGACACTGCAGTTCTAATCAACGCATATTCAATAATGAGAGATCCAGAGATTTGGGAAAACCCTAATAAATTCTATCCTGAGAGATTCCTGCAAGAAAAGGAAATTAAGATGCAAAACAATTTAAATTTTCTCTCGTTTGGTGCGGGAAGGAGATCATGCCCTGGTTCTCATTTAGCTTTGAGTGTAATTCATATTACTATTGTTGGAGGAAATGGAGGTAATAAGGTTAATCATGGAGCTAAGAGGCTTGCTTTCTTGGCCTGGCGTGTTCCTGTGCTTCACTTCAACCCATTTCCTGCTTAATCTTTTCAGCCCAGTAGTAACCAAATGCCTCCATAATGTCTCATCTAAATATGGCCCTCTCCTCCATCTCCGCCTTGGCTGTCGCCCCTTTTTCATCGTGTCATCAGCATCATTTGCGGCTGAGATCTTCAAAACTAACGATCTCAACTTCTCAGCCAGACCCCAAACTAGTACTTTTGGAAATGTGCTTGGAAACTCAAGCTTCGTTACAGCTCCTTATGGAGATTACTGGAGATTTAGAATCAGTTGTTGGAAGAAAGAGACTAGTGGAAGAGTTAGATATCCAAAAACACTACATTAGTAATCAATGTATATTCGATAATGAGGGATCCGAAACTGTGGGAAAATCCTAATGACTTCTACCCAGAAAGATTCTTGCAAGAAAGAGAAACTAAAAAGCAAAATAATTTCAGTTTTGTTCCATTTGGAGGGGGAAGATGAATGTGCCCTGGTTCAAATTTAGCTTTAAATATGGTTAGCATTAGTATAGCATCCATGGTTCAATGCTTTGATTGGAAGGTTGATGCTGGAAAGGTTAATTTGGAAGCTAAACCAGGCTTCATCATGTACTTGGCTCATCCACTTTTGTGTGTTCCTACTGTTCACTTCAATCCATTGTAGCCTATCTTTAGATCTTGTAAATAAAAATGAATATTTTCTTTGCTGGGAATTTTCAAAGAAAACATGTCGTAAGTCTCCATTTGTATCAAGCATTTGTCTATTTGAAGAACCGACGCGGAATTGATCAAAGAAATTAAATTTTTTAGAAAAGAGAAATCAAGTTTTTTATATGGATATTTGGAAATTGAAATTAAAATTAAATTTTCATTTACCATAAAGTTGATGAACGTCTATCTCTTGAAAAGCTTTAGTAAATATTTATCCATTGATGTGTTAAAAAATTTCCAAAATGTAAATTTTGTGAAATTGTAACATTATAAGAAATTAAAAATAATCACTAAGCACTCTGGTTTTTTTCACTTAACATTCATAGGATAGGTTGGTGATGTTTTTTGGTAAGTCCAATGGCTTGGGTCTAGTTGCCTTTGAATGTTAAATTTTCCTTGGATATATTAAAAATTAATAAAATATATTATTTGCTATAAAAAAAAAAAACCAAACACTCATGTTTTGATTTTGCGTGACTCTATTGTTGTAGCTCGACCGTATTATTCTCTATAGCTTTTTGCTCTCTTTATTTGCCAAAAAAAATAATAAGCACTAAATAATATGTTTTGTAGTCGATAAAGCTATGTTCGGTATAATTTTTTAAGGTAGTTTTTAAAATTTTGACCAGTTAAAATATTAGTGTTCGGTAATATAATATTTGAACTAGATTGTATAGTGTTCGGCTCTTGTTCGGCTCTTAGGGCAGTTAATCAAATTTAATTAATAATTAGAGCTTTATTTATCATTCATTTGATGGTGAGAGGCGAATTGAAAGTTAAGCAGTGGTAATTCTAAAGATTCCCCGGGAGACTTCAGGTAAAGCTTAACGTAATAGATAAGAAGCGTTCTTCTTTCTTCTATAGCTTGGCAGGAGATTAATTAACCGAGATTCAGAAGCGAAAATTTCACCTCGACCGTCAATAGGTTTAGCCAAAGCATTTATAACACGACCCAAATAAGCCTTACTCACCGGTATCTGAGCAATTCTTCCTGTTGCTTTTACGGAGCATTAGCGAGCGGTATTGTATTAATAATTTTATCTTATAAAACTTATTTTTAACGTGAAATGACCTAAGCCATTTTGGTTCATTGACTTTCCTCATTATATGTCATTTACTCAATTTATATTTACCTAATCACGTACTTCTTGCACTTCCATTTATTTGCTAACTAATTTCGTTGACTTTTACAAATTTAATTAGATAAGTTAATACATACCATTTCTGTTCCATCGTACTTGTCACATTTGGAATTTCACATTTCTTAAGCAAATTATTTAATATGTCTAAGTTACAATAAATTATTAAGTGAATTGACTATATTATCTTTAATTTAATATTAATTCTCGAAGAAAACCATTAAATTGAAGTAATAATTATTGATCATATGCAAAGGTTAAACATGGAAAAAACATTTATTACTCCTTGAAATTACAAATGTGACAAGTATTTTGAAATAAGTTATTTTCTTAAATGTAGTAAGTATTATAAAACAGAGTTAGTAAAATATTACTCGCAAGAATTTATTTGCGTTAGCCTAATTTTGTTGACTTCTACAAATTAATAAGATAGGAGAATACATACCTAATAATTTATTTGTTTTAGTTAGATAATTACTAAGTTTGTTGACTTCTACATATATGTACATACCACTTTCGTTTCTTAACTTTGGTACTATTTAACTTTCATAAAAATTAAAAAAAATAATTAAATCACCTTAATAAAAAAAAACAAATTGTAATTGATTAAATTACCACCGTTTAAAATAATTCTTTATACTTATGAGAGATAAAATTTAATAAAAATATCTCGACAAATTAAGATAAAATTAGAATAAAATAATTAATATTATTTTAATTTTTTAAAAGTCTCATCTAAAAATTTTTGTTAAAAATTTCAAGCATCTTCAAACTTTAAATTTTTTAATCTCAATCTTTAGTGGTTTATTTTACTTTTTAATTTGATTTTTTTAGCATTAGGAAAAATAATCCGAACTTGAATTTATTACTAGATTATAAAGGATAAGATTTGTCTGGCGCATCAAATCCATCAACAAAGGTTCTTTTAAAATTTATTACTACTGTTATTTTTTTTAGCAAATGATAAAAAAGTTACAATCAAGAACGGATTTTTTCTAGTTATAAATGTGCGTTTGGTTTATTTTTTATATGCACTAATCTCATTACACTGAGTAGTCTCCATAGTCCAAAAATGGCAAGTATTGGTAATATCCAAAACTACTGGATCATACCCATTTTTCTTTGGCTAATCTCAATCCTTCTTCTAAACCTGCTCAAGAAGATAACCCAACCAACCCTTCACCTTCCTCCAAGTCCGCCGGGACTTCCATTCATTGGCCACCTTCACTTTCTCAGTCCAGTGGTAACCAAATGCTTCTCATTCCTCTCATCTAAATATGGCCCTCTCCTCTATCTCCGATTCGGCTCTCGTCCTGCCATTCTTGTCTCGTCGGCTTCTTTTGCAACTGAGATTTTCAAAAGAAACGATGTTATTTTTTCAAATAGGCCGAAGACACCATTTGATGATAGGTTAATATTTGGAGAATACGGCATTCTGAATTGTCCCTATGGAGACTACTGGAGATCCATGAGGAAACTATGCGTAACAGAATTACTTGGAATTCGCCAAGTCGAAAGATTTATTGACGTTCGAAACGAAGAAATACAAAAACGTTTCTTGAAAAAACTGTTAGAGAAAGCTCATAGAAATGAGAATCTTGATTTGGGTAAGGAGCTAATGAAGCTAACGAATAATATTATATGCAGAATGGTAATGGGAACAAGGTGTTCCGAGGAAGATGATGAAGCAGAAAGGTGTAGAGAGCTTGTTCATGGGGCATTTGATTTGGCTGGAAAGTTGGCTGTTGCTACTATGTTAGGTCCTCTTAAAAAATTAGGTTTTTGGTTGAACAGGAAAGAATTAAGCGATATAACTAGAAAGTGCGATGAGTTGTTGGATAAGATTTTGGAAGAGCATGAAGACAGAGCTAAGAGAAATAATGGTGATGACAAAGAAGTTAAAGATTTATTGGATATTCTACTGCAAGTGTGTCAAGATAAAGATACAAAATTCAAAATAAGCAAGAACCACATTAAGGCCTTCATTATGGTATATAATACTGATCTTTTTATAATTATTGACACCCAGATAAAATCTCTTCATCAGTTATAACTAAGCATATACTGCAGTTCTAATCAACGCATATTCAATAATGAGAGATCCAGAGATTTGGGAAAACCCTAATAAATTCTATCCTGAGAGATTCCTGCAAGAAAAGGAAATTAAGATGCAAAACAAATTAAATTTTCTCTCGTTTGGTGCGGGAAGGAGATCATGCCCTGGTTCTCATTTAGCTTCGAGTGTAATTCATATTACTATTGCATCAATGGTTCAATGCTTTGATTGGAAATTTGTTGGAGATGGAAATGGAGGTAATAAGGTTAATATGGAAGCTAAAGCAGGCATGACTTTGCCTGGCACATCCACTTCTGTGTGTTCCTGTGCTTCACTTCAACCCATTTCTTTCTTAAATAATATATGTATCTTAAGAAAAATAATCCACTAATGTTGCTGTTATAGCTGTTTTATGATAAATAAACTGAGGTTACAGAGTTTTGCTTCTTGTTTATCAGTTCATTTGAGACATAAAATGTGAATATATATATATCCATGGTAAGAAAAATAATCGACTAATGTTGCTGTTATAGTTGTTTTATGATAAATAAAACGAGGTTACAGAGTGTCGCTTCCTGTTTATCACTTCATTTAAGACAGAAAAAGGTGAAAACGCAGTGGAACAGAATGCCTTTGATAAAAAAAATTAATCATTAATTAAATTTTGTATACTAAGCAAAACATAATAATGATTTAATTTGATGTATCAAATTTATCATGACTTGCCTTGTAAAATAAATAATTTTTACATTCAAATAAATATAATCACCATCTAATCACTAATTTTAAAATTGCTTAATTAAAGATTAAAAAAAGTAAGATATGTGATCCATTAAAAACCATTCAATCTACTGACTTTCTATTATTATTCTTACTATTATTACTATTATTGATTAAATATACCGAAATCTACTTGAAAATGTTAAGTGATACCATCCTTTAATTATTCTGATATTTAAAGAAAATTAGACTTAAACATTACAAAGCGAAAGAAATCAATATATTTTTATTAATTTAACTTTATTATAATTCAAAATCGAAAACTCTAAATTGTGAATATGAATCTAATACCACTAAATTGATTATCACCAAGAGATAAGCACCCATAGAAGTGGTGGGAGTGCTTTAATAAGTTTGATTCTTTGATGCAATCTTACGAAAATATTTCTTTCACTCATGTTTTAAGTGAAAGAGAATTTTTTTGCAGATAGTTTGGCAAAAATGGGTGTGGATGCTACAATTTCTTTGGTAGCTTGGATATAATGGTTTGGATTAGAATGAATAATTCTATCTCTTAATTATCAATTTGAGATTCTTAATTATCAGTTTGATGCTAAGTTTTTCCTGAATTTAAATTAATAAAATAAATTCATTTTACGGATAAAAAAGAATTGATTGTCACGAACTAAATAGTAAGTTCTATAAGTTCTACAGTATTGCATTTACCAATAAAGTTGCAGCACCAAGTTTAGTCATAACGTGCAAGTTTTAATTCTATATATGCCTTTCTCACATTTTCTGATATGACACAAACAACCAAATCCCAACATCAACGATATTAGTTGTAAGCTTACAACATTATATAATTTTTTTTTATGAGCAACGAAAAAAATTTATTAGAATCGAACATACTAAGAAAAGTTCAGTATTCTCAGAATCTACCCCAAATTAATAGGCTTTCTCAATACACCTATAACTTGTCTGAAAATGTTAAACAAAAACCTGACAATGACCTCTCCTTCTCTTTAGCTAAGAAAAAGATATTTAAAATATCTCAAAAAAATTCACCTAAAATAATTAACAAACGAACGTCAACTTCCTCTAATTGGTTAATCGTAATAAAAAATCATATTAATCATATATAAAGATTATAACTCACGTAATAATCTCCATAAAATGTACTTTACGCAATATTAATATTGTCTTAATCATCTTATTTCTTAGTTAAAAGAATTTTCGAGCCAGTTTAGGTATAGGTTTGATATCTCATTACACAATAATTAATATTTTAAACTTGAATCTTTGGAGGTGTAATATATATAATATATTTAGATTCTTTTTTATTACCTACTGCGAAGTCTTAATGCAAAGCCAGTACGCTATTCTAATTGTTTAAGTTGCCCTAATTCCTCAACTTCTACAAATTGTTTTGCTGAATAATTAAGCATACATTAATATATAAATTTATGAAATTTGGCTTTTAAGAAGACTTTGGAAACTTATTTTTGTCCATTTAGGAACTACCACACCTTGTCACATGCCAAGAAGGTTACTTGTTGACTGGGAAAAAAGATTTAATTAAATAAGTTAATTTACAGTAATTATAAAGATAATTAGGTTACTTATTATCAAGGGATATTACCTACTGCCCAAACTAAAATTATACAATTTGGTACTACTCCAAAATAAAATTAAACATAGCATTAGACGTTAAGGTAGTGTGTTTATAAAAGGTTAACCCTTTTAACTTTTAGCATTTTAAGAAAAATTACTCAAACTGCTAAACGATAATAGAATAGCTAACAACCACCAAAATAATTAATTTTGCCGAACAGAAGATAGCTAACAGCTACCAAAACAGCTAATTTTGCCTAACAGGCGCTTTATGTTTTTGTAAATAATAATGAAATATATTGAAATAGAGTTAAATATATAGAATATGTATATTCTATAACTAGGATCGAATTAGTCTTTTAGAAAAAGAAAATCATGTGGCGAATATATACAAATGACTTGCTAGCTATAGTACAATCAAGAAATCAATTTTCTAGCTAGTTCGAGTATATTTCTCACTCATAAAAAACATAACATTTTCTTGATTGTCTTTTATTTTTATGCCTAACTTCAATTCAAGTAAATATTGACTTTTTTACAAGTTCACGGGTTCACCAAACTAAAATATAAAACCAAAAAAGGGGGAAAAAATAAAAAAAAATGCCCCCAAATCTGAAAAATGTAATTCTTTTTACTCTATATAATGCCCACAAGTAATGCTTAAACCTCTCCAACAAAAACAAAAATGGAGTTGTTCTTTCTTATTGCCTTAACCATTTTCATTGTCCTTGTTACTTTTCCAATTCTAGCTCTATTGTCTCATAAGCTACCCAATGTCTCTCTTCTCCCACCAGGCAAGACAGGCTTACCGTACGTCGGAGAAAGCTTGGAATTTCTCTCTACAGGCCGAAAAGGTCATCCTGAAAAGTTCATATTAGAGAGAATGACCAAATACTCCTGTCAAATTTTCAGAACTTCCATTCTTGGTGAACAAACTGCTATTCTCTGTGGTCCACAAGGCAATAAGTTCTTGTTTTCCAATGAAAACAAGCTTGTAACTGCCTGGTGGCCGAAATCAGTCCTGAAACTTTTCCCTTCGTCGCAACAAAGTACGATTTCAGCAGAAGGAATTAGGATTAGAAAAATGTTACCCATGTTTCTCAAACCCGAGGCGTTACAGAGATACATTGGTGTAATGGACTCTATAGCTCGAGAACACTTTCAGGATAAATGGGAAGGTAAGGAAAAATTGAAAGTATATCCACTTGTAAAATTATATACTTTTACAGTTGCTTGTAAAGTGTTTTTGAGTTTGGAGGACAAAGAACAGGTTGCCAAGTTCGCAACTCCTTTCAATGATATGGCGTCAGGTATCATTTCTATTCCAGTAGATCTTCCTGGAACGTCTTTCCATCGCGGAATGAAGGCCTCGAAGGTTATAAGGAAGGAAATGTTGGGTATGATTGAACGAAGAAGAAAGGAGATTGCGGAAAATAAAGCGTCTCCAATGCAAGATATTTTGTCACATATGTTAGTAGCTACTGATGAAGATGGAAAGCGTTTGGGAGATATTGGAATTGCTGATAAGATTATTTCTTTGCTTATTGGTGGCCATGACACTGCAAGTGCTTCCATTACTTTTGTGGTTAAGGTTCTTTCAGAGCTTCCTGAAATCTACAAGAAAGTTTTGAAAGGTACATATGACCTGAAATTATTAAAAAAAGATTCTAGTTTGGCCTCTTTAACTTTTCAAAAAGTTATATTGTATATGTATTTTCTTACCACATAATGTTCTATCATTCTCTAATTAACAGAGCAAATGGAGATTGCAAATTCAAAAGCACCAGGTGAGTTACTGAACTGGGAAGACATTCAGAAGATGAAATACTCCTGGAATGTAGCCTGTGAAGTAATGAGAATAGCCCCACCTCTACAAGGTTCTTTCAGAGAAGCCTTGTATGACTTCAATTATGCTGGTTTCTCTATTCCAAAGGGTTGGAAAGTAAGCTTAATTATCATAAATTGATCTCAAGTAACATTTTTTTTTTATTATAAATGTTTCTCTTTAAAAGAGAAATTTAACCCTTTCTTCCCTCCAATTTTGTAGCTATATTGGAGTACACATTCAACACATAAGAATCCAGAATATTTTCCAGAGCCTGAAAAGTTTGATCCTTCAAGATTTGAAGGGTCAGGGCCTGCACCTTACACATATGTTCCATTTGGAGGAGGACCAAGAATGTGCCCTGGGAAAGAATATGCAAGATTGGAAATTTTGGTTTTTATACACAACATTGTCAAAAGGTTCAAGTGGGAAAAAATGCTTCCTGATGAGAAAATTATTGTAGATCCCATACCTATGCCAGCAAAAGGGCTTCCAATATACCTTTATCCTCACAAGTTGGAGTGATTTGCCAAATAAAAAAAGAAAGGGAATAGCTTTTCATAATGTAATTTCTGTAAACAATAATTCTTGTAGACAAGCTACAAGGTCTTTTCTATATTTATATAATTATATATGCAAAAATGTTATTAATAATGCTAGATTTGCATTTTCTCCTTCATTCCAATGTAATTAAAAGTGAGTGAATTTTTAATATTAAAGAATGTGAAATTATGACATTTTGTTAGTTTATTACCAGTTAAGCTTACTGTCAGTCTGTCACCTACAATTTAATTTTATTGAATATAAAATTTTTATCAACTTTTCCCATTGGAAATGGAAAACTTATCTGTCTTAATTTTATTGGCTTTTTCCCAACTTGTTTGTTTCTTTTCTTTTGATTTCTCGATCAAACAATCAAAGATTACTTCTGACCATTGTTATTATCAATTTAATTGCATTTTTAAATAGAAAATTAAAATGGATGCATCATCTGGAAAAAAAAAAATGATAAGCTCAAACAATTAACTTTGTTCTTTAATCGTAATTAATTAAAAAACATCATTAAGAAGGTGACTAATTTTCTCTATATATCCGCAATTACATAAGCTTTATATTCAGTTCTTGGAATTTACTGCAACCGTAAGGCCTTCATCCACCAAGAACATCATCATATCCTCTTCAAGAAGTAACTAAGGATGTGGATAATTGGATTGTGTTTTGCATCTTTACTTGTAATATATTGTACCCATTTTTTCTACAAATGGAGAAACCCAAAATGCAAAGGTGTTCTTCCTCCTGGTTCTATGGGTTTGCCTATTATAGGAGAAACTCTTCAATTGATCATTCCAAGTTACTCTTTAGATCACCATCCATTCATCCAAAAAAGAATCCAAAGGTACTACCTTTCTACTTTTCTTTAATGAGTCAACTAAGATTTGGCCGGGTTCAAAAGCACAATCTGATTCATCTTTCTTTCAGATATGGACCCATTTTTCGAACCAATCTCGTCGGTAGACCGGTGATAGTATCAGCTGATCCTGAAGTTAATCAGTACATATTTCAACAAGAAGGGAACTCAGTTGAAATGTGGTATTTAGATGCATATGCAAAAATATTTCAGCTCGATGGTGAATCCAGGTTAAGTGCAGTAGGGAGAGTTCACAAGTACATAAGAAGCATAACTTTGAATAATTTTGGGATTGAAAACCTTAAAGAAAATTTGCTTCCTCAAATACAAGATTTGGTGAACCAAAGCTTACAAAAATGGTCAAATAAAGCTTCTGTTGATGTGAAACAAGCTGCTTCTGTTGTAATATATTTATCATTATATGCCATCATATAGTTATTAGCAAAAACATCCTATTCTGTTTTGTACTAACTATATCACATTTTTTGCAGATGGTTTTCAATCTTACAGCAAAGCAAATGTTTAGTTATGGTGTTGAGAAGAATTCATCAGAGGAGATGACAGAGAAATTCACTGGAATCTTTAACAGTCTTATGTCTTTACCATTGAATATTCCGGGCACAACATATCATAAATGTTTAAAAGTAATCAAAAGAATTAGTCTTTTATACCTTGAATTTCTCAGTATCATCAAATCGGTTTTTGTCTGTCAGGACCGAGAGGCAATGCTAAAAATGTTGAGGGATACACTGAAACAAAGACTTTCTTCACCAGATACGCATCGAGGAGATTTTCTTGATCAAGCCATTGATGATATGGATACCGAGAAGTTTTTGACAGGAGACTGTATTCCTCAACTGATATTTGGAATTCTTCTAGCTGGGTTCGAAACTACAGCAACAACACTAACACTAGCTTTCAAGTTTCTTGCAGAGCATCCTTTAGTGTTAGAGGAGTTGACAGTATGTGGATTGTTTGCTTCTATATTATCAAGTTTTCAATTTTTATGTTCAAATAATTTGATATTTTTATAACAGGCTGAGCATGAAAAAATTCTTAGCAAAAGAGAAAATTTGGAATCCCCACTCACATGGGATGAATACAAGTCCATGACTTTTACCCATCATGTTTGTTCCACAAATTTTCAAAATTTCTCTCCTGATTAACTTTGAATTATACCAATAAAGATATTGATTATGTTTTTTGACAGGTCATTAACGAAACACTTCGATTGGCTAATTTTCTGCCAGGGCTATTGCGAAAAGCATTGAAAGATATTCAAGTCAAAAGTACATAATTTCTTTGAAATGTTGGATATACAATCAAGAATAAGACGTTAAATCTCTGACGCACGGAAACTCCTAGCTATGGGTGTTTCCACATTTTGAAAATGTTTCCTGTATCGTTTTTCTATATAAAATACTGTTTCCCGTATCTGTTTTCTTATAAAAAGTACCGTTTCATGTGTAAAATTATATTTTAAATGTAGTTTCCCGGTATTATTTCTGCATTTTTGACAGATTATACAATTCCAGCTGGTTGGACAATAATGGTTGTCAAGTCTGCAATGCAACTAAACCCTGAAATATACAAGGATCCACTTGCATTCAATCCATGGCGATGGAAGGTGTGTAATTTCATGTTGCAGAACATTAGACCGGCCAAGAAAAGACAATTTATACATTTTTCTGAAAAAAAAATCTGCTGTTCTATTTGTTTTCAGAAGACAAACCTTACGTTTTTTTTTTCTTATGTTAAATGGGTGGTAGGACCTCGACTCTTACACTGTTTCGAAGAATTTCATGCCTTTCGGTGGAGGATCAAGGCAATGTGCAGGAGCAGATTACAGTAAACTATTCATGACCATCTTTCTCTTTTTTTTTTTTTTTTTTTTATTCATATCTTTTTTTTAAATATGAGATTAGTCTTGTTTCGAAATTTGTAATTGTAACTGTCCTTCTTTGTAATGTAACTGAATGTCCTCTGTTAATATAGCTTGTTATAAAACAATCAACAAAACCATTTTAGACACAAACATGGCAACACAATCAAATCTCTGAAATTTTCAGTTCCACCAGAATGACTTAGCCATGTGATCAATTCTAGCATAGAAAAGTAGAAAAGTCCAGGGAGTTGGGATTTAGGTAATCTGTCACATCTTCACAGAAGTACAATTGTCAGAGCACAACTCATTTACTCTATTTATAATATACCTACCTTACTATATAAAGGTGTTTTGTTGAACCTCCCTCTTCCAGTATTTTGTATGTAGAATATAAGTAGGGGAAGAGAAATCTCATACCTGCAATTCAAATTTTAGCTTCTACTTCAACTTTCAGCACCCCTAAAGCTCTGCATTTCACATGGCAAAGTGGCATTTTCTTCTCCTTATGGTTTTCATATCTTTCTCAGGTAACAAGAATCAAACCCATTTTTCACCTTCTTTTTCTACAATAATGTTATTTTTCTCACCATTTACTGAATTTTTTTTTTTTTTTTTTTTTTTTTTTTTTTCTACCATAAAAAAAATCAATTAATGAATATTTTTTTTTTTTTTTTAATTTTCTCTTATTAATTTCGCAGGCACAGAGAGAGAGAGAAGCAACACACGCGAGTCTCAATCTCACCACAACATACAAAAACACCAAATGTTCAGGAATAACACAACTACTTGAGCCGGCGCAGAACTCTTTCAGGCATTAAGGACCTTCTGCCTACATAAAGCGGCGTGGAACTATAATATGCGAACCGGAGTCGTATATGCAATAACAAAAATTGATGTAACACTCTATTTCATCAAGGTAGGTCAGGCCGCTTTTGGGCTCCGTAAACAAGGCTGACAAGTCTGATAGTCTTCACGGCAAAGGGAAAAAAAAATGTGCCACTAGGATGAACTGAGTGGTGGCTCCTGAACTCAATTGTGCTGGGGAAGGTGGTGTATCTCACCAGTTCATTCACCTATAGGCATAAGAAGTTCTACTTTTTTTTTTTTTTTTTTTTTTTTTTTTGCAGGCACTGAAGCCGCAGTCTTTACCCTACAAAACCAATGTAGGATAACCATATGGCCGGGGACTCTTTCAGGAAAAGGACCTTTGCTACTAGGCGGTGGAACTAAATTACGACCGGGTCTATCAATAACAATTGATGTACCTCATCAGTGGTCAGGCCGCTTTTGGGCTCGTACTGGCTGCAGGTTTGATAGTTCCGGCAAGGGAAAATGTGCCACTGGTGACTGTGGTGGCTTGACTCATTGTGCTGGGGCTGGTGGTGTACCACCAGTCACACTAGCTGAGTTCACATTGGATAACCAAAATTTCTATGATGTTAGCCTTGTTGATGGCTACAATATCCCTATTTCCATCTACCCCTACGGTGGCTCTGGTGACTGCAAAAAGGTCGAGTGTTTCTCCAACTTGAATCCCAGATGCCCCAAGGATCTACGTGTGATAACTAACGGTAGGATTGTAGCATGCAAGAGTGCCTGCACAGCATATAATACTCCTGAATACTGTTGCACTGGTGCTTATGGTAACCCTCAGACCTGCAAGCCTACAGGTTTTTCACAGATATTCAAGGCTGCATGTCCTACATATTATAGCTATGCCTATGATGATGCAACAAGCACATTCACATGCAGCAATGCTAATTATATAATTAGGTTTTGTTGAACTATTAAGGCGGTGATTGAGATTCCGATATAACAGGATACATGCATTATTCTTGTTGTTTGAGAACTTCAGTGAAGATGCAGATAAACTGCATTTGAGGCTTTGGCATATTCGGGGAACAACCAAATGCTACTAAATCAATACATTCCATAAACTGTCATGACATGGACAGTATCAGACTGATGTCTTTCTTTATTTTTCACATCGTCTTCTTCTATTCTTTTGGAATAAAACAGCAGTGGGCTTCTAAATTTATTAGTCTTCTATTTTATTAATGCAAGCTAGTTATCTTGTTTGGATGTTCTAATGTCTGCTTCTTCGTGCTGCTCAGACTGCCACTCCAAATCACATGTCTTACAACTACAAAAGGTTCTTTTTGTCAAACACCACAAGCAATCTTAGCCAAGATATCCCATGATTCAGGCTTAGATGTATCTTGGGTTAAAGTGTTAAACATGGGATATTTATTAAGTAGACCATTCGGTACTGTCTTGTGGTCTTCTCGAGTCTTTCTCTGTTCACAGCCCAAAGTAAATCAGATATGTCATATGTCATATATCATATATCCCTAACTATAAGGTCCCAATGACAGAGTAAACAGCAATCACCCATCTTGATGTGACACTAAGTTACTCTGTGTAAGCATGTCTCTTAACAACAACAACAAATAATATTTAGTACTAGCCTCCTTTTAATTTCATTGCTTTCAGCTTCTGCTCTGCTAAACAAACTTTTGCTGAGAGCATTGAAACATGAACAAAAAAAATCAACTAATCAATGCACTTCAAAGTATTCATCAGAAAGAAAAATTATTGAAATCAAAAGTCATTCAGGAGCCAAATTAATATTCTCAATTTTGTACAACGCATGTAATTTCATTTATAATCTAATCAAGAGAACCGTTTTTGTTTAGGCTGTCAACAACTGCTAACTAATTAATCATAAAAAAGAGTTGATTTTGGTTTACAACCATGTAGTTTCATATATATCACAACATTTCAAGTGTGAGCTCGACAAGCCTATGTGCAAATGAGCCAGTAAGTCCTCGCAGAAGAGTGAAAAGTCAATTATCTTATATACGAAACTCCAAAGGTCCCGTACAATTTTCTGCTGCCAAATGAAAAAGTTGAAGCCATGTTATAAGCATGCACAAGCAGGAAATTTTTATTTTTCAAATTAAGCAATTATAGTGTTATTAAAGATATAAACTGCCTATTACCTGACACTCAAACACAAACCCATGAGATGCAGCATGAAAGGATGAAAACTCTATGATCCACCACAACAACCTGAATTCCTTCCTCCCACTGCCATTTCTGGCTCCCGTCCAGGGACAACAATGTTAGTTCCCTTGAGAAGGGAAGCATTCCCTCCAGATTCGTGTTCATTTGCAATAAGGGTCCTCTTGCTGATTATTCGGTAAATCTCTGTCAGGATGGAAAGGAAAGCCGATTCAACATTAGTAGCCTCAAGGGCCGATGTCTCCATAAAGAAAAGGCTTTCCTTTTGGGCAAATTCTTTGGCGTCCTCGGTTGGTACAGCTCGAAGGGTTCCTAGGTCAGACTTGTTACCTACAAGCATGATGACGATGTTACTATCAGCATGCTCCCGTAGTTCCTCTAACCACCTGGCTATATGATCAAATGACTGACGCTTGGTTATGTCATAGACAAGCATTGCCCCAACTGCACCTCTGTAGTATGCACTTGTCACAGCTCGATATCTGCAATTGACACCACAATATAAACAATCAATAAATACATTCAAAATCAGGACGCAATCAAAAATGATCCAACATTGGTACTTGAATGCAGAAGCAAGAGTGACCATCTAAACCCAGATCAATATACAGAGATAAATGTTGGCATGTACAACTACATACATGCCATAGGTTACAGATTTATGAAACAATGGGGTAACAATTCAAACAACAAATAGTTATATAGCTTTTGCTCGCCTAACCATCCACATGCCGGACCAACTTTTTGTAGTAAGCAACAGATATTCTGTTGCTAGTTCAATCTATTAGAAACCAATTTCAACTAAGCAAAACATTAATATTTTATATAATGCCAATATACCCTATTTCCTTCTCAGTGTCCATTTTACTTCTTTTTTACCATCTTCAGTCTTCAGTTAATACTAGCTCACAAAGTCCCCGAGGTTTTTCAACCGTTCTTCTATCAATATATTATATAGCAGCCACTTCAGTCAGTAGAGTTTAATTCCAAAATTTCAATTTTGCTAAATATTGTAGGTTCTCATGTGTAATCATTACTAGAATCACAAAACGTGCTTACATAACAAAAATTGCGATAACTTCCTGTCCCAACAATTTACTTCAGAACTAAATGATTTCTTCACCAATTAACGACAAAATGATCATGGAACTTTAAAGAAGAAAAAAAGCACCTTGGTCTTTCTCAATTTCATTTCAACCATCATCACATATTAATTTCTTTTATTTGGAGCTTATGATTTTCCTTCTGCTCTTTTTAAAACATATAACTCGTTTAAATTCCAGGAAAATTCTATAGCATCAACTTATCGCCCATAAAAAAAATTTTAAAAAAAATTACTCTTTCTTTCAGCAAAAATCGATTAAACAAATAAAAAGCTAAATTAAACTAAATGATTACGCAAAATCGAATAGACGCAATGCAAAATAAACTTAATCCCAGCTTAATAACCCAAAACCTCTCGTTTTTTTTTTCTTGATCAAAATTATTCAAAAGAGAACGAGAGAGAAAGTACCGTTCTTGACCCGCGGTATCCCAAATTTGAGCTTTGACAGTTTTGTGATCAATAACAATGGTTTTAGTCTGAAACTCGACTCCGATCGTGGCTTTAGATTCTAAACTAAACTCGTTCCTCGTGAACCGAGCCAAAAGCTGCGATTTTCCAACCGCCGAGTCTCCGATCAGTACCACTTTAAAGACGTAGTCTATCTGCTGATTGAAATTTACTTGCCGATTAGCCATCTTTCAGCTAAAATTTTAAATTTTTTTTCTCAAATAAAAATGAAAAGCAAAATTGATTACAGATTGTTTTAGTATGAATTACTAAAGAGAAAGAAATTTAAATCCAGTTTCTTTGAACTGGATTAAAGAGAGTAAAAGAAAGATGAAAAGCTAGTAGTAGGTAAGATTAAAGAGAGTAAAAGAAAGAAACATGAAGAAAAGTGTGAGCTTTTTGGTTTAGTGGAAAAGTCAAAGGAAAAGGGCACAGAAATGGACTTTTTTTTTCTTTAATTAGAAAAGAAAATGGAAATTGAATCCAATTTATAACCCATCGTTTAATACAATTCAACTATGCTTAACTCGGTCATTTTGTCGTTTATGTTTTCCACCCGCTCTAAACGACCGGCCTTCTGTGAAGACGCATGGTATTTTTGGCAGCTGCTAAGGGAAGAATTCCAGAAATTATTTTAGCTTACGGGGGTGTTTGTTTGCCAGGATTTTATAAGAAAGTAATTTAGAAAAATAAGATTTCTAGAATTTTTAAACACTGATTATACTTTTGCAAGAAACTATTTTCAAAAACTGATGGAAAAGTCCAATTCATATGGAATTTCAATAACCAAATGCCTCCTATGAATAAGCTAAATGAATATTAAAAGGATAATAGCTTTAAATATTATGGACCATGTAAAAGAATACGCTCTTCAAATTTTTCTTGAATAGGTTTGATTCTTTGGTCTTCCTTTATCATAAGAAAGAAATTATTTTACCAACCAGGTCGATCTTCTCACTTATTTGGGAAGTAAGAAGTTTTCGAAATCTATCGAGTGCAAGTGTTTTCATCAATCACACGAAATAAGCACATATATCCCTCCACATAATTCAAATTTTAATCTCATATCACATTCTTGGATCTAATCAAAAGGAACTCTGGAATGCATAATTCACAACTGATACAACACATTTACGTACAGGAAAATATGACCTAAACTATTGTTAAGAACTCTACATTACAGGAACATCAAATTTCATTTTTCTTTCCACAAGAGATTTATCAATAAGATGGCTAACAAGAACACTGAAAAAATGTAGCAATAGATCACAACTTCCTATTCTCCTATGTTATTCTACATACTACATTACATCAAAAATTTTTCAATCTTTCCCATTTTCCTAGCTGCTATTTATATATGTACAGAAACAGAATCAAGCAGAAGCATTTGAATATTGTTTCTGTTTACTTGGACAGGTGCATTTCGCTCTAGTATCCGTGAGGGTCTGCAAGAAAAAGAACAAAGAAAGAAGAAAATTAGGTAGGGGAAGGTAAATTTAGTTGAAAGTTCATGAGATCTTGATTCAACATTAATATCTTTTTCCATATATTACCTTAACCTGTTTCTGTAAGTCTTTAATGTACTCAACTGCCAAATCTAACATATCTGCTGTGTTTGTTTGCTATCATTAAGAAAGACATCAACAATATTTTTAGTAACTAAATTAACACATCAATTTAGACCATGACGCCAGAAAGCCTGAAGTCAGAACTAATACCTTGTCCATGTTTGGAAAAAGATCTTGAAGTTTTCTCATTCTTTCACTAATTCGTGTTCTTCTTACCTGCAATATATACATATGAAATGGTTAGTTCATTGGTTTTGTGAATTAAAAGTAAAAGTTTATGTTTGTTGAATGAATGGAGTACTGATTGGGATGTACCCTCTCTGCAATGCTTCGGGGATGAGTTGCGCAGCCTCTTTTGGCTCGAACTTTACAAGGAACAGAACCTTGAAATTGCAGAAACTTCTCTATTGTAGCCATCTCTGCAGCTGTCTTAGGTAAGCTCAGGTGATGAGTCAAACCAGTCAGGCGGTTTCCAGAATTTCCATTCTGATAAAGAATGATAATACTATTAGCATTTCTATTACAAATTTTAGCAGAATGAATAGAAAGTTTCATATGCTCTGCAAAATTTACCTCATTTTCCAGTATGCTTAAACCAGAAAACATATTTCCTTCATTATTTCTTAAACGTTTAAAGTCATTGGAGGAACAATCATCCCACGAGTCATTTGCAAAGTTCATGTACTGTCTCTTGCCAGTATTACATTCGGGACTACTTGCACCAGGGTTTTCATCTCCAATTTCAGGAATCTGAGGCAAAAGATGCCCTGATGAGAAGTTTACATGATTGCTTAACCTACTAGTTGATGGACTAGCTTCTCTGTTCAAGCCATTGGAAACTTGAAAACTACCCACATCTTTTGTCACGGTGAAACCTGTTACAATTATTGCAAAAGTTTGAAGCTATTTATAGGTAATTTTAATGTGGCCGTTGGAAATTTATTCATATTAAAGAATCAATCTTGGAGGAACGAACAAGATAGGACTAATTAGTCTTAACACAATTAGGATCTAAATTAAGAAAAAGAAACTCAAATTTCCAACAAGTTTAAGATTTCAAAAATGATTGAAAGAAGAAAAAGGGAAACCTTAAAAGTCAACATACTTTGCATAAAGAAAACTTAGATTTCATCAATGCTTTTTGGTTCTACCAAGTGCAAGAACAATAATTCAACATGGTTGATTGCAGCGAAAGCGAAAGAAATGTAAAAATCATTTTCCTTTATTCTCAATTTAACCTTTTTTAATATTCGCCACGGGACAAATCAAATGTGCTTATATACCATCTAGTCAAAAATTCGAGGGCATCTTAAACAAATATTAACCAGAAGATTCCTCCTACTTTCTTGGAAAACAAACAGGAGCTAACATAAAAAAGCATACTATATTAATTTTTAAAACCTTTAAATATAAATTCAACTAAAAGCCAAAAAAAAATTAAATAAAACAAATAGCAATACCACTGTCAACGCCTAGATTGGAGAAAAATCCAGCTGGAGAGCTGCTTTGCCTAACAAGATTGGATCCATTGCCATTATTCCTCTTTGATGCCTGCGAAGAATTCTCCGGAGCCATGGAGTTCATAACACCGAAAGAGTTATCCATGGAATTATTGTTAACATTCACTGGATTAACATTATTAGCCAAATTATTGACCGGTAAACTTTGGTAAATCATCTGCGATGAATCCTCCATTTCTTGCTTCATGATTGGTCTTTCTCCGAATTCTTGCAAATTATGAGAATTGCAATTGCTTGAACCATTACACGTTGACATAAATCTTGCCAACATGGTGTCCATTTCAGGGCTTGAAGATCGAAAGTATCGATAATCTTCACCTTCAACACCGGCACCGCCATGACCAGCGTTGACACTGACAAGACTGTCAAGAAATGAGCTTGGAGCAGAACGATAACGAGTTAGGCCTGAACTATGTTGCTGTTGTTCTTGACGGTAATGATGGTGATTTAAATCCATGAGTTCTTGATTCCTTCTCAATTCTCCATCTTGGTACTTGAAACTAGGACTACTATACAAAAGACTCATATCTTCTTCTAAAGACAATGACTCCTGAAAATCACAAAGAATACCATACATCATTCAATCTACTAATCTTTGCTGTTCTTGCTAAATATAAATTTAATTAGAATAATACCTGAGCTGCTTCAAGCTATTCCAAATGTTGCTTAAACTTTAAATTTGCTTGTTTTTTCGTCAATGAAACAAAATACCCAATGAAGATTAGCTTTTGTTTCAAAGAAAATCCAATCCAATAAGTCTGCAAAAGAGAAACAAAAATCTTATATTTCAATGACAATGAGAACCCAAATCAAACAGCTTGCATTCACATAACAATTCAGATAGGAAAATTAGTTTAAAAATCTAATAATATAAAAGAAATGAAAAAAATGAATTCACCTAAACTGTTTGTTCTAAAGTAGAAGAGAAGAAAAGAAAGAAAACAGCATTGCTCCTACTCAGATTCTATGTCAACTTGTGACACTTCTGTGTTGCAAGTAGCTTCAAGACAAAAGAATCCACAAGAAAGCAAAGAAAGGCTGGTACAAAAACTAGAAATATATTACAGAACCTCCAAAACCCAAAATTAACACCATCTAAGCTTATCAAGAAAGTACCTTAAACAAGTTTCTCTTCTGGGTTTCAGCTTTTATCACTCTTTTTCCAAGCAGAACACTGAAATCAAGAAAAAAACAGAAAGAAAGAAAGAAAGAGAACAATCCTGTTCTTGCCTCGCCACATGTGTACATTTATGTACAACTATCGTTACAAAAGTACACTCAAGGATGAATATAATTACATATAGATGCCATTGATGTGATATGATGTGGTGAATCGGCATATAACTATGTATGTTGACAAAACTACCCTTAATAGATTTTTTTTTTTTTAAATTTGGGAAAGAAAAACCCCAAATAGATTATTAGATATTGTGGGGATTGAGTTTGGGATTAAGGATGTTGATTGGGTGTTTTAATGGCAACATGTTATTGTTTATGCATATGATGCATAATAAGGTATATGATGCTTTGCTTATGGGTCAAGCGACTCTAGTGTGATGTAGAGAGTTAGATGTTCACTTATTAGTGCATATGTATGAGGGGAGAAATTAAATATGGTATGGCTTCTCTTTTGGTTTTGGATAAGAGGCATTATATATATAGTAGAGAAGTTAGATGTTCAATTAATTATGCATATGTTATGAGGGGAGAAATTAAATAATGGTATGGGCTTCTCTTTTGGGTTTTGGGATAAGAGGCATTATTATATATATATTATATATATATATATATTATATATTTTACACGGGGTATCCAAACTCATTGCCCGTTAGTTCTTTTCTCTCTCAGAGGCAAGGGGACTGATCCGGAAAGTTTAACGTTGCGGAAGATCAAATCATATATATATTTTACACGGGGTATCCAAACTCATGCCCGTTAGTTCTTTCTCTCTCAGAGGCAAGGGGACTGATCCGGAAAGTTTACGTTGCGGAAGATCAAACTCATGACGTAAGTCATGGTGATCAATTCGGCAAGTGTATTTTGCTACTGAGCTACTTTATTTAAGTTAAGTAACTGGGTTAAGAGAAATTTTGACTTGGCCATAGGTATTTGGTTGATGATTTTTCGTAGAGTTTGGATTAACTATTGTAGATTATAAGGCTTAGTTTCTCAAAAATAAAATAGTAATTATAATAATTAAACGTGAGAGATTAAATAATAACGCAGGACTAATAAATAGTAAAATGTTATAAGGATATTCAACCTCTAAAATGACACTTTTTGAATAGAAAGACTAAATAGTTTAACAGGAATAAATCTTAAGAACTAATTAGTATATTTACTTAATAGGAGGGATGAAATTATAATTATAATTAAATTTGAAGAACTAAATAGTTATTTAGCTTGGAATAGTATAAAAACATATCATAAACCCTTTTGGAATAATATTTCAAACATAACTAAAAAACAAGATAATACCTTTATCTTCCAATGTTTAAGAATTCTAATTTAGAAATTTTAGTACAATTAAGGATGTGAGAGTTCTTGAAATGTAATCTTGATTATATAATTTGTATGCAAGTTAATTTAAAACCATTAAAAAAAAGCAAAAAAAATTTACTTTTTTCGGATGTAAATATGAATTTGTGTTTAAAAGGATGATGCAATAGAAACAAATTTTACAAGCACACATTCAAGAAAGACACGTAATAATTGAGTCTATCTTGTGGGAATTTTTTTTTTTTTTTTTGGACAATTTTCCTTTCCTTAAAAGTCGGTTCTTTTCATAAACATGTTCTCCTTTTCTTTTCTTTCTTTCACTTAATAATTTTTACTTTTGTTTTATACGGCACATGATGTTATATGCATATGAAATGGCTAAGAACCAACAACATCCTTAGCCAAACATAAACCAATGCTTACTTTCAAAAAAACATTCCCCTAATGTATAAATTTGATTATATATTTTCGACGAGTATTCTTGTGATTACTTGAATTTTACGGGATCATCGTAATTTTGCATTTAAATTTGATTATACATTACACTGATATATATATATATATGAAAGGTAGTATTGAACGTCATTTTCATTTTTCTCATTCAAAATATAATTTAATTACTGACTCTTCCTATAAATGAAACGACAGCTTAGCCCAAAACGGTGTCTGGTTTTGCAAAAGCATATCCCACGGTTTTCCTTACAGTTTTCTATAATGTCAACTGTCAACTAAACCCTAAAATATTAATCATAAAAAATATTAATGGAGCCTCTTTCGGGGGCTACAACTTCTAAGCAAAACTTTAGATTCACTGAAGAAAGGCAAAAACGACAAAGCAAGAAAGGTTCATCCAGTCAAGATCAAACTATTCAACCCTAATATATATATATATATATATAGCACACACATGTGAGGTTATTGATGTGCAATGAATGAGAAAACTTTGACCACGAAGGAGTTCATATTCAATTATTCACCATTTAGTACAATTATTAATGAATTAATTAATTAATAATTTAGCATTAATTAAATATTAATACCACGTTAATCTCATGTTGCTTGTCTAATTACTAACACTGTTTATTAGTTGACCTTTTTTTCTTTTTTCCTTTGTTTTTTAAATTGTGTTTCAGAGTGTATTAATTAGTTGACTTCCATGAAATGTCAACCCTTTTACGAGAAGAAAGTCATAACTATTTTAAGTAAGATGGTTTCCTTTCTTTATATGGTGGCAAAATTAGTTTTCAAACATTATATTTGGGTGGCTCATAAATACATTAAGTGAACTGTAATAAAATATACTTTGATGTAATAAAATGCGTTTCTAATATAAACATTATATTAAAAATGCATCTAATTATCAATCCGCTAAAGTCAGTGTAAAATCTCCACGAGCCAGCTCACATGCTTCTCAAAGAGAATAAGGGATATTCAGATTATGTGAACTATTAAATGAAATAGGTACGGACACTTGGTGGTTAAATAAAAAAAATGCATTTAATTATCGACAAGTATTGATTTGGACAGTAAATAAACTCAATTCTCAAAAAGATGGTAACTCAAGTTCAATATTTGGGAGACTAATAAAAATTAAATATTCTAATTACGTTACAGTTCTCAAAACAAAACCTGAGTATCTAATTTTTCTAAAATTGTATGTATATATATTCTGAGAATCGGTAAAGAACTGTTCCTTTGGATAACCGCAGACATTGGAATTATTCCTATTCTGTTGGGGGCATGGTCAAAGATTGAAGAAGCATCTCCAAGTCTTTTTAAAGTCAACTTTTCTTTTCCCACTTGACTTTTCTACTTCCTATTATTAATCTTAATCTCAAGCCATCCATAAAATTACTCAATCTCAAAATTCCTACATTTAGGCCATTATTTTAAGGTTTTCTTTTAGAAAATAAAACTTTATCGAGTATAATTAAGGTTGTATTCACAACAACTTTTTAAATAGCCAGTCAAAACGTTATATAACTTTTTAACATAATATTTCAACTAGCTTTTAGAGATTAAGGTAGCGTTACGTGAAAAGTTAACCTATATAACAGTAGCTTTTAATATTTTATAAAAAGCTAGTAGACAGTTAACGGTTAAATGCTACTAAAACAGTTAACAATTATCAGAACAGTCGATTTTGAGAATTAACTATTTGAGATGATAATAATTTGAGAATTCACTTAATCAAAAAATTCAAATTTGGCAATACTCAAAACAAGAACTTCAAATTTGGACCGGCTTAACTAGAAGGGTTGAGTTTGAAAATTACTTTAGATAGGAATGACTCCTTCCCTTACCTTCCTAGAACAAATATGTTACACTACACAATTGAACCAATCTTGACTTGGGAAATGGAAATTGTGAGGTAGAGTGGTGACCAATACACACCTAATAGTGGCACTTTGTGCCCTAGTTATTGGAGCACCTTCCCAGAACCCATCCTCTCACATATTAGATGAGGTAGGTAAAAAGATTCCTTTTTTATTTTTATTTTTATTTTTTGAATCTCTCTCTAAAAAAATAGAGAATAAAATAAATATATATATTTTATTCTCATATCATATGCCAGATGGATTCCATGCCAATCTCCTACATATTTTTAGATGGGATTAAAGAATATGTCAATGGTATTAATTCTCAAAGGGCATTTTCGGAAAAATATATTTATTTTATTATTCTTCTAGTGCTGAGCACACTTTTTCTTTTTAATTTGTAGATAAGCACAATTTGAGGCCACTAATTTGGAGATTGGATTAGCCATAAGAGGACAAATCTTTATTAATTATTTAGAAAAAAAAGTTTGGTTATGAATCTCATAAATAGATTCAAACAAGCTTTTATGACTTGTTTGGTAGGCAAAGTTCATCTATGACATAATGGACAACTGTAAAATGTGGATAACCCAACATTTTTTACTAACAAAAAATATTTTTTATAAGACAAAAATATATTTTATAACAAAAAAAAAAAAAATAAAAAATATCTGCCTTGTGTTACCTTATCTCCTAACAAAGCCCTTGATTGGTGTGGTTACATAGTTTGTCTTCATCTTTATTCACATTTGATTTGCTGTAATCCAAAGATTTATTGGTTTACATAACCATGCCCTAAAAGCATTTTTATATTTAAATAATTTAACTATTATAATCTCCAATCAGATGTTTTGAATTAAAGTCCTATCGACTATATAATTATAAACGGATATAGTATATTAATATTATTTTGGATATTTCCAAAAATCACCATGACATATTCTTACGCCATTTTCAAAGACAATAAACCTAATTGTGGATAGAGTGGAATTTTTGGACAATATGATTCTGTTTTCAAAAGCTACCTTACCCCATGAATTGAATTCATATCTATGAATTGACCATTTGAAAAGTCCCACAAAAAATGTACAACAAGGAGAAAAAATAGACTAATTACATGTCGGCCGATGGACAACAATTTAATTAATACTATACTTTTTCTAGATTTGGAAAATTATTTCTCTCGTGTGACTATTGCCTGCTTCTTGCAACTTTCATTTATATATTTTAGATGAAAATTAAAATGCATGTCCTGTTAGATTTTCTTTTGTTTACATTTCCTATATGCCAAATCTTGTTCTTCCAATCTAGATGCTCTATGTTGTATATTTTAGATCATATGCACGACTTCACCTATGAATCGAATCAATAAGAATATAAATTTTTATTGAAATAAGGATATTTTTACCTGTACACTAAAAAAAAAATGAAAATATGAAGGTTTTTTTTTTTTAACTTTTTTAATATACATGTCCCAATGATCGGGTTGGAATCATTCTAAGGAAAACTATTTTAAATTACGAACTCGTGATCTTGCAGTTAAAGTTGGCATGGAGAAATATGTAAAGATTTATTTGTGTACTGTGAACCTGAAAGAACCTGAGAACAAGGCAGCAGTATCTTAAAGGAATCTGATTCTGTAATGAGAGTGAGGGGAAGACAAGAAAATTCTGAAGCCTCAAAGGTCTAATAAGGTTGTAGCTGTTAATGTTCTGTTTGTGTGGAGGGAAACAGAGACACGTGAAGCTGAATTTAGCTTTACATTTTATGTTTCAGAATATCAGATTTATTCTTTCTTACTAAGTGCCAATTTATGATTTCCTTTAGCATCTGAAAACATTGGAAATTATAGAAAGGTACAAATGCTGAAAACATTTGAAATTATAGAAAGGTGGAATTTGTACCGGATGTGTCTATCAGCAAAAATATGCCGATAAGGATGCCAAGTAGTTTGATTAATCTTCTGATTTACACGAGAAGTGAAAGGTCTTGAATTCAACTTCTTTGACCACAGTTGTTTTCACAAAATTAAAAATATGCTGATAAGGGTTAAGGGTTAAAATCAGAGAGGAATTACATAATCAGAATTGACATACTAGCTACTAAGGGGTAATGATGAACTCCATAAGATGAATTGTAAAATGGAAACAAACGAATAATTTGTCATTGAACACCAATTCATAAGAGGTACAATTTAATATTCCAAGTCCAGCACAATAAGCAGTTCAAACCCTTGTTATTTTCCCAAAAACCGGTTTAAAAACAAATAGCTAGCATGAGAACTTCTTCAGTAGTATGCTTTTCGAGGGTTGTTCTGTAAAGAAGAAACCATAGACCATTTATTAGATAATGCATTTAAAAGAGATGATATTAATATTAATTGACAATAGAGGGTGATGTAAATAGTTGACAAAATGAAAATGAACAAGAAAAATAGAGATACCAGAGGATTTGGTCTGTAACGGTAACCAAGCATCATCCGCTTCTTGTACTGCTCATAAATATCATCCTCAGGAGTCACCTCCCCAGGATGATGAGCACCAACACCCAAGTTATTCATCTTTACATTACCAGCCATAATGGGATCTGCGATGCCGCCTTTGCCACTCCCCAGACCCTCACCTGAGCCAAATATCCATATTTAGACATCTGTTTCTCACATGATAAAGCACTAGGAAAATGTAACACTTCCACACAAGGACAAGTCCAAGTCCAAGAAGCTTTCAGAAAATCACACATGATGTAACTATAGGATTCCTGCCCTATTCAAGCTGAAAAGTTCTATTACTAATATTACAAGTGAAAACACAAGGACCTCAGACACAAATCAGATATAACTTGAATGTGAAGAGAGAGAGATAGAGAGAGGACCTTCTTTCCAACCCATTTTTGATAACAGTCTATGCCCGACGTTATCAGCCTGAATTTTTGACCTCTCTGCAGCCTCTTTAGCAGCTTTTCGTGCAGCTGCATCATTACAGGTAGCCAAGAATTTCTCAAGCTCTTCCTGTGGAATGTAGTCACCCATGTGATGACCTCTTTTTGAAGAACCTGTAACGCCAACTACACCATAGAGATGAGTCCATTTTAGAAAAATGTCATACAGAGACCAGAATTTCCTGCTCACAAAATAAATCATCTTAAACCTTGAAGAGAAGGAGGAGGGGGCATCTCATCCTTTGACTGTTTAGGCTGTCTCCTTCTCTCCTCTTGAGCAGCCTTCTTCATGTAGAACTCCATCATTGCTATGGGATCTGTACCTTCTGGAGCACTAGATTCACCTGCAGCATACAAAATAAATGCAACACTCAACAATTGGATAAAGATAGACGTATTAAATAATTAATATTCATCCCAACATGAGATTGACATCAACAAGTAAATAATAACACTATCAATGCAAGGTTATCACACAGGTTAAAAACCTTCAAGGACTCTGATTTAATGCAATGTACACGAGCAAAATCAGTTCAATTTCATTCAAGGACAAACTCAGCATGTTTGTACAGAATATGGAACATTTCTGTTGAGAAGGAACAGAAATAACGGTTGATTTTGTCCGAGGAAAAAAAAAATTAAAAGAAACTCGTATAAACCCATAAACCAAGGATGTTGCTACATGCTATTACCAGCTCTTCCTGCTGATTCTGTTTGTACTGAAACCATTGAATCCCCCTGCTCATCAGTGGCTTCATAAAGAGCTGAAGCAGGAATTTGGTAATTTGGTTGCTGCTGATGAGACCTGTGAGAACCACTTGTGCTTTTAGAGGCCGAAGTACTTGTAGTACCTATACAAAAAATGCGTTTAGCATTCAAATTTCACTCTTAAGGATCAATGAAATTGTAAGGAGAAAACTTTGAACAAAGCAAGTCAAACCCAGACTTCCAAAATGAAAACAAACCAACCAACTTTAATATTCTACCCACAAGGAAAAGAAACCACATTTCTTTTGCTTTACATGGGGAGAATAATGAAAACTACAAGGACAGTGATCAAGCACAAACCACTAGTAGAGATTTCAGGATCCCTAGCTTGTGAAAGAGCTCTCTCCTCTTCAGCAACGCGAAACTCATAGTATTTGTAGTCTGAGCATGTCTTGTCAAATAGAAATCTGCAGGTGATACAACACAATAAATAAAATAAGTTTACTGGGCACAGATTGAAGGTGGGAAAAACATAGGCTACAAGCTTTGAAAGAATTAATGCACAAGAAAATTGACGTTATACAAGACATACTTAAAAGGTGTGTCACCAGGATTCTTTTGGCGCGTGACATGCTCAAATTGCCTTCCATTTTTGGCAACAAAACTTGCAAGTTTGTCAGCAACTTTCTTCACTGTAGGATCACTCGGGGACAGTGGTGCTGCACATCACTTATAAAACTGATTAATACCGAGAGCATGAACAATGGAATTCAAATTACTCTTGTAGCAGGCGTGCCACACATGCCAAATCTTTCATTGAACATCTCTTTCCACCAATGTTCGTTGGTATTTAAGGTATAAGCTGCATTCATCAGACAAGAAACATTCAAGAATGTGCTGTCCTTTTCATTTGCCCGTTCAAGCTCAGAGTAGACATACTCAGATGATTGTTTGATCACACTTACCCAATGAAGGGGACAATATTAATTCTTTTAAAATTTTAAAAAGTTGGTTTTGTCAGAGATGCACACATTTAAAGGATGTGGACAACAGAATAAGATAAGATAGTTATTAAGAAGAAAAAGTTTGGATGCTTCAGACAAAGGAATATGAAGGCAAAAGGCATTTGATTTAGTATAGTCATTTATTTCACAGACGAGGACAAGAAAGAAAATAATTAAAAAAATCATGAATAGACACCATGAGTGCCAGCAAAACAATAATTCAGGACACAGCGCATGCATTTATGGCCTAAAATTTGCTATAAACAAGTATAAACCTAACTACATGTGGATGAAATCATAACTAAAGTCACACTGGACCCAATAGTGCACAGAGGACAACAAAATTGGAAGTATCTTCACCTATTATCCTGTAATTCAAAAAGTCAAAAGATCAAAAGGTACATACAAACTTCTGTTGCAACCCTACCACAGGATATAAAAAAAAAAAAGGATATGTATATAAGCAGTAATTACCAACATCCACTTGTCTTGATTGTTCAGAAGAATCCAAATGATTCAACTTCTGCCTTTTTCCAGATGCATCACCAGAAACATTCCCAGCATCTACTTCATCTTCATCCTCCTCATCTTCACCCAACTTAACCGCAGGAGCCACAATCTTTGACTTCTGTTTCAAGCTGAAAGCAAGTTTTCCACCTGAAGAAGGCTGTGGGGTCTTGCTTGCGCTATTAGCCTTAAATTGCATACTTATTTTACCAGTGGAAGTTTTAGGGACCAAAGTCCCTGAAACTATCGTTTTGGGTTTAGATTCCTTCTCTACAGCACCTTTATCCTTCTCCTGGTCCTTATCCTTCTCTTGCTGAAGTTGTTTGAACCTCTCCATGAATGAACCATCATTAACAAAAAGACTAGAAGCAGCTTTTTTATCCATTGCCAAGAAGCCAAATATGCTTAGGCTGTCTACAGGAAGCCACTGTTTGACAAATAAGCTTTCAAGCTATTTAGACGTAAGTCTTAATCTTTAGCCTTTAGGCTATGAGCTTACACATCTACTAATACTGCAATGATCATAAAATCCATAGAACACAAAGAAACATATTTAAAGAAAGAGAGCAACTATTCTGCAAATAACAGACCACAAACATAATCTTATTGCCACCAAACACCCAATACCTAAACTCAGAATAGCAACACCTTCTCCAGCATAAGAAAGACAAAATTCCCTTTTGAGCTATTTATACCTCCAAAGTCCCATATCTCCAAACCCATTTATGTTAAAGACACTAAACAAAAATTCAATTCAAAAACAGAGAAACATTGAAAACATTGACTTGAGGTATTAAAGCAAACATAAAGAAGAGTAACAAATACACCTCTAGAACCCCTCTCCACTGCAAGCAAACATCCCAGAATCTATTTTTACAATCATTCCTGCATTTCCTTTTCAACAGGAAAAGAAATATAAGGAATCATCAAATTCTCTCCGCTCAAATCGGGCTCTCAAAGGCGAAAAAGCCTTGTGGAATCCTCACATAGCACAATTTATAAAAAAGTTCCTAACCCTAGCTAAATTTCTATTCCTCTCTTTTCCTTGGTTACACAACTTCAATCAATTCCTCTACCAAGTTAAAAATAGATCCAATTCAAATCCAAATCGCACCTAACAAGAATTCATCAAAATAAAAACCTAAACAAAAACCAATTTCGACAGAAACAAAAAAGCAAAAACCACAAATCCCACAAAATCAAAAATTCCAATAGAAAGTACCTGATATTCGTGATTTTTAATTGTTGATCGTGATAAATATTGGAACGATTACGTATTAAACGGAGAGATTGAGCTAATCTCCGACCTCTATCTTTTTCCCGTCTCCGTTAAGGGCAGAGAGAGAGCGCGTGAGGACTTTGTGCAGAGGTTGCTTTGTTTATATCTCTTGTGAAATTTGCAGTTATACCTTTTTTGTTTCTGAAAATATAAACTTGGCCCCACATTCAACTTTTTTATTCAAATATTATGGACATAAGAGAACAATTATGTATTATTTATTTAGAAAAATTTAAAAAAGAAATTTTTACAAAGTAAATCATTTTTTGGTAACAATTATTCCATTCAAAACCCACTTTAACAATAATATTTCCTTTTTATTTTAATTAAAAATTTTAAACTCATACGAATTATCTAACTTAAAAAAGTAAAGGATTAAACATTAAAGTTCAATCGATATCGGTCGTTATAATTAAATTAACGATTAAATTAATAAGATAAATTGATACTTAATAAAATTATATTAAATAAATTTTAAAAATAAATCGGATAATTCTTATTATCATTTTGATTTTACTGGTTAAATTAACTATCCAAATCAAGTTTTAAAATAATGTTTTCCCATCCTTTCGGGGGAAAAAAAATCATAATAATAATATACTTGCGAAAAATAGCAAGGACTAAAATGCAACAAAACAATGAAACGATAATCAATTCTTCAATTATAGATATCTAAAGGAGCACTTGTCAATAAAGCTTATCGCGTCAATAGAAGGAAGAAGCTTACCCAGCACCAACACAAGAAGGGATTCTGAATGGAAACTACGAGCTTTAAAACCCTAAACGCCATAACCTCTTTATCCTTCCATTTCCGTTCAAGAGCTCTTCTGTTGCGTCCCCTTTATTTGGCCCAATTCAAGAAGAGACATTTTTGCTCTTCTCTTTCTATCTCCCAACGCTTCTCCGCACTTTGTTCTGTGTGTAATACTCAATTCTTTTAACCTGAATATGTATGTATATAAATGCATTAGTTTGATGTTTTTGTGGGGTTTTTATTAGTTTTATGTTGTGGATGTAGCTGAAAGAGGAAATGGGAATTCGTTGCCACATGGAATTGGTGAAGCTGTTAGTGAAGTCTCAAGAAATAAGCTTCTTCAAGTGGTATTAGTGTCTCCTCAGGTACTATGCGCTCTTTAGGCTTGAAATGGTTCAAATTTTGTGTTTCAGTTGCAAATTCAGTATTGATGGTGGGAGCTGCATATTGATTTTGCAGCTTGACCTGGTCTTTTTATTGTTCAAGTTGGTCTTTTGAAACTGGGATTTTTTTTTTTATGTGAAATCTTCTCTATTATAATCGGTTGGCAATGAATTTATGTTAAGCTTAATAAAATGCTTTTACTTGTTAGTGGCATATTTTTTACCTGTTTCAAAATTTAAATAGGCCAATGGAGCAGTTATTCCAACAATTGTCAATGCTCTCAACTCAACCTTTTCCAAAGCAGCAATCCATATCAATTACTGTGTATAAGAATTGTAGATAATAGTTATAGGCAATCTGCCTAATTAATGAAGAAAATACCCAAAAAAAAATCTTGAACCATTAATGTTCTGCAATTAGTGGATTTAAAACATGAATTCTGAGAGCCAATGACACTCTCCCAGGAGGCATACATCTTAAGCATATGAAGTATTCGAATTTTCAGGTTGAAGTAGTTTATTTGAGAGAACTGGCATGGATGTTAAACCATTAACCATGCATCATAGAATCATACAATGCCTTCCTGTTCCTTCACATGCCTGCTTGGGTTTTTTTTGGAAGTCAATAAAATTGTGCAGTTGGAGATAGAGTACAAAACCGGACAAGTCAATGTTCCCATTGCTTCCTGTGTTCAATGCAACTACAGCATATAAGATATTCTGAACGTACCTTTAGCTAGTTCCTGTAATACGTGCTTGAATGTCTATCTTTTGCAAGAATGGTAGGGGAAAAAAAAAAAGAAACAAACCAAGCAGAATGCTTAAGTTTCTATAAGTAACTTCTGTTCAAGTCAGTGATTAGTCTAAAATAAATTGCTAGCCAGTGTGAGTTAGTTTTAATTCTTCTTGCTCCGCAATGTAGAAATGGTTGTTTGAATCAAATTCCAGAATGTAGTTTGCTATTCGTTTCTTCATGTATGAACCAGTCATGCTAGTCAGTAGGAAGTGGTTATTAAAAGTTACTTGCAGTGGTTGGTAGTTCCTGTACAGTTAGAGTCTACATGTATTTATACTTGCTAACTACTAGTGGTGTCCGTGCTGAAAAGTAGAGAAATAGTCCTTTTTAAGTTTAATCATTTATTGGATATATGAAATGAGTTGCACAATATTGACACTTTTTTAACTTCTCCCTTGTTATTTTTTCGATTGATCATATGCAAAGCAGTATTTTTGTATCCTCAAATCTTATGTCAATAACAATGTGCTTTTGATGTTTTCTTTGGGCTTGCAGACAGCCTCAGTATGTCAAGCCTTGTTCTGAGAAAGATTTCTTTGGTCCTTGGCAGATTCCAGGAAACACAGGTTGCATTGCCAGAACATGTGCGGCTTCAGCTGTTGGACTACACTTAGTTGGGGTGGATATTGCAAACTTCCACTTCAGTTCTTTATTTTTCTGTCTGATTTATTTAGCTATAAGTTTGTACAAACAGAAAAATAAATAAGCTCTTCCACTATCTGTGAACCCCATCATGATAACTCTTCATAACTTTTTCCATTTGATTTGCATCTTTTCCTTTTTCAGCCCTTAGGATTCCAAGTTGATGACACAAAATTGAAGCGTGCTGGGCTGGATTACTGGCCGTATCCTTGCATATATTCTGTATGTTGTATGCAGCATTTTCTATGAGAATTCCTTTGTGAATTTTTGTTCCAATATTTGCTGACATGTATTTGGGTTTTCGAGAAACTGTAGCTCAATATGGCAATCAAATTGCCCTTTATTTTGTTCAGTAATATGTTTGATCCGATGCATGCTTACCTTCCATGATTTTCAGAAACTCAGCATATCAAATTTTCAATCTAAAGACTCGAACTTGCCATCTCTCCTCTTAGCCATTCTATTGTTTGATTTTCTAATATTCAGTTCTCATTATCATAGTAACTATATGGCTTTAGTTGCCTGTCTCAAAAATTAACTCTCGGTCTTAGATACGTTGTTGTGAAAGTTCATGACTCTTGGGCTGAGTTTCGAGACTACTTCAGGCAGCAGGTTTTTCCTGAACTATTGTAGTTTTTGCCTTTTTGAAAATCCAATTATCTTTCTTTGACTTGATGTATCTTTTATCATTGATGCAGGAAGGTGATAAGCGTTTACTAGCATTTACCAAGAGGGGAAAAGCCACTCATTCAGTATGTTTACCATCCTTTTAATCTATGCGGTGTTTGAGATTTCATCCTGCCTAAATTTTATATATGTTGCTAATATTTAATGAATCTCGTTAGTATCACAATCTGTGACTAGTCCAGCAAACATCTCCTGCAATAGAAATACAATTTCATAGGACTCTTCCCATTTTTTTCCACTCATCTGCATAGTATATTATGAAAAGGAGAGTCTGAGAAAACTGAAGTTAGAAAAT
Organism: Jatropha curcas; assembly: GCF_014843425.1. The sequence goes on along the minus strand of NW_023591572.1, from coordinate 131,539 downwards.
TTCATTGAAATCCATTTATTCTAACTTCTAAGTGAACAAAACCTAGACAGTAGACTATAAAATGATTGCTCAAATCAACATCATATTCTTGGCTTTAAAACAGCCATCTTCGATCTTAATCAAGTTTATATTTTTTTACTAACCAATGTCATGCTATGGTTCTCCTTCATCTATAAGATCATAGAAACGTTGAAATTTGCAGGAGTTCTCTTATAGGAAAGGTGATTATCTCTTATTCGGCTCAGAAACACGCGGCCTACCACCTGAAGCTTTGCTGGACTGTGAAAATGAATCGATTGGTGGGGGTACCATTCGGATTCCGATGGTTGAAACCTATGTTAGATGTCTGAATCTCTCTGTGAGTGTTGGCATTGCTTTGTATGAAGCTTCAAGACAGTTGAACTATGAGCAGCTTAAATTTCCTTCAGAAACTTGTATAGATAATGAGAAATCATTTATTACTGAAGATATTTTTGCTTGACAAAAGTTGCATTTTTTTTATCATGCTATCATTTTCAATCTTCTACCATACACATTATTTATCATGTATTGATGTAATACAAGTAATTAATTAATAATTAATTAATTATGGTGAGGCAATATTATCCAAGCAAGCAACCACCGACATATTAACAGTTTAATTATTTATTTTATACTATTTTATAAAATCCAAAATCTCATGGAATTGTCTGCTTTAAATAATAAAGAGGTCTAACAGTGGTTGATCATATCACATGACAAGCTTTGAATGATGTTGTAATCAAGACAATACATCCCCATGTTCTCTCTCAGTAGTTAGTTTGCCCATTCAACGGTTTAGATTCATGCCATGTGTCTCATTACCATCCTTTAACTCATCTACTGCTAAACCAACCCAAGATTATTATTATTATTATTATTATTATTATTATTATTATTGTTTGGGAGGATCAAAAACAGGATAACTTTTTTTATTAGCTCGTCAAATCGGTGAAAACAACTCTCTTTTGTCCCATTTTATGTTGTAAAATTAAAGGATCAATCGAAGTATTTTATTTGTGAAAATCGAATGGAAATGTTCATTAAACTTTTCTTGAACTTAAATGATTAATAAGGTAGTCCACTAAAAAGATTAATGATGATCATAATAAATATTAAATCACATAAAATTAAATTTCTATTATAGGGTAGAGTAGATGTTATTAGTCATATGCTGTAATCATAGTTAAACACAAGGAATGATTTCTAACTAATTAGTGCTAAATATTTTATTAATGGAGTGTTTTTTTAGTAAAATACTATAAAAAAAAGTTTTAAGATTTAAACTCCTAATCTCTTAAAGTTTGGTTCTTTCTTACCTGAAGCAAACAGAAAGGATTGAGAGTTTAACTGGGGAAAAAAAAAATTAATGCCATTTCATTTTTTTTTTTTTCTTTCGAACCAAACGGAATTGACAACTTTAGAGGGAAAATGAAAGTGACTAGCTTCAACTACCATGTGTGCTTACAGATGTATTATGGTCCTTATGCGATATATACTGTTTTTTCAGTTTTAGACGTTACAGAGAAAGTGGAATTTTATGTGTTTGTATATCTTCACTTTTTGCTTTTATCACATGACACTCATGCAAGTTGTTTATTTGTAGGTCATACAGTCCCATATTCTTAAGGGATACCCTTTTAATTATTCTCTAACTTATCCAAATATTGATAATAAAGAAAAAAAAATATTGCTGATAAAAAAAAAAATACTAATCTTTATTTTACATAAGAAATTATTTTAAATATTGTTCTGTGAAACTCTTTAAAACCTTCTACATTTCCAAAAAGATAAGGCTCCATAAATTGTAGAAGTCATTGCAACGAGAAAGTTCACCAAATCTAACTAGACATGGCCTGTCTGTCTCCAGCTATTGTCAAGTACAGTGATAATCTGTTGGCCAAGACTTCTAAACAAGATTAAGTTTCTTGGAATTAACCTATAAATTTCATTCTAATTATGCTTATTTTGATTATAATTAGCAGTAATTATGCAGTTTTTAGAGTAAGAATTAAAGAAGAAGTCTTCCTTTTCAATTCATATAATTACAACCTACAAGGGAAGTGTCTTGTTAATCCTTGATTTCTATTTTAATACTCAGATTATGAAATTTGGCAGCGCCAACACCAACAAGAACAAATTTTTCGTTCCTTTTTTTTTTTTTATGGTATAGCTCAATCATTCTTGATTGATAAGAAATAAAAAATCTTGTCGTTACCAACTAGACTAACCAATAAGAATACATTAAAACTTTGATAATTGATGAAACTCAAATAATAATGATTAGTATAATGTATAAAGAGATTATTAAGATATTAGATTTGTCGGACAAAATTCATTGTTTTGGTAGCCGATAGCTTTTAACTATTTGAATAGCTTTTTATAGAACGCTAAAAGCTATATGTTATATGTTTTAACTTTTTATAAGACGTAGCCTTAATCTCTAAAAACTAGTTTAAACATTATCTTACCGAACACTATAAAAAATTAGCATTTAGTCAAAAGATTAAAAGCCACTTAAAAAGCTGCCGAACACAACCATCGAAGATTCAGGTAGAGAGGAAAGGAAAATTTGAAGAGGTGAGAAAATTTTCTGATATTGAAGAGCAACATTTAGCTGGCCAGATCTAACCACCTATAATTCACTTGCAATGTGTGTGTATATATATATATAAAATTAGTGTCAACAATGGCCACTAATTTAGTGAATTTGGTAATTTTGAAGATGTTGATGTAGGACACATGTATATGTTCCCTACTAAATAATCTCATTTATGCATACTTCTTCATCTTGTCTCCCTCTATATGGTCCCCTCACTTCCTTTCCCTTCCCCTTTCCTTTTCTCTTCCTTTTTTTTTTTTTTCATAAATTCTCATTTTTCTATATTTATTCCTCATACCATAATCCTCAACTCTAACTTATTTGAAATTAAAGTTTAACTACGTTTAATTAAATACATGCATCAACATAGATAGACATATAATTATATTTTTCGGTTGTATATTATACAGCGAATTAAAAGACATACATAATATTGAGAATGCTCGTTGAATCAGCAATTCAATCAGAGATCTCAGATCGAATCAATATAATCTTAACATTAATGGCATAATATTTTTTCTTCCAAAATAATTAAATAGATTCTTTTATGTTTGAAATGAACAATGGAAGGCACCCAAATGGTAGACATGGGCCTACCAACCATATGCCATGAACATTAGTTTTTGGTGGTGGGGTTGAAATTAAAATGTATTATTTCACTATGGGTTGGAAGAATTATCAAAATGGAGACATTTATGAACCTCTTTGGATACAAATAAGAAATTCCATTAATTAAATAGTTAAATAATAGTCTTGGAATAAATAATTATGCATGGATATCATATCAATTTCAAAATTTTGGGGAAAAAAACTTTGAGAAAGAGGAAAAATTTTGAATTCTAAAAATCTTTTGGGAAAATTCCAAGTGATTTTTGGAATAAAGAATGTGGATTAATTATCTATACTAGTAAGAAAATTTGAATAAAAAATTCTTAATTATTATTTACAATGATGGCTAATTATATATCTTCAAGAAAGTAAATAATTAGCTAGATACTGATTTAAATTAAAGAATAATTAGGTTGAAGAAAAAGAAAAATTCACTAATCAAAATCATTAGAGCTAAATGAGAGTAGTGATTATGTTTTTTGATTCTTGTTTTATTTGCTTTAGTCTTCACCATGAGTGAAACTTGGAAAAGAGGAACTTTTCAATAATTAAGACTGAGATTTTAATTTTTGAAATCATGATAGGATTGTAACACCCTTTCCGGACTAAAATAATACGAAGTTCCAGACTGATAATACTATTTACAAACCGATAAATCATTATTATCGACACTAAAAGAAAACAAAATCAGTCTGTTACAAGGATATTAATTTACAGAGAAAGCACATGCCTATTCTTGGGGTTGCCTCCTGCCTACAAGTGTTGCTTTCAAGTTTCAATGCATGTCCTTTTGCATTTGTAAACTTAACCCAACAAGCAAATAGGAAAAGGCCATTTTCAATTTTCCTTTTTCATGATTTAGCACTTTTACATAAATTAGTTGTTTAGTAGCGGGAACGTATTGTTGTAAACTGTTGTATCAGCACTTCACTAAATATTAAGAGTCTATTCAGAAAAATTAATTATTCTGATAACTGTTAAATGTTTTAATAATGTTTAAGTATTTGATTAGCTTTTCATGAAATACAAAAAGTTAAATGTTATATAGGTTAACTGTTTATAAAACGCTACATATCTCTAAAAGCTAATTCCAACGCTATTTTACTGAGTTATATAAATAACAGTGTTAAAAACCACTTAAAAAGTTATTGCTGAACACAACCTAAATGAAGTAATATTTCACAATCCACTTCCCTAATTTCTAAACACTAATATAGATGCCACGCAATTTAACATTACAATACAAATGATAGAAATAGTATTTTAACTCTAATCAAAACATTAAATACTACTACGTTAAAAGCTGCTGTGAAGAAAACTCTAACAAGAAAAGACAAAAATATTATAAAATTGCTCGAATCCACTATTATATCCTCTTTTTATATTAATTTCTTAATATCATTCTCGGTGGATTGAGTTCAAGTTTCATGATCTTTTAGGTCTTTGGATATAAATAGAAAATTAATTTTGAGAAAATGCTATAAAAGGAGTTTTTTGCATAATCTTTTTTCCATTTTGATTTTACATTTGGATGATGATATCATCATTTAATTAAGATATACATTCATTTCTTTAACCAATATAAGAAGGGGTGAAGCGCAAATTGACTTGTAGGAAGGGGTGGGTCATGTCCGACTACTTATAACCGCAAATATATTTATGTATTTTAAAGAAAAAATAAAATAAAAAAGAAACAAAGGGAACTAAGAACTTATCCTCAACCAATAAATAATATCGGGATGGGCTACATAAAATGTGGGTGTTTAAAGGGAACACATTAGTCGTATTAACTAAATAACTGATATAACAATCTATTTAAAATTTTATTTCGTTGTTCTAAATTTTGTTCGTTAAGTTTATTGAATCGAACTTATTAACCCGTGAATCGCTTCATAAGCAATTTTTATCAAGTTAAGCTTATGAGTAATTTTATCGAATCAAATTGAATTGTAATTTTGTTATAGATTTGGAGCTCGACTTATTTATGATTATAAAATTAAATTAAAATCAAACTCGAGTTTAATTATTTTTAAATGAGCGGAATTCGAATTTATTAAAGCTCGAGTTAGCCCAGTTCAATTACAACCCTAACTTATTGAAGATTTTTCCTATATCCTAATCAACGATTGGCTGCCATTTAAAAAAGAATTGTAACTTTTAATTATCATTCTTATCTAAAATTAGATTTTATTTAGTATATACATCGATACGATGTGGATAAAGTTTAAAAAAAATAAAAAAAATATAAACATAAACACATTTATGAGTTTGAGAGTTTGAGACAATAGATTAAGAAACCTTATTTTCTTTATAAAATGCTAGTTAAAACAATTAATTCTTATAAACTAGTATAACATGTGTAATTCCCCAAAATAACGATAATAATGATCCTCTCAAAAAAAAAAAAAAAGAAAAAAACAAGATCCTCTAAAAAAAAAAAGAAAAAAACAAATAATAATAAAAAAAAAAAAAAAGAAAAAAACAAAATAATAATGCAGTTAACAAGGGCATATTGGTCCAAAAATATGTATATATCAAGCCCCGACTCTCCCCTCCATCTCTACCCATTTCCCTCACTTCCTTATACAAACTCTGCAACTAAACTCCATTAACAGACATCCTTTCTTTCACATGCAAACCTCCTACATTCTACTGACCAGACAAAAGCAGAAACTTTTTCCATAGATTACAAATATATATATATATATAAACATATTAATTTAGAGAGAAATGGGTGTTTTATTTTTATCACTTGGTCTCTTTCTTGCCATTATCTCCGCCAGCGTCAGTTCTTCCTCGGAGGCTGACCGGGAAGCCTTACTAGCTTTCAAGTCTTCATTAAACGAGCCATATTTGGGCATCTTTAATACTTGGACAGGCACTAACTACTGCTCCGGCTGGTATGGCGTCAACTGCGACCCAACCACCGGCAGAGTCGCCGACATCAACCTACGCGGTGAATCGGAAGACCCCATTTTTGAAAAGGCCGGCAGGTCCGGTTACATGACCGGTTCCATCAACCCTTCAATATGTAAGCTTGATGGTCTTTCTACTCTAATTATTGCAGACTGGAAAGGTATATCCGGTGAGATTCCGGCTTGTGTAGCTACTTTGAGCTCACTTCGAATTCTTGATCTTGTCGGAAATAAAATCTCCGGCAAGATCCCGGCGGATATTGGGAACCTTCAAAGACTCACTGTGTTGAATCTTGCTGACAATGAGATCTGGGGAGCTATTCCTGCTTCCCTAACTAAGTTGGCTAATCTAAAGCATTTGGATTTAAGCAACAATAAAGTTTCCGGCAAGTTACCGGCCGATTTTGGTAACTTGAAAATGTTGAGTAGGGCATTGTTGAACCGGAACCAGCTTACCGGATCAATACCAAGTTCTATAGCCAATATGAATCTCCTTGCTGACCTGGACTTGTCCATGAACCAGATTTCAGGTTGGTTACCTTCATGGTTAGGAAACATGCGGGTTCTTTCTACACTCAACTTGGATAGTAACATGATTTCAGGCGAAATACCGGCATCTTTGTTGAGCAGTACCGGTTTGGGTATCTTAAATCTAAGCCGAAATTCTATTGAAGGCAATGTACCAAATGTTTTCGGGCCGAAATCTTATTTCATGGCTCTTGATTTATCGTATAACAATTTAAAAGGTCCGATACCCGGTTCCATATCGTCGGCAAAGTATATCGGGCACTTGGATTTTAGCCATAACCATCTATGTGGGCCCATTCCTGTTGGATCACCGTTTGATCGTCTTGAAGAGTCCTCTTTTAGCAACAATGATTGTCTTTGCGGTAACCCACTGAAGACCTGTTAATGTGCATCGGACGATGAATGTTAAAAAAGCAAGCGCCCGAAATACCGGGTGATTATTGTGTCTAAGAATTAATGTCATTAATTATCGTAAAAGTGAGTGATTTGTTGGATTTGTAGAGTTGATTAATGTAATGTTTAAGAAAAAAAATATATCTAATGAGTTTAATTACAAGTTGAAATGGACAAAGATAAGGCAGCTCCATGTCCATGCACGTGGAAAACAGCATAAGCTTTGACAGAGGTTGTGAAATAAGATAACGTAGCACATGCTTTGCAATTGTTGAAAATAATGCAAAAGATAAAAATTTTAAAAATATTAATATTATTATTTTTATTTTGCATGCTTGTTTTTATATATTATCCTTATAGATAAATTTTTTCCAGAAATATAATTCCAACCACTTATTGATTTAATATTAATTTTTTAGTGCATCAAAATTTTCATCAAATGAATAAATATCATTTTTTTTTCTTTCAAGAAAAAAATAGGAATGCAATTATGTTAAACTTTAAGAGTGATATGCCAATCAGCACTTTCTTTTGTTTTATAGGATTTGGATCTTGAAAAGCACAGACAAGGGATCACACCATGCATGTGATAAGCAACGCAAGGGTCATAAGGATATTGAATACAATTAACCGTGACTTCGCTCCAAAAGCTAGCTCATAGAGAAAAGATTAAACCAAACCTTATACACTAGTCAAGAATGTACTCCGCGGCCGATGTGGGATGCATTATAAACTTAATTATAGTTAAGACCCTTTGTCCTTCTCTATAAATGCATTTAGTGAATATTGAATCCGAGAACTCTTCTTACATACTCAATATGCGTTGTCAACTGAACCATAACCTGTAAATAAAATTGTTTTGTTTTTTTTAATGTATTGTTGATATTTTAAAGTTTTATTCAGTAAAATTAATTTAATAACAGCTAGTTGTTTTCATAATGAGATCAATTTTCTTGAACTCATATAAATACAAATATTATAAATAATAAATATAATATCAAAATATTAAATGATAATTAAAAAATTATTATTGAACAATGACCAAAAAATCTAATTGCGAATGGCAGATGAACAAAAATAAAAAGCAATTAACAAAATTATGCATTGGACAATCTATAATCCAATTCAATTAATTTCTTTTTCAAGTAAAAAATCTTAATTAAAAGAAGTATCAAAATTAAATATCAGATACTTGAAGCTACTAGCAGTCAACTTAATTAACACGTACAAACATGCAGCCACTTAGTATTATCACAGGGCTTTATTACATAAAACATACCTTTCCTCGTGCATTTATTAAATAGCATCATTTAAATCCACATTGTACGTAGGCCATAGTTGCAGCTGCTATCTACACAGCAATAGTAGCAGTTAGGGATATTTTTAGCATCGAGTCTTGAGCCAAACTCAATTAATTTTAAATCGAACTCGAACTGAATTTGAGTTTATATCGATTTAAACTCAATCTTAAAATTTTCAGGTTCGTCAAATTTTAAATCAAGCTTTGAATCTACCGAGCTACCGAGTTCAGTTCGGTACGTTATATTGCTCATCTATTAAAACATGTCAATCAACAACTTTTACAAATTAAAAATTCAATCCATGGAAAAAGAAAGCTTACGGAGACGGATACATGAAAAGATTCATGGAGAAAAAAAGAATTGTACTAGTAAATTAAATACTCATAACAGTACAGAGGTCAAAATCCCATAATAAGTGCACATTGAGCTACCACACTGACATCTACATTAACTCTTGTAAGACTCTTGCCCTTTCATTGATATCCCCACACACGTGATCCTGGAAAACCATAGGCTTGGATAATTATTTTCTCACAAATTGAAAACAGCGGTTTTGAATTAACCAGTCCCCAAAATGTGTTGGTTCGATTCAAAACCAGTCCTCACCACAACTAGTTGACTCTTATCTTGCCAAAAACTAGACTAGTCCACATCTTGTGAACCAGAACAGAATAGTTAATGGACTTTTAGCTATTCAGACCTGTACTACAAATAACCAATGGACCTCTAGATTAAGATAGCAATAAAGACAACTTTCAACTATACATGGCTATGTCTAATGATTATAAGAAACTTATTGAAAGTTCCTTTCAAATCCAGAAAAGGCAACCTAATTTTCTTTTCAGAGAAGTTTACTGAACTTGAAACGTGCTTCAAGCTAATACCTCTATGTGCAGATTAGCAAAGCAAAATAAATAGAATACATTTTGAAAGCAAATTAAACACACCATGATCTGAAACTAAATGTTAAACCATTATAGAAAAGCAACTGCAAGTTAGGTGCAGGAGGTCAAAGAAATGTGGACATTGCTGTATGTTTGGATCACAATATTGGGCATTAGTAGATAGCAAAGGGTAGTGTTGAATCTACACCAGCCACATTATAGGTAAACATTTTGATGATAAAAATGAGATTAGACAGAAGCAGATATAAAATAAAACCTCTAACTCTTCCAAGGTAGTTTATGTTGTAGTTTGAAAACAATCTTTTGGAAAAGCTTGCGAAGAAGCTCTGGTATGCCTATCAAGGGAAGAAGACTAACTTTCTAAAGGTTTCAAGGGTTATTATTAGTGAAAAAACATTATCTTTCACTCAAATAATAAAAATAAATCTCATGGTTAGTTGTTGTTCAGTAAAGAAGTTCCAAAGTCAAGAAAATCACATTTCAGACTCAAATCCAATATTCCAAAATCCTTCAGGAGTCAAAGGAGGGGCATACTTATACCGATGCCTAGAAACGCCATCATGATGCTCACAGCGAAGATTCTGCTTACCATCAGTGTCCTTACCTCCATTAGGAAGAACCGCATCATAGAATTTCTTGCACTGCTTGCATTCTACTCCTTTCAAATTATCCCTCTCAGCTTTCTTTCTAACTGGTTCAACATACTTGAACCCTTTTTGGCCACCTGTTGGTAGTGGTATCTGCCGCTTTTCTGAAGCGGGATCAACATTCATATCCTGTGTTTCATCATCTGAACAATTATCAGTACTAATATCTTTCTCGATGGGTGGAACATGAGGATCTTGTACTGTTCTATTCATGGCTCCATTCAATGCCCCTCTGAGGTTCTCAAGAGGGGTATCAAGGAAATCATCATGAGGGTCAGGTCCATCTTCATACTGACGAGACCTGGTATCTATCCAGCGAGATGCAGGCCTCTTTGTACCAGCGACTGGAGCAGATTTTGCAGTAGGAGGGCATTTCGGTGAATTATAAATGTTAGCAGGAGAGCAGAAGCTTGACATTGGAATTGATTTGACCACTTTATCATCCTCCAAATTATCCCCAATGTCATTTTCAAGTTTCACTTTTTTCATCTCAAAAACAACTGCAGGAGCACCTGGACCTTTGTTTCCAAAATCTAGAATACCAAGCAAATGGAGATTGTTTAGACTTTAGACTGAGGGACAGAAAGAATGAAGTTTACATCCAACAACAAGGCAGGCAATCAGAACACTGTTCTTTCGTGCGGGTTTCTAAATTAAATATAGATCCTTAGAAACTAATTCAGCAACACCAGGACAAACACAAAAAAGTAGGCTCCAACTTGGAGTGTCTACCAGAAAAATTTGCCGTTTTGTACTAGAACTACTAAATTATGATTACTAGCAAAAATGTCACTGAAGTTTTAACTTAATTCCTTTTTTTTTTTTTGTCTATTGGGATGCATCTTTGGTTGTTGAACACATGACTCATTTAAAATTTTCCTATTCTTCTCCCTTGAATTATAACGTGAAATAAAAGGCCAGTAAGATCTTACCAGGTGAAGTTGTTAGATTTTGTTCATGTGCTACAGAGCCACTTTCATCTTCTAATTTGATCTTGGAAAGCATATTCTCCTCAGTAAGGCCACACTTTGTGCACAGAAAATTGTATTGAGACTTCAATCTTTTGTACATATCAAAGAGATCTCTTCTCTTCTTCTTCTCAGCCAGTAACTGAGAGTCTTTGAACTTAATTTGCTGAAGTAACTCTTCATATGAATCCTTTCCGACAGCTTCCTTGCTGCTTCTGTTGAGATTTTCCTTGAGCTCATTGATTTTCCCCTCCAAATCGTTTACTTTCTCCAGAAGTTGTCTTTTCTCATTCTCAGACTCCTCAAACTGTTGTTTTTGCTTCAAGATCTCCAACTTATTCATATCAATTTGTTGAAGCAATTCTGCTTGCAATGTACGTCCCTCCTCAATTTCTTCAGTTTTTTCCAAAAGCTTCTTTTGGAGTTCACTAATATTCTCCTCCAGAAATTTCACTTTTCCTACAAGTTGTTCCTTCTCTTTTTGGAGCCTAATAATACTTTGTCTACAATCTGCTGCTAACTCATTCGACAATATGTCAGCTAGCTTTTCAGTCTTTTGTTTAAGCTCCCCTTGAAGCACTTCAACTTTTTTCTCTAAGCTTTTCACTTTGGCAAGCAACTCATTTGTCCTTTCTTCATACTCATGCACTTGTTTTACCTTATCCATTATGAGAGAGGATTTCGTTTGAACTAATTCAAGCAATTTATGCTGCAATTCCATGCCTTTATCAACTTCCTTAGACTTCCTCCCAACTTCCTCTTCTAGCTTATCAATTCTAGTTTGTTGTTTTCTTTCTTTCAAAAGGAATGACTTTGTCTTCTCATCAAGGTCCCCCAACGACTTATCTTGCTCAAGCTTAAGACACCGGTTTTCTTCAAGTACTTCTTGTTTTTCGAGTTGAAGTCTTTCAATCTGAAGCAAAAGATCTTTCTCTTTCTCTTTCCAAGACTCTTCTGCTTCCTTTTTGGCCTCCAAATAGATGTTCTGCAAGCTTTTGGATTTCGTTTGTAAATTAGAGTAAAGCTGACTACAAAATATGTACTCTATCTGAGAAATCCTATCCTTTGCTTCCTGAATTGTAGCAACCAATATAGTACTAAGCCTAGTCACATACTTCACATCCTCACTATCCACTGGACACCCTAATTTCGGAGAGTATTGAAGGCTTCCTTCCATATCTGTGAAGTAACAAGATAAGGACAGCCAATCAAGATCTATTGACATACCACATTTCCAAATTTCAATTTCAATTAGAAAAAAAAACAATAAATTCTACTAAATCCATTTCTAATTAAAGTGGGGAATTATGATTAGATCATAAACACGCGCACTAATTGAATTAACCAATTCAAGCGAGGAAATCAAAGATTAAGAAATCTATTAAGCATTTTAACGAAGAAAGATAATTAATCAGTGAAATGAAATCTGCAAAATGGAGCTAAACGAACATCGGTTTTTTTCTACTCATTTTTTCCCGATAAACAAACGGAAAATGAAATAGAATGAGAAATATGGAATTTACCTGGATTCTTCGATTGCTATTAGCAGATGTTCAAAGCATTAATATTACTTTCTATATCTTTCCGTGAAAGAGTGAATTTTTTGGGTTTTGAGCAGAGCTTGACGCTGGCGGGTTTTTAAAAATTGTTGAAGTAAGTGAAAATAAAAAGCTTGGCGGGGAAGCTTTGATCGAAGAGAAGTTAATGATGGTTGGGACTTTCAATGGGCTGGGGATACCTTTGGACTTTAGTGGTCATTCCAGCCCAAACAACTACTGGATTTGCCCTATTGCGGGTTCACTACCTTCAGAAAACGTCATGTCGTTTTGAAGTTCGCGTCTTTGCAGGGAAAAACTGGTTTATCTTCTGAGAAACTTGTAAATGTTTTTGTTAGTAAGAGAAGGTGTAATTTCCTTTTGGGCCAAAGCGTGCGTGTTTTACAAAGATTAAACTTGTATTCGGATCGAGAAAAACGTGTATTCGTATTCGGACAGAGATTGAACTTGTATTTGGATCAAGAAACTTATATTCGGATCGAGATTGAACTTGTACTCGGATCAAAACATTGGGATGGAGAAACTTGTATACTTACACTCGGATCAAAAACGCAACTTAGTTTCCAAAATATGTAAAGATATTAAATTTGTGTTTTCACCAATCAATATCCCAAAGACCACTGGACCAAATCGAGAAAATCGCTTTTACCTAAAAAAAAATCCATGCATGGTTTCATGATCTGGAGTATTTGATGAAGAAATTGCAACAAAAAAGTCCATGATCCTTAAATTATTTTTTAATTAATTGGGAAAAAAAATTAAAATTGATCCCTGAATAAATCAAATTAACATATAAAAACCTTTGATATCAAAAATTAACTATAAGACCCATAACTTATAATTTAAGCTATTCCAAAAACTAGCAAAAGTAGTGAATAAACTCTCAACTCAACAATATCTTACTCCAAATTAGATGGAGAAACCATGCAACCCTCTCCATACTGACATTCCAACAATAGCAAGATCCTTGAATTTGAGAAGAATGTTGTAACCTCAAAAATAAACACTCAGAGACCAGTTGTTATGATTGTTTGAGCTTACTGAATGAAGCTCTCTCCATATGGAATTTTTTTTTTTTTTTTTTTTTTTTTTTTCTGAATGAAGCTCTTTTTTTTTTTTTTTTTTTTTTTTTTTTTGAGCTCAATGCTAAAGTAAAAATAAGGATTTCTATAAAGGTACCATGAGACATTTAAAACAGATAGAGAATAAATGTTAAGGATTTGTCAAAGAGAATCCAAAACAAAACCAAAATCACAAGTAATGAGAAAGGCAAAACTGAAGTTTCTGAACTAATAACTAGAGTAAAAGGCTCTACTTCAATCCTCTTCGTCAATGACCTTGGTGTCCAAACCCTTGAATCCCTCAGGAGGAACCTCTGCAACAGTGACTAGTGAGAAAAACTCTTCCTTTGCATCCTCTTCGTCATTCCTCTTCCGTGCGATTCGAACGCGAACTCTCTTCGGCACGCTTCTGATTCCACGGCTCCACACATGCTTGTTTAGCTTGACATCCACTCTAACATCAGTTGTGCCCATGGCTTCTTGAGCAAACTTCCTAATTTCCTTTATGGCCTTGGGAGCCTTCTTCTTGAATGTGCTGTACACAAAGTTCAATGTAGTTTTGAGTTAACAAAGCATGTTTCAATATCCGACAGGTGAAGAACTGAAGCCAAAAAGCAATCCATGATTTTCAACACAACATAATCTTAAAGCACATATTGGCTGAGTAGCCCACTAGAATCATCAATTACCAGCAGGGGGAGCAAGAATAAACTAATATTTCGTCCAAAATGACAAGTAAAACTACAAATTTAAATGAGAAGACAGTTTCACAAACCTTGTAGCATTAAGAGAAATCTATTATACTTCAAAGACAATTTGAACTTCTATACTCTTAGGAATGCTATGCTTTATTTACAAACTTACATTCCTTTGTGTCACTGACAGCCCTAATGAGAACCGTTAATGATTTTATAATACATGTAGCAACAAAACTTTGTCAATGAACTCACTGATAAAAACATTGAATCGTAAAACCTCAAGAACTCTAGCCATGCTCTGCACTAAAGGTACAAGCAATCCTTCGAAACTGCAATTACAAGTAAAGCTTAAAAGCCCTTTACAAGTAGAGCTTAAAAGCCCTGAAGATAAACCCAACAGCTATTTCTTAAACATAGAAATGATTTTAAAATAAAAACTAAGAGCTTGAACAGCACAGCCAAATGACATTTATTATTAATTCTTAATTCCATAGCTTCCCTTTATTTCCTCATTTCAGTAACAGTCAACTATAACAAATCTTACAAACCAAACATCTTGAGCCTTTAATTTAGCCATATAAATATTACACTTTTGTATACTGCATCAACTAAGCTCTCTTCAAAGTTCCATAAACCAAACGACATAAATTCGACACAAAACTACAAAGCACAAACAGAAGCAAGATCAAACATTTATCATCATATAGATCAGATCTATATCTTCTGCAATCGAAAACAAGCTACGAAATTCAAATATTCAAGCAGATATATATGTTCAAATAAGTGTATACAGAGTGAGAGGAAGGTTTGATGTACCATCCGTGCAAGCGTTTATGAAGGTTAATGGTGTACTCTCTGGTAACAACCTCTTCTTTCCTTCCTTTGCCTGATTTTTCCACCATGGCTGCGGCTCTGTAACAGTCCCAAAACTCGCTACTCTTTTCCGGCCCGCTAAAGAAACCCTAGAATCATTCGTTGAATAGATATAGTAGCTTCCTTGACGCCAAATGTCCCCCGTTTTTGTTAAAACTGCGTAAATGCCCCTTCATTTGAGGGTATTATTGTCATAACATGGTTACAATTTTGGTTAATTAAATCCCTATTTTTGAAATTTAATTATATAATCTCTCGTTTTTATTTTCATTATACTACTATTTAATCTTTCTATACGTTTTTTATTAATTTATTTAATTATTATATTTATTTTTTATTAATTTCTAGTGAAATATATTTTTTCTCTTACACATACTACTTATATGTCATATAAAAGCACATAAAATAATGGAATATATTTAATTTATAAGTTACATGAAATACTTTATTTGGGATCATTATTTTTAAATTTTAATTATATATTATTTATGACTAATATAATAGAAATAAAATCGATGAATTACATTATTAATCTTAATTAATATATTAAAATATAATTGAGGAATTAAATAATAATTTACCTATTATAATATTATGCACTATGTGGGATGATAAAATAAAAGTTCTTTGATTAAAATTGTATATTAAAAAAATTAATAGCCACAAACCAAACTACCTAGTGAATTCAAATTCATTTGGACTTCAATCTAATTTTTAAATTAAATAATAAAATAAATTTTAAAAAATACCAATAGTTATAGACCGGAAAGAAAATAAGATCTTTGGGCCTCGGATCCACATGGTTCCTTTCCTCTTGGGCCGAATTATAGAGAAGGCAAGATAGTCCGAAAACCTCAACTACTCTGCGCAAGCGGGAAAAGTAAAGCGGACAAGGGAGGGAGAAACAATCTAGGGCACACTTCTCTTCTCTGCTCTCTGCTGCAAGAAGGTGGGTTCTTACTCTTTTTTTTTTTTTTCTTTTTTCATTTTTCTATTGTTCATTTCTTCGCATCAATTCACTTCTACAAGTAACTTATGCTTCTCTACTCAATTCAATTTCAGGGTTCATAGAGAGAATTCCGTGTAAAGATGGTAGGTTTCTTATTTATGCATTTTGATTTGAAAGATAAATTGAGTTTTATTTGATTTTTTGTGATTTCATATGGATTTTCCATTTAGCCTAAAATTTTTTCACTTTGTAATGTGTACTACTTGGGTTTCAGTCAGGGAGGAAAGAAACTGTGCTAGACTTGGCAAAGTTTGTCGACAAGGGCGTCCAAGTCAAGCTAACTGGGGGTAGACAAGGTAACTAATTCTACTATGTCTTGATCATTTCTTTTGTTAAAACAGAATGTGGATAATTAATAAATGGGTGTTATATTCTGATATGCTTATTTTCGTTGGAGTTTTTGTTAATTTGGGGTCAAAATGGTGCTCAATTCCAGAGAGAGAGAGAGAGATTTTTCAAATTTTGAACTACTGCATTTGTACTTTTTAACCACTAGCTGAGCTGATGAATTGCATGAATAATGAACAAAATTGGGTGTTGGAATCCCTTTAGATTGAAGAACATGTACATATGTCATGATTTGAAGTAAAGAACAGTAATTTCTGTTGATTGTACATTTGATAGCTTAGATCTGATGTCTTTAACCGGTGAATGTGTTTGATTTTGAACTATAACTTTTGGATATGGGTCAGAGGAAAAAAACACACATAGGCTACATTAGGTAAGCTATAATGTTTTGCAATGTAATCAAATGCATTTCTTGCGTAGTGTTTGTACTAAAAATTTGATTACATTACAGTATATTTCATTACAAGTTAGCAAACTTATCATTAGCATACTATATAAGAATGTGTACTTAAAATTATGAATGGGAATAAAGCTAAATAATTATCAGAATGCTTAGGTCAAAATAGGCATAACAAGGGTGTAGCAGTCTTGGTCCTCCTAGGGGACCAACAACTGTGCCAAGACACCCACCAAATGACAAGTAAATTATTTGTATCTTGAAATTGCAGAAAAGATTTTGTTGGATGTTGAAAATTTGAGAGGAACATGATCATGTAAAAATTATGTGTAATATGTTGGATGAAATCAAATCTGTATATCCAGGCTTGTACTGTGAAGTTTTCTTCACTTCAGCAACAAATTTGAAGTTTGAACTTTGTCAAGGTGGGTCAAAGGATCTTCTTGTTTGAAGAGTTGGTGGTTGACCTCCAAAATAGAACTTATCTAGAAAAGTGCAAATTGCGTTCTTGAGATGATAAGAAAATATAACTTAGAAGCCGATTCACAAGGTTGCACTTGCTAAACTCCAAAATCAAATGACCCAATGAGGGCTTAAGATGCAAGATTTTATCATCCTCTTCTGATAATGAAATGTTGACACAAGCTTGTTCTTATTTTGTGTTAGTTTTATGTATTATTCAATGGACATGCAGTGAGGTATGGCATAAGAGGGGTTTCTAGGTCTTTAATGAAATGAAATATTCTCATCATATGTCATATGTTGTTTTTTTCCCCTAATTGCATGACCTTTTGGCTCTTCTTGATTCAGTGACAGGGACTCTGAAAGGGTATGATCAATTGCTGAATCTTGTCCTGGATGAAGCTGTAGAATATCTAAGAGGTATTAACTTCAATGATAGTTTTTTGGAATGTTCAATACTTTAATGTATGTGTTATTTTATGTATCTTTTAGACTGTATGTTGCTCTTTATGTAGCAGGAACTTTTGTTAAGATGACATCTGTTTGATAAAATGTGCTTAGCTATTTATCTGTCAGGTTAAAAACTGTCATATTGATGCTCTTTCTGCATGAGAATGGCTTTGAACATTTTTTTTTTCTATGTTTCACATCAATGGTTCCATCTTGTTGGAATATGTTGCCAACAAGACTGAGAGATATGAATCCTAGAAAGGCAGGGAGAAAGAGATGGAGGGAGAGAAATGTATAATATTTTAAATGTATATCACTTTCCATTTAGAAATTAGTTCTTAGTCTGCAATTCATTGGTTGGAGCATAGAATTGCATCATTGCATGGATGTTGAGGGGGCAATGAATTGGACTACGATTTATCAACTAGTTCTATTATTCGCATATAGTATTTTGAAGTATCTATCAGCTTAGCATGAATTTCCAGAGACCATTATGAATTTGGCTTAAATCTGCTGCCTATATTCTCATATTCCCATATTTATGTTAAAAATTTACAACTGAAGTCAAAATCTTTAACGCATTGTTTGGGGAGGTGGAAACATGAGGGTAAATGTAATTTGACTCTATTGACTACGTACATTTCCCTTCAGTTTCCCCTTCTGATAAACAAAGCCTGAGTGGTGAATCTTGCTCTAATAATGATTTTTATGTTGATTTTTTCTGTTGTGTTGCAGATTCTGATGATCCTCTGAAGACCACTGATCAAACCAGGCGCCTTGGCCTAATAGTATGTTTTCAGTTATCTTTGAGGTTTTACCTTCCATTTATGCATTGAGAAGGGCAATTTGCATGTGGGTCTGAATATACTATGGCCCACTGGCAGAGAGTTAGTGGTGAATTTCCATGAAGCTTGTATATCTCTGTACAGTGTGCATAAAACTGCTCGTATTTTTCTGCTACTAGCTTCCTTTTCATGGTGCATTTTTGATTATATCTTGTCATGTTATCACTAATGAATGCTTGCACTATTTTAGGATGTAATTGAGCATTTGTTTCATTGTACTGCAGGTATGCAGGGGAACTGCTGTAATGCTTGTCTCACCAACCGATGGTACAGATGAAATTGCTAACCCGTTCATCCAGCCAGATGGGGCCTAACAATATCTTTTCTTGTATATTCAAAGCCGCTAACTTTGAATCTCTATGATATTTTGGCTTGTCCTCGTTTTGATTTAGATAGCTTCCTCATTGCAGAATAGGGAATTTGTAATGAGCTTCGGTTTGGAGTTTGGACTATTTTTTTGCACTAGAAGTTTTATTAAAGTGAATTGCAATTGTAAAATTTTTATCATACCCTCTCTCTTCTTATAGACGTCTGAGATGGATTAGAGCACTATTATATCATGTGATGTTGAGTTCTAATCATTGTCAACAAAAGCAATATATATATATATGTATATATATAGGAGAAGCCAGTGAAATGCCAATTGGCTTTTGGGTGCTGAACGTGTGCTCATTGTTTGATTGCTTGCTTCTATTGGTATGTATTTGGTACACCTTCATTTGATAAAATCACCATTATCATTACCTACCTAATGCATTTAGGTATGAAGCTTTCAAAAGAAAGGCACTTTTGATATTATTGGAAATGTCTCATTTAAAGAAAGAAAATCTTGTAGGAAAAAGTAAAAAATAAAAAAGAAAAAAAGAAAAAAAGAAAGAAGAAGGATGTGACAAGGTTAAGATCATAGCTGTTAATTGTTCAAGTGAATTAACGTTTTATAATTTGCTTTTTCAAACTTTTTCAGCTGCTCCAGTGTATTAATGTATTATAATTCACTTTTTCAAACTTTTTCAGTTGCTCCTGTGTATTAATATATTATAATTCGCATTTTAAACTCTAAAAAGTTTCTCAAACATGGCCTAATAATAATAAACCTAAAGCTAGAACAAAACAGAGAATTTGAAGTTTTGTGATGTTGTATTTATCATCTCGTGATGCTATAATTATCCAGTATTAAAAAAAAAGAGGTCACAAAGTAAGCTTATGGTGGGGGTTAGTCACCATACACTTTCGGTCGATCCTTTTGACAGCTATTTCTACAATTGAAAATTGGTAGTTGCATTTGTATGCAATATCATACTTTTTTTTTTACCTTGATTTTTCTTTTTCAGTGCATTTTGTCACGATCAAACAATTATTTTTTTCGAACAAATCTTTTCAACTCTTACCACTTTCTTCTTTTGCCCCAATTCCCAATTGGTTGATTTACAAATTGGGCATGTTTCAAATTCCCAATTAATTCAAATATTTATCAAGTATTCTTGCCTGATTTTTTTTCAAATGTGAACGTATATTCTTAAATAGTAAGAACTACTAGAACATTTTAGCTGCCAAAATTGAAAATTTCCATACAAATCAATGCCTTCCTTTGTCTGGTTTTTCTAACAAAGCTTGTGGAACATGTTGAGAAAATATTGGGTAAGCTTATTTTGTTTTTTTTTTTTTTTCTTTTTTAACTGACCAATAGAAAGTTTAGAATCAATATATAATATATAAATCTCACTAATATGTATTTATATATTCATCATTTAGAGTCAAAGAATTTTTTTAATAAAGATAGCAAAGCAGGTGAGTGGACTATATAATAAAAATAAATTTTTTCTTAATTCTCTGAATTATTGAAAATTTTTGTGATTGAGACGATAAGTCTTACATAGATAAATTTTGGTAAAATTAAGGAAATATAAAATTTTATCCAAAATTTTAATAGATAAATATTTTTAAAAAATAAAATATAAAAAAGATGTTGATAGTGCCACCTTGGATTCAAAGATAGAAGAATATAGATAGTGACATGATTTTTATCTTCCACATTAGGTCCCTAGAGATTATACTATTAGTATCCAATAAGACAGGAACAGGTGGCTATACCAAACAAGCAAAATACTATACAGGTAGAATATTATTGGCCTCCATCTATCTACATTGGTGGTCCCCTTACCCAATCACCAACCCTCCTCTTCAGGCTCCACCTACATCACATTGCAATTTATCTTATTATTATTATTATTATTATTAACATATCCAATTTGAAGGGTTGACATTGTATTTATACTTATCTTTATATTTCATAACTATGTTGAAATTATATGTATGTTTTATATTTGAAAGCCTAGAGAGGTTTGCATGTGTTAGCTAATCCTTTTTAAGTTGCTTCTTGATTTGTTAGAAGCTGGTAGAATTGAGGCCATTTGACCTAGACAAATTTTGTAATAAGTTTTTTAAATTGGATTGTCATAGGCTTTTCAAAAAAAATATCCACGAGTATTTCCGATTTTTTGGATACAATACTAATCTCGTTATAATATTCGTAATTGCTTCTCCTATAAATATTTTCGTACGGATGGAATTTGAAATCCTTTCTTTTGGATATGAGACTACTTTTCGTTTTGAGATTCACGATGGCTCCTGTTTATCAGTATTTTTGTACGAATATTTGAACTTAAACATATCTTGCCACTTGAATCATTACTCATAGATGATTGTGGTTGAATTTTAATGCTCTAATTAAATAGCGGTTTTCTTCTTATTAACTTCAAAGTATAATTAAACATATATTTCTACGTTAGTTAGTTAAAAAACAATATAAATCTTCAGTTTTCTTTTCTTTTCTCGGGCTAATGTATAAATTTGTCTTATACTTTAGGTGATTATCCTTATGCCTTTCTAAATTTTAAAGAAAATTTATCATGACCATGCATTTTGACATTTCAATAATAACTATGTCCTTATCAATTTGAAACGTGAAATTATAAGATAATGATTAAACCCAAACAAAGATATTTCATTTTAGCGAGAAACATAACTATTACTGAAATGTAAAAGTATAGGATTGAAATTAGACTATCGCAAAATTTAAAAGGTCAAAAGAATAATCGATTAAAGTTTAAGATCAAATTTATGCATCAGTTTGTCTTTCTAATGAAAAAATTATTGCTATTTTTGTCATAGGTTGCTCCAAAAGTGAGAACAAATCATAAAAATGGTTAAAATCCTCCATCATTTGGCAACCAAGTCACACTTTTATTGGAAAAAAGGAACCATTAGATTTTGATAGTTGGTCCCCAAAATAGCTACCAACAAGCATAAGTGGAAATGGCAAATTTTATTTATTCTTAATTATATAATGCTATGATTTATCAAAATTTTGTGTATTGGTCTTTGTCAGAATTGTTGCTATTTAACATTCGATCGGGCACCAGTGCTAACAGAGATTAAATAATTGCTTTCTCAAATACCATTTAGTGAATTGGTCTGGATTAGGAGGCAAGTTAACAAGCCTGCACATGCTCTTGCTCGTATGACATGTTTACATCATTGTTTCCGTCTTTGGGACTCGACTCCCCACTATATTGCAAATTTTATTTCTCAGGATTCATTATAAATATATGCTCTTATTTGCTTTCAAAAAAAAAAAAAAGTGATTTTTGTAAGAAGTCTTTTTTTTTTTTAAAAAAAAAAAAATTAGATTAGTGCATGAAACCATTCATATACAAAAATCTGATACAATTAAAAAAAAAATACTCAATTAATTTTTAATAATACCAAAATACCCTCCTCCTCTCTTTGTATCCCTCCCTCCCTCTCCCCCCATTTTTGAGGTGGAAAAGTTTTCCAACATTAACATAAAATCGCCCACAATATTTCTTTTGAAACAAAAATAGCCCACAATATTATTATAAGTAAAAAGCCAACTCACTTCCACATCAGCCAGCTCCAGATGTACAGTTCTCATTGGTCTAAATCTCCCCACAGCTTCTCAAGCCATTGAAAGGACACAGCAGTCTCTTTCAGAACTGGGCCCCAAATTTCTAATTCCCATCTCAATGCTCCTTGTACACGCGCCACTATCAAGGTTCCTTACACAGTATCTAATCACAGCCGTTGGATCATAACACTGTCTCTCGAGATCTCAACCCCCAACTTTACCATTATTACCATTATTTTTTTATTAATAAAAGTTAAAACCCACAACCTATTATCTCACGCATATGTTCCCGTCACGCCCAGCTTTACAGCCTGCCTTTTGCTACTACCTTCAAACCAGCATACGTGGCGGCATTCTATTGGACTATTTTCTATGCCAATCATATCAAGCAAAAAGTAAACTTGTCGCGATATTTTGCTTTCCCCACTCAGTTAAATATCACGATAAAAGCATAAAAAAGAACATCAGGAAAAAACATCACATGTCACACTCCATGTGGACCCACAACTTTCTAAACCTTCCAACCGAAATTTCCAGTTGCAAATGATTTATAACCGAATTGACATAAAAGCCACACAATTTCCTTCTAATTTACATTCCCATGCCATTACCATTTCTAAAATCTCTTAAGAAAAAAAAAACCTCAAAAGTAAACATGAACAAACAGTCAAGCACGATTAGGCCACAACAATAACATTAATAATCATATTTAATAATAATAATAATAATAATAATAATAATAATCTTTCATTTAAAAAAGGAAAAAAAAGTAAAAAAGAAAATAAAATTTTATAGAAGAATTTTGATCTTGATCTCTGGATTATCTTCAAGCCATAATTGATTCTTGTTCATCGACCGATCTCTTCTTTCCTCTCCCTAAAATCTATCTCAAGCCATTCTCTATAGAGGAAAAAGGAGGAATGATCAGATCGAGAGCATCGATCATCGTGAAGTTTTGAAGTTCTCTGTTCAAATTTTGACGTTCTTTCCCATTTATCAAACTCTAACAATCTTCGCCGCTTTGACCACGGGGTTTTCTCTAGTGATCGCCTCCCTGCCAGCGGCTTTATAGTCGTAACTGCAGTCGTGACGGTCAGAATACCGGTGTTCCCAACAGAAAAGCTCTCCACACCGGCATCGGAATCCGGTCAACCCAACCTTCCTTCTACATCCCGAGCATCGGTTCACCTCCCTCCTAGCCACCGCTGCGTCTGATTTTTCCCGATCTGTCGACGTCTGCACCTTTTGATTCGTCTGGCGTAACGGATCTCGAATAGGAGATCTAGACAAGCTAGATCTCGGTGATTTACGCAAGATCTCGCTACCAGATGAGACGACAGCCGCTGATGATGTCGTCGTCGTTGTCGAGGTTGTATTTGCAGGTACAGCCGCCGTCACCGTTGCTGAATTTGAGGTGCTGGTGGTAGCGTTGAAACATTTCTGACACATATTGTTGGTCGCCGGATTACCGGTGAATCCACAATTATTAACGCATAAGGTAAGCGTTTCTGGAACCTTGAATTCCGTCTCTTCTTTCTCCGTTTTCTGAGCCATTTTCCTGATAAATTTCTTTTGATTATTGGATTCTAAAATTCTATTCGTATTTTTTAAAATTTTAGAAATGAAACCTCTGAATAATTTCTAGGGAGAGAGAAGAGAGAGAGGATGGAGAGGAGGAAAGGTGGAATTTGGGGGTGGAGAGGTAGGGGAAGGATGGGGATATGAAGGAAAGGAGAGGTCGGTAATGGCGATGGAATATGGGCCTCATAGAGACGCGTATCAAACATTTCTTTTACGACTTTGGTTTGAGGAATTACAAGAATGACCTTGTAAGTTAGGTGGAATTACCTGGGATTTGGCCTCTTTGGTTTTGGTTCTAGATTTGGGTTCTGACGTGTTAATCGTCATTATCGAGAAAATTATAAAATAAGGTTTGCTTATTTTATGGAAGAGTGGGTCCGATATTTTAACCACTAGATTCTCCATGCTGAATTAAAGCTTTGCTTCTGTCATTCCTTTGATATTTTTGAAAAGAAAATAATACTTTTTTTTTTCTTCTGAATATTACATTTTACAAAAGTTTACGAGACTTTCCTTGTTTTTAAGGATTCCAAGTCCATGCAAAATAAATATATTTAAAAGATAAAATAATGGTTAATTATATTTCAAAAATACTTGTTGTTTTGTTAAAAAAGAAAAAATTAATGGAGTCTTGAAATTACGAAAACGAAATTTATTTTAAAATTTATAAATTTTTTTACTATAAAAATTAAAATATTTTTTGTTATTTTAAATTTAAATTTCAAATGATAATCCGTCTCGGGGTGAGAATTTTGACAAAAGAGCATAACTATTTGTCAATTTTTTTTACTAGTTTTTAATTGTTCCGTAAGCTATCAAAATTTTGAAATACACGTTTATTTAATGATAATAATAATTTGTCAAACTTGCTGTTTTGGGATATATGTCTCCTCTTTTCTTTCTTCCTTAGTTGTTAACAATACTTTGGTTCATTGGAATTATTGCATTTTACTTTGAATAACACGCATGCATAATTTCAATTTTATCCTTTTTTGCTACTAAATAAATAAATATAACACTTTTATATCATGCATAAAAATTAAAAGTAAAAATATTAATAAGCGATTGAATCAATGGAATTAATAAATTTTACTTTCACATATAAAGTTACGCGTGTAAATTAAAAAAAAAATAAAACCTTATTGATTAAAAAAATACATATTTATGAGTTAAAATTGAAAAGTAACCATTAAATATATTTACTTATTAAACAATTACTCTATGAAAATGTAAAACAAAAACACAAGTAATAGGACAAAGGCAATTGGGTGAGGAAGAACACTGTGCATGGCAGCTTGGAAAGTTGGAAATCTAGTTAGCTTAGATATGAAGCGATCTTGTCCCGGTTATAATAGTTTTGCACTTTCATGCCAAATCCTAAATGCCAAAATGCATTTCTAAATCATTTTTTTAGGTAAAACCTTGTAAAATTGTATAATATAGAAATATATACATATATAGGTTCTTACTCTTTTCAAAAAATATATTCAAAAATAATATATATATATATATAATTTGTTTTACAATTGAAAATTATTTAAAATAATTTAAAATTTATTATAAATATGAGAAATAAAAAATATAAATTGTTACAATTGAAAATTAGTTTAAAATAATTTAAATTTTATTATTAAATATGAGAAATAAAATATAAATAAATAATAGATTGTGATAATTATCGGTGACTGATGGTTATAGTAAATAATTATATTGATCGGTGATTTAATCAATAATTAGTATTGATTAAAATTAATTAACAATAATGACTATACTCATAAATAGAACAATATATATAGTTATAAAATTTTATAGTAAGTTTTTCAATATTCAAAATAAATTTTTATCCTTAAAAATGGGAAGCCATAATGTTATTTTGAAGACAATATTCTCGATTAAAGCTTTTCTCCTTGCAAAGGAAAATGTTTCATACATATGCTAGGAAATGATATGCATGTATCTAAGTTTTAATGTGATTTTAATTAACAACTATATATATCTATATTATGTCGTGTAACTATATAGTAAAACAAAGATATCACGTTATAATTTTAAAATTGAAAAAAAAATTATTAAAATAAAAAGCAATTCGGTTCATTGAATGGAGTCTAAATTCAGTGATAACTATTATATATATATGTCAATTTTTGATGTGAAATACAAAAATTTTAATTCATGACAATATAATTTTTAACATTTCAAATGCGAAACCGTGCATTTTTATTTCTAAAAAATATTATATTATGCATTACAAGCAAAAACGCTTATTAGTACATTACTGGGTAGCAATTTAAATCATTAATAATTTATTTCATATTTTTTATTAAATTACAATAATATTTTAATTCTATAATTAATCATCATATAATTCAAAACCTTTAAACTATATAATAAAATAAAGTTCATAGAATGATGAGTGGTAATATGATAATATCACATGCCAAAGAAATAATATTCTTCATGAAAATTATCACATACCAATTAAAATAAAAATTATTTTATCTCCATTACAAATATTTAATTTAAAATAATAACCTAATAGTAGACATCTTGTACAAATCTCCACCAACAAGCACCCACTATGTTGAGACTTGGTCCGTCCTAACTTTTTAGTCCCTTTTCAGGGGTAGATTGGTAATTCTATAATCACCGCGGTCCACTTGCGGTGTAATGGTGACAAGGGGGGGTTTGAGCCGCCCAGTCTGACCGCCCCCACTACCTATCCTTTTCACCAAAGCTGCCTCTCTCTCTGTCTCTCTCTCTCTCTCTTACTGGCGTGGCGTACACGTGTGCTTTTACATGCATACGTGTCACCTAGGCTTCGGTGATACCTGTCCCTCTCAGCGCGTGCTGTTTACTTGCTTTACCAACATGCAAAACATGTGGTTACTATGGGTTTGATAATTTGATTCGTGCATAATTTTACTGTTCCTTAGCTTTGAAAAATGTTTTGTTTAAATAATGTGTTCAATGGTACATTTGAATTAATTTTTTTGGATTTTATGAAAACCAAACCGAACTAAAATATATCGATCTTCTCTATTAAAAATGAAATAAAACTCAAGCCAAATGTAACTAAATCAACTCAATCCACTACAATTAGAGGTGCGCATTCAGTTAGCCAAAACTGGATTAGTTCGATTCAGTTTATTCGAATATATTTTAACAGTATACGAATTCAAAACCAAATGGTGTAATAACTATCTAAACTGAACCGATTTGGTTCAGGTTGACACTAAATAAGCTATCATCTAATTATAGAATTAAAAACAAACTTGATTAATTGTATATGATAACCAAATAAAAATTAGAAAATCAAATGGTTTATATACTCAAACCAATTCGCAACAAAATTTTTAAAACAACTATGCGAATCCAACTCAAAATGAGTCGATTTAATTTGATTTTCGATTAAAAATCGAGAATTACTTATGTTTAACCGCATGAATTTAGTTTAACCCTGTCACTATTTATTAATTAACATTCTTGAAATAATTGAGATGATTTTGATCCTTATATAGAGGGGTTTTTTAAAATTGTTATATAAGAACAGAAATTATCTTTTTAATCATAATTTTGTTTTCTCATGACATTTTATTTATTTTTAATTATAAGTGATGAAATAATTTACGTAAATATCACCCTATCCGAAAGTGAAAATACATATGAAAATAAAATGAAATAATCAAATAATTTTAATTATCAAAAATTATTTTGATTTAGTTCTTTTTTTCTCCCAATTGCTCGAGTTGGTAGGCAATTAGGCAAATTGCAATCCCTTTCTTCTCATCCATCCTTGTACATAAATAAATATGCACACTTAAATAAAAGCTTGTCTGGCAATTAGCAGAATCTACGCGGCTAACCAACGCTACATATAAAATGGTTTCGGCAGTAATTGGTGGGTCCTCCACTTGACCTGGTCTCCTGATGTGACTTGACATCAGAAGGTCAAACAGGATGGCAATCTTGAAATGTTTAACGGCTCTGATTCATTTGCATGCTATTATACAAAAACGTGGCAACTTTTTAATGAAGCATGCAAACTGGCACATTGAAGCCACCCACACGTGACTATAGCACCACTCAGGCTCTCTTTCATTAGATAAGGACGGTTATGTGGGTCCGGTCCAAGGTTGGTCCCACCTACCTGCAAATAGTATCTACTTGCTTCTTCATCGCTGGATTCTTGGACTATAGGATAAATCCTGGTATTAAGAGTCCAAAAACCGAAATAACACAATACACCGTATGATATGATATGGATAATTATAGTTATTGTTTTACTATATTAAATTTATAAAAATTCATATAACAGGAGGATTCGAATTCGAGATCTTTTTCTCATACTAGTGAGAAAACTAACAGACTACTAATTTTAAAGCAACATTTCTTTTTTAATTTAATTTTAGAGGAATAAAGCCTTAGTATAATAACATGAATTAGTAGTAATATAACATGGAATTTTCGCATGTTCAAGTTATTTATGAAAAAAAAATCTATGGACTGTGACTCAATTAACAACGCAAGATGTATATGTGGAAAAATCTCTCGTGTTTGATCCCCCATTAAATGCATCTTCAAAGAGATATATGTAAAAAAAACTCTTGTGTTCGATCCCCACTAAATGCATCTTCAGGGAGGGACAAGGAACCATAACTGTTACTAAACTCCAAATCAGATAGACGGTCTCTGGTAATAGGGATAGGGTCTAAAAACCAATAGTTTAGATCAAGTCATTACAAAAAAATTAAAAATAATTAGGAAAAGCCCAAACAATTGATCTGCTGGAGCTGGAACCTTGGCCCGATTGTAGGCCCAACCCAACACCACCCAACCCCATAGTCCTCTCTATCTGTAGAAGCAACTAGAAACTGCCTAACAATTCCTCTCCACCATACAATGATGGTCAAGGGGAAAGCACAAGAGAAGACAGAGAAGCAAATGACAAGATTTAAACCCTTAAACTAATATTTACTACAAGATATTGCATAATACTTCGCCTAGATTTAAGAACTGGAAAGAAACTACTGGACAATATCATCACCAGCTCACCAACACTAACAAAGAAAAGGAAACCTGTCCACTATTATTTAACTTTGCCCTTGACATATCAATTTGGTCATCCAGGAAAATTCAATTCTCTTTACTTAGCATTCAATTACTTAAAAGAAAGTGAAGGTAAAAACTAACCTACAACTGGAGCATTGAACAAAGAATGTCTCAGACTTTTAATGACACAAAATTAGTCAAAATAGAAATGCCATGAAGAAATCAAACAACTGGTGCTGGCACCATTCATTAAGCTAGCGTAACAACTGCTGCTGCTGCCATACTTAGACCAAACACATTTCGACATTTAACATTTAGAACAAAGGAGACAAGCTAGTAACTGGAAAGATGCCAGTTCACATGTTATTTCAACCTTTTGAGCAACACGACATCTAAATAACAAGAACAACGAGATAAAAGCCTTGCATGTGGCATCCCAGAACATAGATGTGATACCTTCAGCAGAAGTTTGATGAGGGTCAGATGTTATCAAGCTTTTTAGCTTTCACAATGGGGTTGGCCTTGGCAATAGCATTTTGTCCAGCAGTTCGATAATCATAGGTGCAACCATGTTTGTCTGAGTAGCGATGAACTGAACAGAAAAGATTCCCGCAACGACAACTGAATCCTGTTAGACCAACGCGTTTCCTGCAAGTGGCGCACCTATTTTGACTTGCTTTCACCACCGTGTCACCATTTGTGCTGAGAGCTGAATCAGAGGACGCTGAAGCAGAACTGACCATAGTCTCTGCTGAATAAGTTTGCAGATCAATAGCAACAGCAGGCTCATTCCTGATGTTGCTTGAGCTACCGTTCACAATACTCTCAAGGGACGATGAAGCAAGTTTGGTTTGTTCTTGCTTCATTATGAAGTCTTTGTGGCACTTAGAGCACAAGTTCATGGTCGCTGCAGTTCCAAAGAATCCACAACCATTGGCACAAAGTTTAGGAGCCCCAAGTGGAACTTGGCATCCTGTCTCATTGTGCTCCATTATTTAAATAAGTTGAATTTCCTGCGACAGAATTCCCTTCTTCAGAGAAGACAGAAGAAAGAGGAAGGAAGGAAATGGAAAAGGAGCAAACATCAAAAGACAATTATCCCTCAACATCCCCATCTTACATACTAAACTTCACCCGAGTGAATAGAACCAAAAAGATGTTCTGCCCTCTTGAGCCTCCCATTATATCCAACTAAAAAAATGCATATACAAAGAAACACAATTTTAATCAAACTAAAATATCACATGGTAGGCCAAAATTGACATTGTCTCTCTTCTAGAGTTAAGAAATGCAC
This sequence comes from Jatropha curcas, assembly GCF_014843425.1. The sequence continues at coordinate 101,102 of NW_023591572.1, read as the reverse complement.
CCATTGACAAAAATGTATTCAACTCTAAACCTTTGAAATGAAAAGTGTTTGTATATCACACCGACTTAAGTATACATAAACTGACGAAATTTATTGCCTGAACATGAGAAATTATAAATAGTAATTAGTCTAGCAGAGGAAAACAAAATGAAAATAACAAAAATTTCCAAAATCTATGCCTGTCACTGGAAATTCCAATCCAAAAACTCACCATGGTGGAGTAAAAGACCATTGAAAATCAACAACACCAAGGGTAAGTATGGTCCTAAATCCTAACTACACCTCAAGTTATGATTAGCAAAACCTTTCAAACAATAGTTTACAATGTCAAACAGAAAGTAAAACTATATGGAAATGGAGAACAAATTCAATCCAAATATAAACCCATAAATTAACTGAAAAATCATTCAAAGAATTCCCTGTAATCCATCACAAAGTTCAAAAAAATAAAATTCCATCAGATACTCTCCCAGGAAAAGGCCAATGGTATCAATAAATAAATATTGCTATGAGTAAGCAACATCATGTAAATCGAAACGACTTTTCCCCTACATTTAACCAAATATATAGTATAGAGCCTTATTAAGAGTGACTACAAGAAAGCTCTTACTGATACCTGCTTTCAGAGGAGATAATCTTTAAAAACCGGTGACTCGTGGCGATTGAAAAGGTCTTTAAAGGGCTGTCACTCAGAAATTACTCCCCTGCGTTAACAAAAACCAACCCAGAAACAGAAACTCATTAAATGTTGTGTACACGTCTATATTCAAATGGCACTCGGCTGAAATATTAGAGACAAATAACCATTTATATGCGAATAAGATGGAGAAGAGAATATACAGAGAGAGACAGAGACCTCTGAAGCAAACAGGAAAGCGTGGCAGAGACAGGAGAAGCGAAAGGCTGAGTGAATCGAGATGGGAGATATATATAGTGTAAGCTGTGAAGCACATAGAATGGGGAAGAAACTGGAGATGGAGTCAGTGATCCAAAGTGTTCGGTCCTAGCTGTGAATATACGTGGCATGTCTTTATTAGTCCAAGACTAAGACAAGTCAAACTCAAACGATGGAATTATTTATTATTTATTATTTATTATTTTTTGAATGAAATTTTCGTAAATAAGGGCAGCGAGTTCAGCTAGGACTGAGAGTGTGTGATCGAGGCTATCAGGGAGGAGGTGTTGAATTTACGTGTTGTAATAGGTTAGGGTGTGTCAAGATTCGGTTTGTTATAAGCGAGTGGCAACACGTGGCAAGCGAGTGTAGGTTTCATATCTTCTTCTGATCTGTCTCCCTTCCCCCAAATCTTACCTTCCACTCTAGGTATTCTACTACTTTCTTTACTTTCCTTATTTTCTTTTTTTTTTATTCTACTTTTTTTCTAATCGATTTTGGAAAATTGCAAAAATAATTAAAAAAAAAATTGTATGTATTTAATTAAATAGATGATAAATATTAATTAGAATTAGGTTTGATATTATTATTCCGTTTATTACTTTGAAATAGTACCATTTACATTATATGCATTATTTTTTATTTTTCATTAAATCCGAATATAAAAAGTAGTATTGTTTAAAATCCATTATATTTTAATCAAATGATAATGGGCTTCATAAATGTATTTAGGACAAGTACATGTATCACTAGTTACTTATTATATTAAATAAATTGATTTTTATTGGTAAAAAGTATATTTAAAAAATAAATAAAAGTCAATTTGGTCCCTAAATTTGTTTAGCATGATAAAAAATATCAAATTTAATTTTTTTGGCCAATTTAGTCATTGAATTTGTATAAAATGATTAAATGATCTGATTTTAATTTTTAGGCCAATTTAATCATTGAACTTATTTTGATTTTATAAATTAATAATTGATTTAAATTAACATGATTAACATTTTATCATTTTTTGTCCTACACTATGAATACTCAGATTAAAATTTTTCAACACTTATGAATATTAATTTAAAATTCATAAAAAAATCATTTCTTGGAATATAATAAATTTATAAACATGCACTATAACTTACTTTATTCAACACAAAAAATGTATAGATTTTATAAGCAATAATATAGTAATAGAAGTTAATTTTAAAATGTTCAAATTAATACATATTTATAAATTTAAAATCATCAATTAAGGTAAAAAAAGATACAATATATTTTATATATCATTTTTTCATATTTTATAATTAATTAATTTTTTAATAAATTAGTCAGCTCGATCCTAATTGGAGTTTTAATAAATATCTATATAATGAGTTTCACAATTTAAGTACAAAGAAAAATTAAAGATTAAAATTAATTCAAAATATCAAATATAATTTTTTTTAATCATTTCAAATAAGTTAAGGAATTAAATTGATATAAAAAGTGAAATCGGATCTTTTTAATTATTTTATACAAATTCAAAAGTTAAAATAACCCAAGAGGTCAAATTTAATTTTCTTATCTGCTAAATAAGTTCAAAGACCAACTTGTTTATTCCTTAAAAAAAATTAAGTTCTAATAATTTAAATTTACGGATAACTTATCAATTTAAGTGATATTTAAATAGATTTATGAATATTAAAATTATAGGTTGGTAAGGATCCGAGTTGGATAATAAAATTATAAACGGATTTGGATTCAATGACATTAAATTTTCTTTTTATTCAAATTAATAAATGATAACTCACCCTTAATTTTAACGGATCATCTTGCAATATTAGGGTTACCGCATTTCCATTTCGGAATTTGTTTTGGGCTTTCCGTTTGTCAGTCGGTGTCCATGTGTATAAATGTCTTTTTTTTTTTTTTTGGGTTTTCGATTTTCGGTTTTTTTTTTTTTGTTCAAAACATATAATCCATTCCCATTCTCTCTCCTGAATTAAAATCCCGGGGTTTTCCATGAAACCCCAAAGCCAAAAATCGCTCTCTCAAACCTCTTTCCATCATTTTCCCGAGAAAATCAATCCAAACCCTCTCACATTTGTCTACTCACTTTATCTTTGATTTGAAAATTTACCTCTACCTTAATTGTCTCAATCCAAAGACTACTCTCTATTAGGTTTTATTTCAAGGATCCAGGGTTCGACAAGTTTTTAGACAAGACAAGTAATTAGGGTTGTCGATTGAACGAAAGGGAGCGAGATATGGGGAGCGTGGATCGAGTTGAGGATCGGACATTTAGGGTTAATTGCACAGGAGAAGGAGGGGCTAAGTTGAGAGAGAAAGTGAGGGATAAGCTCAAGGAGTTTATGGGCGATTATACTGATGATACTCTTGTGGTAATGTTCATTTTTATATTGGAGACTTTGATATCTTTGCTTATTGTAGAATTTTGTTTTTAGTGAAGAACTATTGAATACAGTTTCTTCATTGGTTTCATATGTTGCCAATTTTGTATGTCATGTAATGGTTAGATTTTGGACTTGGTTTTAAGTTTGGGCGGGCAAGGATGACAATGCTTTATCATTGTTTTATTTGTTTATATCTTTTTTCAAATGTTGCTGTTTATTTTAGGACTGCTTTAAGAGAAGTACTTGGAAATTCTTTAGGGATGTTTATGTGTGGATTTAGCTACCAGCAAGAACAAATGTAGGTGTGAATGAGATAATGATATTGAACTTGCATTGGAAACGTGGTCTGAAGTCTTCTATTTTAGGCAGAAATGTCCAATTACAAGCTTGTCGTGAATGGGAAATGCACAGAAAGATTTGAGTGCAGAGTCTTTTGTTTCTATCTTATCACCTCAAAGTTTTAAGGATTTCATGGAAGACTAAGGTTTTCAATAGCTAATATTAATAGACTGCATGTTGATGCGTGTTAATTCTATTTAATGGGACAGGTTTTGGTTGGATTTTGGTACTGGAGACAATGTAATAGTTGGGTTATCTAATATGCTGTTTCACCTTATCTTCTTGTGTGATTGATTATTTTGAAATGGGCTCCATAGACTGAGCTTAGTCAACTAAAGAGTAGAATCTAATGAATTGGTTTGGTCTGTTATGGGCTAGATTTTCTCTGGAATTTTTCAGTAGTCTTTGATTGACCTCAGATTGGACGTCTGCTTCTGTTGTTGATTTATCTGGTCGCTGTAGTGTATAGGATTTTGGTTTTTTAAATTTGGGTGGGTAAATGAATAGTTTGATTAGTACAATGACTGGATCAGGATGCCAATATATTTATTGTTATGCATATGGTCAATTATGTTTACAAGTTGTGTTCTAGAAGATTAGTGTTGTTCTACTTTTTAAGCGGGTTTAGATGACATATCAGCAAGGAATCTAGGAATTCATGTGCCCTGAATTAGGTAGGTTCATAAGCAGATATGATATGCGAAGTTGGATGTGGAGAGAGACAGTTAGGGCATAGTTGGGAGAAGAAATGATTTGTGAGAGAATTGTTCCTAAAGTTGAAACCAAAAGCTTAACAGGCTTACTTTGGTGTGACCTATGAGCATTGATGGTTGGATGATTAAACTGTTATGATGAGTTCCATATACAAACTGCAGGACATCTTGTTTTCTAATATGGATGATGCTTACTGTAGTTGCATAAAGGAAATGAGATTTTTCATTCTTTGGCTTTTACTTTTTTTTTTTTATTTTATTTTTATTTTATTTTTTTATTTTTTTGAGTATGTATGTTTGGGGCTTTAAAGATGATATAACATACATTTTCCCCTATTTTTAATAAGGCCAGTGTGGTTAATGGTGCTTGTTACATAAGCTTTATATCCCCACTGGCTTCCTTTAATGGATAAGTAGTCTTCAACGAATTAAATGCATATCATGTAGCCTTTTAATCTGATAATTACTTATTTATTGGCTCTAGTTACCACCTCTAAGCTTTTAGTACTGCATTGTACTATTCTTTTACTACATGTATTGAGTAATTCTTTAAGTTATTAATGGTTTCTGAAATTTTTTTTCATATAATTTGCCTTTAACCTTTGTGATGGTCCTTGTTCAACATAATGGGTTTTCTTTTGCATGTGATATATAAATGTTTTTGAGTTTTAGTGATTTGGCACCATAATTTAACTTTAGTTTGCATTGGCAGGAATATGTGATTGTCCTGCTAAGAAATGGCAGGCGGAAAGAAGAAGCTAGAAATGAATTGAATGTCTTTTTGGGGGATGACAGCGATTCTTTTGTATCTTGGTAATTTGATTCTTATTCAATGAGAGATTTGAGGTCCTTAAAGAATGCGATTGGCAACTTTGGTTTGAGTTGTCCTCATCGATGATGATGGTCTTAATTTATCTTTGAACAGGCTGTGGGATCACTTGGCTTCAAATTTGGAGTTGTATGTGCAGCCTCAGGAGGCTCATACAAGTGATGTGCTCAAAACAAAACCTACATTGGGAGACCAGGCTGGGCAAAATGAATCTCATAATATTGATTCTGAATCTGGAAAAGGGAAATCTAACAACTTACCTAGAAGTCGACAAAAAAGAGAATGGAAAGGTTTAATGCGGGATGCAGCTGAACCGCCTCCTCTTCGAAGCTCGGAGGTTGAAGTTACACGTTTTGAGGAAAGAAGTCATCACAAAGCAAGCCATACAAGACGATCTTCACCTCCGCAATCTCCACAGCAGAAGAAAAGAAGTAGGCAGGATGAGCGACAAAACATGAAGGTTTGGGTTTTTGAATATTCCTTTTCTCCCCTTCGCCTGTATTAAGACAGAAATGAGGCTTTCAAATTGTCAAATAAAATACTGTTCTATCATAATGGTTAGGTATTGCATATTACAAAGTTGCTCCAAACTCAAGTTGAATTCAACTTTAGATGAAAAGATAAATTGGTCATCTACTGTTAGTTTTTGTCCCTTTCAAGATAAATATTTGAGTTTTGTTGGTGAAATTGTTATATGGAACCGTTACAGTTGCAGAAAAGACTGCATGGCATTTGTTTTCTCTCACTGAACTTGTTGCAAATAATGGAGATACTATGGTCTGAGTTGGACTTCTATAGTGTTTCCTCTGTGCATAGTTGTAATGAACATTCAATGTGTAGGGTTAATTGGTGATGTTAATGAATCAGATGTAAAGGCATGTTTTAATAAGATTTTTGTGTTTCTACATGATAATACTAAGATTTTGTATGTTTTATTCGATGTGGGGTATATCACTTTTTGCTTCTCCACAGTGCCCTTTATGATTTATTTGTTTTGTCTTTTACCCAAATGATGATCATTGTATATTGACATCAAAATTTGTAGTGTCATAAAGAACTTGCGCCAGCTATATAAGCATTGCCATTTCCAAATTTTTCCATAATTTGTAATCTATTCATATTTTGAACAACAAAGCCATTGATTTGGTAGGACATAATGTTTAAGTTTATCTGTATTCTTTTATCGGTTTTAAACTTATAATGTTCATAAAACTCCTGGAAAAATATTCGATGAATCAAATTGCTACAAATGTCATTATTTCATGGAAAATGGGAAATTGCAATTGTCCTCTGGCTTACAAATTCATACAATAAAACCCAAATGATAGACTATTTTAACTTTTCAATAATACTGGTTAAACCTTTTGGAGCCTTATGTCTATTGGTATTCTACAAGGCTTTGACATAGTGGAATCTATGCTACTGTAAATGAAATCATGCATGTCATAGCATGAAAACTTAAATTACCAAAGATCAGTTATCTCACAGCATCTAACCTCCTTTCCCATGGCACATCATCATAAAGAATTGCAATTTTTGCTTAAAATCGTAATATGCCTATCATGTGATATTAGATGGGTCTAGCCAACTAATTCTCATTATCTGATGACATTTTTCCAAGATCATTCAAATGTTATGATTCCAAAATTCCAGGCATAATGAAAGCATACAGTAGCACTCTATCTTTCTCTTTGACTTGCATTCTGTCTTGGATATATTTGCATATACGCTACTTTTTCAACTTACATGAATTAAATTCTTGTGAGGATTTTTCTTGGCATGACTTGTCACTAGTACCAGAGAGCTACATCATGGCCATACTGGATGGAAAATTGGCCTAACAATTAAGATTTTATTCTTAGCTGCATTAGCTTGAGAATGACATGGCACCATTTGGAATGGGTGGGAACTTTCAGTTGCTTTTGAGTATGGCAATCATTTCATATTGGTTTAGTTTCTAGCATGCTTGATTTTATTTCTTGTGAGAGTTATGATGTGCATATCACAGTATAATAATAGAAAAATAAAAGCTGGGGTTCAATGGTGGACCTGCTCACCTTCATGTTTTCTTTTCCCTTAATCTGGGGGTCAAGTGTATGTGTGTCTTGTTTTTCCTCTGCTGTTGGAGGATTGATAATATTCTAAATTGTGAACTTGAGAAATTGTAGTTGGCTTATGTTGTTGTCTATATGTTGTATGTACCGGTACTATATTGAAGTATTTTCATGAGCGTTGCTAAATATCTTTTGCATAAAGCACGTTCTATGCATATGATGTGAATAACTGATCCATTTTGTGGGAGATGGCTGATGGTTGTATCCAGTTATTTTGAGGAATTTATGTTGTAGTGTCTAAATTATATCGTGGTTCAGAACCCCTTTTCTTTTCTTTCTTTTATGATTTCTACCTTGCTCATTGTTTTCCTGATATCTTACATATTGACAAACTTCTTTGGCAGAGGGAGGCAGTTTCTCAAACAACCATTGATGCCCCTCGGCGACTACTTCAATTTGCAGTGCGAGACGCTGTAGGAACTTCGAGGCCATCTAGTCTGGTAAAAGAACCCTCTCTAAAGCGGCTTCGTTCTGTGGTGTCTACAGCTGCAGGAGAATCATCAATGGTTGATCGACCTAGGAGGATTCAATCGATTGCTAGAGTTCCAAATCCGATGGCTACTGTAATTAAAGCTGTGCAAGAAGCAGCCGAAGATGTAAAAGTCAAGTCTGCAAGAAGTGTGTTTGACCGACTTGGTGTCGAAATGCCGGTATCAGATACCATTGAACAAGCCAGAGACATTGGAGATGCAGCTGCTGAAGATGAGGAATATGAAGAATTTAACCAAATTCCGGAGCAGACCCACTCAATCAACCTTCACAGACATGATTATGCTGGACATAGAGCGAATGTTGGTATGCTGGAGAGTGAAACCATGTTGGCTGATGACTATATGCCTGATAATGAAGGCTATGATGATGTTGATGTTATGAGTGACAGAGTTATGGATGTTTCTGAAACTGGCACGTCTGGTGGAAATAAGAGGGAGGATTCACTAATGTTACAGTACAGTGTAGCAAAGAATGCAGATGATGTGATGCGAATAACTCGAAGTAAGGATCAGGATCAACCTGTTGCAGCTGCAAAACCTTCAGCAAATATTTCTACGAATCTAAATACCTGGAAGCAACATCATTATCAGGAATCAAGAGGGTTTGCAGAAATGGATAATTGGAAATCTGTCAAGGGGAATGAAGCAGATGCAGGGAAGTCTGTTGTAAGAGTAATGAAGGAGAATAGCAATCCTGTCATGGTTGGTAATGGAAATGTAAGATACTCTTATTTTTACATGTAGACTTTATGTTTCGTTTTCAAATTTTTGTGGTGTCATTTGCCACATTTATTCATTCTGAGTATCATTGCCATCTTTGGGATGATGTTAAACAGGCAAAACCAGTTACTGATGCACAGAAAGAATCTCAGAAGACACTGCAATCTGTGCCCGGTGAGTTCCAAAAACTCTTCGAAGTGCTTTTGGTGATAGTTTTTAAGAGTTTATATATATATATATATATAAAATTAAAAGTAATTCCGCTTGTTTATTGCAAATTCTGTAGTTATTTTCTGATCATTTTAAATTCCAGCTTTTGTTTTTTTTCCCAGTTTCTGCTCGTGCTTCTGATGTCTTGAAAGTATTAATGGGATCGATTTGGATTATTTTTTTGTAGGTTCTTATACTACTGGTCGTCCATTAGAGGATGCTGATTCACGGACCATTTTTGTTAGCAATGTACTTTTTTGCACACATTAAGCTATACTTCTGGAGTTGCATTTCTTCTATCTTTCTTATGTTAGTTTATCAATTTTTATTGTAATTTTCTTTAGGTTCATTTTGCTGCCACTAAGGACAGCCTTTCTCGGCATTTTAATAAGTTTGGGGAAGTGCTCAAGGTTGTTATTGTTACTGATGCAGCAACAGGGCAACTGAAGGGGTAAGTTAGTCTGATGCTGTTGTGCACTTCTCATCTATTTGGTCTTTTCCCCCAACTTATTATCTTTCAACAGGTCAGCTTATGTAGAATTTATGCGAAAGGAGGCAGCAGACAATGCATTATCTCTTGATGGTACATCTTTTATGTCGCGGATTCTTAAGGTAGTGTGTTATTTTGGTGTCTCAATTTGCTACAAGTAGTGATCTCTTTATTTATTTTATTGTCCAATTTTTTGCTTGTTCATTGAAGTAGAGGCTGTAAGACAATTTTATGATTTGTTGCTGATTGGATTATTTCTGTGGTGTAGTACAGATTTGTTACTTTCAGATTGCTCTCCACTAGTCGTGGCTTCTTAATGCTTTTTCCTCTTGCAGGTTGTGAAGAGAAGCCCTGCTCACCAAGAAGCTACTCCTATCATGACATGGCCTCATATTGCGCGTGCCTCTCCATATGCTACTGCTCGGTTCTCCAGAGCTCCTTTTCCTAGAGGTATTCCAAGTTCATTTAGGCCCCGTCTTCCTATGAAACCTGGTGCTAGAAGTTTGCAGTGGAAGCGAGATGCTCAAGGCAACAACCCAGCTGAGAGTGGTGCTCCAGTCTCAGGGAACAACAGTCTTGTGTCCCCTACTGCACGCAGCCTCACCTATATCCGAACTGAGCCTAAGCCTGATGGGAATTTAGGTACCAGCTAATCAAACAATTCAAATTTTCCTTCGCTGGGGTTATATATTGCATCAGACTGCATCGAAATGTCAAAGTCATGACTGCAGCAAATGTTTTGATAATGCGGCAGATATGAACCCTGTAGATTCTCTTGCCCTTGAGAGAATCATTCTTCTGTATATGGAGGACATTTTCCAGAATTGGTGAATATCCTAAGGAATAGATTGATTCAGAAGAGTTCCTGTTTTAGCAAATATATTTGGGTTCTTTTTTTGGGGCTGGTGGTAAGAAACAAGGGACTCTTGGCTGCCTGGTTGTCTGGCCCCTGAGTTATTTTATACCATCAGATGGAAATTTGTGAATAGGATGGATGGGTAGTTCATTTCTTTTTGTTTGAGGGATTTTTTTCCAGCTCGTTCTTTCTTTTTTTCTTTTTTTTTTTTTTTTTTAAAATGTTTTGAGGGATTGTTTTTCGCGCTCGTTCCTTTCTTTGTTTTCTTTTTGTTTTTTTTTTTTTAAATATAAGAAAGAAGAGGTAATATAAAATGACAAATTGAAGAAAAAAAAAAAAAAAAAGGAGAAACGAACTTATAAGTTGCTTGAACATAGATGGCAGAAGCTGACATTGGCAGTAAGCTGTTAGTATAGATTTTTTGCGTAGGGTAAATGTGCCTCCTTACGCGGTTTTGGTTGCGGCTTATCGCGTATGGTGGCTGATATATAAGCTGTATTTGAAGATATGAAGATAATCTAAGAGAAATTGGTACATCTTTAGAATTGGAAATTGGATCCCCCGGTACGAATATGTATTATGGGGCCGTGTGCGTCTAATCGTGCTAGTTTGAGTCATTTATCTATCGATGAAGTATTTGTTCGGTCCTCTACGAATGTGTTCTATTAATTCACGAAGTTGTTGATACCCTGGGGAGTTCATGTTGAGGCGTTGAAGCCAGCTCGTCTTTTAGGTATCAAAAGATAAAAATTAAGTCCAAATTACGTTCTATTGCCAAAATGGTAATAGATTTTTTTAATCACCATCGAAATGATCAAATAAATGGATAAATAGAGGTTACCTTAAGCAAGTCGTTAAACTTTCAAATGAGAAAAGATCTCTAAGGTTATAAACGATTAACAATCAAGGTGATTCTCAATTAAAAAAAAAAAAAAAAAGAAAAAAAAAGTGATCTTGCCCTGAATTTTTTTTTTTTTTTTTTTTTTTTTTAAATATAAGAGAAGGAGAATATAAAATGAAAATTGAAAAAAAAAAAAAAAAAGAGAAAAGAACTTATAAGTTGCTTGACATATGCAGAAGCTGACATTGCAGTAGCTGTTATATAATTTTTTGCGTGTAAATTTGCTCTTACCGTTTTGTTGCGCGTTACGCGTTTGGTGATATATAGCTGTTATGAGATATGAGATATCTAAAGATTGTACATTTTAGAATTGGGAATTGGATCCCCCGTACGATATGTATTCATCCGTTGCGTCTAATGTGCTATTTGTATCATTTATCTATCCGATGAGTATTTGTTCGGCTCTACGAATATCTGTTCTATTTATTCACGAAGTTTGAACTCTTGATCTCATTTGAGGGCGTTGAACCACTCGTTTTTAGTATCAGATAAAAATAAGTCAAATTACTTCTATGCAAAATGTATAATTTTTTAATCACCATGAAAATGATCAAATAAGGATAAATAGAGTTTACTTAACAGTGTTTAAACTTTTCAAATAAAATCTCTAAGTTATTAAACCATTAACAATCAAGTGATTCTCATTAAAAAAAAAAAAAAAAAGAAAAAAAAAGTGTATCTTGCTGAAATGCTCTCTTAGACTAAGGCATCAAAATCACTACTCTACACTTCCTAATACTGCTTAAGCAGAGAAATAGTACCAAGTTGCTATTTTAATGTATTTTGTTCTTGATTCAGTTGAGTTCAGCAAAATTAATTTTGTATATGCTTTTTCCTTCTCCAGCTTCAGAATCATTAATGTTCTTAAATGGTGCTAATGTTGCCCATGGTTTTAGGATTGCATCTTTTCAGAGAAACTGGGATTTAAGAAAACAAATTATTTATTTATTTTTTATACCACTAGACAGAAACTCCTATAAAAGAAGACGTTAAACATTTAGCATCTCGTAGGATACGAGTAACTTGCCTTGCTCATAGGAGTATATTAGTTCTCCGAGCTCTAACTTAGAAAATAAGGAATTCCTGAAGCAACACCTTTTGTAATGCCTGTGGTCTCAAAAGAATATATTAGTTTCAAACAAAAGTCCAAGTATATAATTTATTGGATACAAACTTTTTTTCGTTGAAGATCCACTGTAATAATAAGAAAGATTTCTATACATACACACAAAATCGTCAGTAATATTAGAATCCGATGAATCAGTCTGGACAAGTTTATTAATGGGATGTCTTATTCCATTACAAAATTTCAATTTTGACAATAATCCAATCAAAGGAATAATTGAAACCATTTTATCGAGTTTCTTCATAGTGTTATCTTTCTTTATTAGAAACAAATTTTTTGGCCTTCCGCTTCGTACGACCGAATTCTATTCCATTTAACGTAATCGCTCCTAGAATCAGAAATAGCCACGGGGATTAAATGTCCTATCCAAGCTAAGTAGCTTACTCCGAATGTTGCCTCAAAAAAAGGAACAGGTATAGATAATCCCAAAAGCCCAATTTATTAGGAATTGATACCACTGATTGGATCTCTTGTGCTAATATCAGAAATAAAAGCTTGAAGCCTAAGTTGAACAAATCCAATTCGAGCTGCAACTTTGCAAATACCACATGCGTTCTTCATCATCTTTTCTATTTGCTCCCTGGTCTCATTGGCCAAAGCTGATAGGTCTCTTTTTTTCAGGATCAGCAGATGTATCTGAGCTTGAAAATTTTCTGGGTTTTTGCCTCTTTAACAGGGTATTCGGTAAAGTTATCTTCTTTAGCTCCAAATCGAGGATACAGGACTTCTCTCTATCAAATATTGACTATGAAAAAAAGTCTGGGCTTTTCTATTGTTGATGTAATACTGGATTTCTGTCGATTGATTTGATTTTGATTTACTAAAAACAATACAATACAACATGTTACTGTAATTGTATTAAAACATTAAGACAGAACATTATGGAAGTTCTGAAAAGAAGAAAAAACACATGAGAAAAACACAAAACGATCCTGCCAAACTTATAATACGCAACAGAAGAGCATTACGTTCTCTTACAAATGTGACTTCATTAAAATTCCTAAGCTTTTGCAGGATATGAATAAGAACCTCTAATCTGCCTTGCTCCTCCATCATCGTAAAGTAGTAAGAAGCACATCTTCTCCACCAATTAACGAAAGCAGAAATAGTGCCATAACCCAAAACGCTTATAATAGCATAAAAAACATTGCTATAATAGAAAATCAAATTTCCAAGCATAATCATATCAATACATTTGATGTGTTAACTTTGTGAGCACCTTGCATGTTCTTCATCCAATTTCTTAATTCCACTCTCGTCCCATTGGCCAAAGCTTATAAAGTGGGTTCCTCTGTTTCTTGGTGCTTCAAATTGAGGATCCTGACTGGATTTTGGGGGTTTTCAGGATCAGGAGATGAATCTGAGCTTGAAAAATTTCTGGGTTTTTGATTCTTTAAAAGGGTACTTGTTAAAGTTATCTCCTTTATCTTCAAATCAGGGATTTGGGATTTCTCTCTGGCAAACTTTGATGATAAAAATATTTGTGCTTTTCTACTGTTGATCTAATAAAGTTGTAGTTTTTGTAGCAAAACTTGAGTACGACTGAACAAAATTATGATTGAAATTTGTGGTTTTTGGATCTAGAGCTTGGGAATCAAAATTGGAGATGTGATTGGGAGGGGTAAAGTAAATATGGAGAAATCAAACTTATTGTGGTTTACAGGTTTAATTTGGTGAGTGTAAACGGATGAGCCATGAACAAATGATTCAAATTTGGTGGTTTCGGTGTCAAATTGAAAGGAAATATAAGAAGACTAAGAGGATATCGAGAGTTAGAAAAAAAAAAAAAAAGTCTAATTGCCATGGTTACTAATAATGAGTGGAAACACATAATGACATAATAAATTTGTCAAAGATTCATAAAATATTCGTGATTTAACCAGAAGTTTATATAAATAAATTTATAATTTTTCTATTCGCCTAAAAGTTGTGACTTACTCTTACCACTCTATCCAAACTACTTATCTACTGGGAAAAGTTGTGACCTACCTTCTCAGTGATCTATCTATTTGCTGTCAAAGTTGTGACTTACTTTTATCATCTTACTAAACTACCAATTGCAAGGTAGATTTTGTGATTAGTATCTAATGCTTCCTCACAGAATTTCTGGCTCAAGCAGGTTCATCTTGGTCCTATTATTTTGGAGGTTGATGCAAAGAAGTCTGTGATGCTCTTTGCTTATCAGTTGATGATATGTCTGAGTTTGGTTGAGGTCCTATACAAGCTAATCGAGCTGCCCATGTATTGGCACAGGAGGTATGCTCTCTTGAGGGTTGTCGTATTTTGTTACAGCACTAAGGTTATGATTAAAGTACTAAATGTATAGGACAACTTATAAATAATATAAAATCCACTTTATCCTCTGCTATTACCGATTTAAAAAAACTGCGCAAAATATTATAAACTTTATTTTAAATTTCAGGTTTGGTAGAAATAAAAATATATAATTTGCTGGTCATGTATTTAATTCTATGAAATTTAACATAATTTCATAATTGAACATTATATTTCAATTAACTCTCCATTATCCTTAAATTGAGCTTGCTATTTTACTTATAAGAAATTGGTTTCAATTCAATTGATTTCAAACCTGCCTTTTCCTTCCCCTTGTCTGGCTCATTAGCTCTTACTTTTTCTTAAATGATGCTCATTTTGTTGTCCCATTACTGGCCATTGTTTGAGAAATTAGGAAACAAATTAGAAAAAAAAAAAGTAGTTCTGGTTAATTTATCATAAAAGAAACAAATTGAACATTAGGAAGAAGAAAGATTCATAGTGATAGCAACAAATCCAACAAACAAACCTACAGTACCTATAAAGACACTGCGAGCCCTCACAACGCGGAGATTAAATTCTTTTACAGATCGCCACAAACCGATAAGAATCTCCAAGCTGCCGTGCTCTTCTATCATCTTGAATTGCTTCTCCACCTTCTTAAAGGAATAGATCCAGTTCTTCGAATGAATACCAAGTGCAGAAAGAAACCCAAAACCCAAAACGTTTGCAACAACCCAAATATTTTGCATTGATGCCTGTATTGGATTTCCATTGAAAAGTTGAATTGATACCTCCGTCAAACTTCCTTCGAGAATATAATAAATCCAGTTCCCAAGCCCAAGTAGAACAATTACAATTGAAGCTACAAGTTTGATAAAACCATATACGTTCTTCTTGATCTTTTCCAATTCCTTTCTGTTCTCATTGGCCAAAGCAGATATTTGTCTTTCAACGGTGGTTCCCTCAATTTCTTTGTGCTTGAAATTGAGGTTCTTGCTTGGATCTTCAGTTGGATTTTGGGGGATTTCAGTATCAGAAGATGAATCTGAGGTTGAAAAGTTTCTGGGATTTTGATTCTTTAACAGGGCGTTTGTCAAAGTTATCTCCTTTAGCTTCAAATCAGAGACTCGGGATTTCTCTCTATAAAATGTTGTTGATGGAAAAAGTCTTGGCTTTTCTGCTGTTGACCTAATAAAGTTATGGTTTTTGGATTTTGTAGCAAAACTTGAGTACGGTTGAAGAAAAATGTTATTGGAAGTTGTGGGTTTTGGCTGTGTTAGACCTTGGGATTCAAAAAAGGAGATGTGATTGGGAGGGGTTGAAGTAGATATGGAGAAGTGAAAATTGTGGTTTACCGGTTTTGCTTGGTGAGCGAAAATGGAGAAGTCATGAGCAAAGGATTCAAATTTGGAGTTTTCAGCGGCAGAAACGGAGGAAATATAGGAAAAATAAGAGGATTTCAAGAACTTATAAGAAAGTCTACGGCAAATCATAATAGAAGCCATAAGCTGTGCCTTCTAATTAAGAGGAGAAATAAAGATTGAATTAGGGTTTATACTTTATATACAAGGGTCAAGGGTAAGAGTCATTCTTATGTTGTGTTTTACACTGCTACTATTGTCCTGCTCAACTGCCAATTTGCTGCCAAAGATTGTGACCCGTCACCCTACTAACCTGTACCTATTTGCTATGCTACCAAAAGTTGATTAAGAGCTTCATTTGAAGTTAGATAGGATTCTTTTGCATTAATGCCATGCCATCTCTATCATTTTAGTTCCTTTTCCCGAAGAAATAAAGATCTTCTTCAACTTTTCGAGTTCCTTG
The DNA here is from genome assembly GCF_014843425.1 of Jatropha curcas. The sequence continues at coordinate 84,930 of NW_023591572.1, read as the reverse complement.
CTTGCCTCATTGGCCAAAGCTGATGGGTGTCTTTCTACAGTGGATTCCTCTATTTCATGTTGCTTAATATTGGAGATGTTGCTTGGATCTTCAATTGGACTTTGGGGTTGTTCAGTATCTGAAGATGAATCTAAGCTTGAAGTCTCATTGCCCAAAGCTTGATGCTTGACATTGGGGATATTCCTTGGATTTTTGGTTTTTCAGGAAAAGAAGATGAATCAAAGCTTGAAAAATTCCTGGATGATGAAAACAAGAGTCTGAAATTATAGTATAAACTTAGGGTTATGCCGATAGGTTTTTTAAGTCCTTAGCATTATGTAATGGATTATCAATTTTTAGGTTAAAAGGTATTTTTGAGTTTTGAACTAAGTTGTTGCGGATCCATTTTGATCCATCTATTTTACATCTTACATTAAAATGCAAATACATAGCCGGTCACTAAACTTCTGTACAAGCTTATCTAGTTGGATAGAATTTATTTGGTTCATTATCTTATTGTAATTGATCTTATAATATGAAATTATTTTTCAAAAGAAAAATAACGACTTTCAATTTTTAAAATTAAAACAAAATATAGGTTTATTATTGGAATTGTATTAAAACTAACACTGAAAAATAGTAGAGAAAAGAAGAATCATCTTCATAGCAAAAACAATAATCCAGTCAAACACAAGAAACAAAGACTGCGAATGCCTGCGAAGAAGACATTCAACCTTTTAGCATCTCGCAGGGTACGAGGAAACCTGCCTTGCTCAAAGGAGTTCATTAGTTCCAAACATTGGCTGAACAAAAATGGAAATCCATAAGCAATCCCAACACCCACAAAATCTGGAATTAATCCCTCTGATATTGGATTTCCTTTAGTGTAACAAATCCAAGCTGCAACCCCAACTTGAACAATTGCCATTATCACTTTTACTCTGCCAAGACCATATACATTCTTCATCTTTTCTAAGGCCTCTCTGGTCTTAAAGAAGCACATTAGTTTCAAACATTGCCTCAACAAAAACACAATTGTAGAAGTAATCCCAAAACCCAAAACATTTAGAATTAATACTGCTGATATTGGACTTCCTGTAGTAATATCAGAAATAAAAGCTTGAAGCCCAAGTTGAATAACTCCAAATAGAGCCGCAACTTTGCAAAGACAATGTACGTTCTTGATCAGCTTTTTTAATTCCTCTCCGGTCTCATTGGCCAAACCTGGTAGTTCTCCTTTTTCAGGATCAGAAGATGAATCTGAGCTTGAAAATTTTCTGGGTTTTTGCTTCTTTAACAGGTATTTGGTAAAGTTATCTTCTTTAGCTTCAAATCAAGGGTTCGGGACTTCTCTCTATCAAATATTGACGATGAAAAAAATCTGGGCTTTTCTATTGTTGATGTAATAAAGCCATGGTTTTTGGATTTTGTAGCAAAATTTAAGTAGGATTGAAGCAAATTGTGGTTGAAATTTGTGGGTTTTGGCTGTTTTATAGCTTGGGGTTCAAAAATGTAGATCTGATCAGGAAAGGATGAAGTAAATCTGGACAAATAAAGATTGAGGTATACAGGTTCCGTTTGTTGAGTAAAAATGGAACTGGAGTAAAGAGAGAAGGATCCAAATTTGGTGTTTTTGCCAAGAAAATGAGAGGAAATACAAGAAGAATAAAAGGATTTCAAGAGTTTAGAGGAAAGTCTCACCATAGCGTGTTCTTACTGAAAAGAAAATAAATACGAGAAAATTAGGGTTTATATACAAGGTTTAAGTTTATGGCTTACAAGTGAGGTCGATAGTATTTTTGGCCCTTCTATTCATATTAAAACAAAGTTCTAAATTCTAAACAATTAGTCATCCTTAGTTTTTCCTCTTGTTTTCTCATAATGTCTTTCCCATTGGACCATGTAATTTGTATATGAAACAAAAATGATTGAAATGTCAAAACTTTTTATCAAATTCAAAAAATTATCTATGAAACAAAATGATTAAATATAATTTATTGGAATTTGTATTTTTAATTGAAATTGTACATAAAAGTATTGAAAAAAAAAAGGAAAGGAATAGGTTTTTGAGAAGATGATGGCAATATAATAAGTCGTATTAAAATTAGTTTGATCCGATCCCAATGATTTTCAAAGTGTCCTATGCAAGTAGTAGATAAATTGTTATAATAAGTAATGATTCTCTATCAATATGAATATCCAAGATTAATCTTTTGGACTTGACTTTATTTTAGCATTTTTTTATTCTAATAAATATTGATTTTAATCGAACTTTTTTAAACTTTATTTGATTTGAGCTGGAACAGCTCACGAGTCGGTTTGGCTCATTTACATTTAAATGTGGTTATTTATTTATTTTTATTTTTTGTGATGGCAAGAAAATAGTTCAAGTGATTAGAGATATTAAGGACTTTTTAATTTTCAAGAAATCCCTCAATCAATTTTTTCATTTAAAAAAAAAAAAAAAAAAAAAAAAAAAAATTGGAACCCATTGTTAAGATTTGTATTTGCATTAGAAACAAAGAAAATGAATTGAAATGTCAAGAAACATTTTTATCTCAGAATTCAAAAAAATGATATCTTAGGAAAACAAAATGATGAAATATAATTTATTGGGAATCTCGTTGTATTTTAAGTATGAAATTGTACATAAAAGGTATTAGAAAAAAAAAGGAAAGGAATAGGTTTTTGAGGAAGATGAATGGCAAATATAATAAAGTCCGTATTACAAATTAGTTTTGAGATCCCGGATCCAATGATTGTTCAGATCAAAGGTTCTAATCCCAAGTAGTAGATATATTAGTACTAGTATAATGAAAAGTTTAAATGATTCCTCCTATCAATGAGTAATATCCATAGATTTAAGCTTTAGGACTTCAGACTTATTTTAGCAATTGTTTTTATATTCTAATGTAAATATTGAATTTTAATCGAACTTTTTCTATAAACTTTATTTGATTTGGAAGCTGGAACAGCTCACCTGAGTCGGTTTGGCCTCATTTACCATGTAATATAGTGGATTATTGTTAATTTATTTTTTATTTGTTGTGTGGATGAGGCAAGAAAATAGTTCAAATGTGATTTAAGAGCCATATAAAGTGACTTCTAATCTTTCAAGAAAATCCCTGCAAATCAATTTTTTCATCTTAAAAAAAAAAAAAGAAAAAAAAAAAAAAAAACCCGCTTTGGATCAATCCATTATACCAAGTTGACCATTTAACTGGCAAGGGGTTGTAAACCACAACCTCCTACCATCACTAATGTACCAATTTCTATGCGCACGCAAATTTGTGAATCTATCATCCTCCGTCAACTAGCATTTCCTTTGGTTCAAAATTGTGAGGGTGAAATGGCGTCAGGAGAATTAGGAGTACTTTTCGTCTGGAAAAATCTTGTCTACAAAAAAAAAAAAAAAAAAAAAAAAAAAAACCCTTTGATCATCATTTACCAAGTTGATCCATTTTACTGCCAAGGGTTGTAACCCACTCCTACCATCCTAATGTACCAATTCATCACGCCAAATTTGTGATCTATCATCCTCTCAACTACCATTTCTTGTGTCAAAAGTTGTGAGGGTAAATGGCTCAGAGATTAGAGTACTTTCTCCTGGAAAAATCTTGTCTACTCTCTCGTATATGTTTCTTTAAAGGAAAGTGGCGATCAAGAAACCTAATATCCCTGTCAAAATATTTTCTGATAGATTAAAAAGATAATGTATTGAATGGCAATTTGCAAATCAATGGCTGGCTATGTCAAGTTATGTTTATGATGTTTGAGAAACAGTGGTATAACCATAATCTATGTCAGTCTTGAGCAAATCCATGCAAAATCAAAAGTAATTACGAAAATCAAGTAACTAAATAAGCACTATCAACTGAAAGAAGTACAACTTAACTTACCATAACTTAAACAAACTGACCCAATTTCAACATTAAGACAAAACATATTTAAATGCACCAACAACACAAGACAAAAGCACAATCCGAGCTAAACAACGCATACCAATCCAGACAAAATCTCTACTATTAAGAGCCCTCGCAAACTGGGCATTCGTTCTTTTATCCATTTGTAGCCAAAAAGTGAGCATCTTTAAGCCGTCTAAGTCGCCTTTCTCTTTTATCCGCTTGATTTCCTCCTCCATACACTTCAAGAAGTTGTAACGATACCTCATAATAAGGACAAGTGAACCGATAGTCCAAAAACTAATATATGCTGTTAAATCCCAAACATTTTGAATCAATGATACAATTTTGTAATTCTCTAGTGGACTTCCTTTGATGGAATAAGAAATTAAACATCCAAGCCCAAGTAGAATAATGACAACTGGAACTACCTCTTTGCTAAGCTCATATGAAAGATTCATCATCTTTCTTGTTTCCTCCATGCACTCATTTGCCAAAGCTGATAACTTTCTGTCCCGATCAGAAGATGAACTTGAGAAATTTCTGGGTTTTGGATTCTTTAAAAGGGTATCTGTTGAGGTTATCTCCTTTAGCTTCAAATCAGAGATTTGAGATTTCTCTCTATAAAATGTTGTTGATGGAAAAAGTCTGGGCTTTTCTGTTGTTAAACTAATAAAGTTTTGGTTTTTGGACTTTGTAGCAAAACTCGAGTACGACTGAAGAAAAATGTGATTGAAATTTGTGGGTTTTGGCTGTGTTGGAGCTTGGGATTCAGAAATGGCGATGTGATTAGGAGGGGCTGAAGTAAATCTCCAGAAATGAAAATTGGGGTTTTGTTGAGTGAAAATGCAGCTAGGGCCATGGGCAAAGGATTCAAATTTAGTGTTATTAGTAGCAAAGCAAGAGGAAATATGGTAAGAATAAGAAGATTTTAGGTGTTGAGAGGAAAGTCTACGGGTTACCATAGTAGAAGCCATGTGAGGCACAAAGGAAGAATAAAGAATGAATTAGGGTTCATGCTTTATATGCAAGGATAAATACTCTTTCTTATGAGTGATGTTAGGGCTATTGCAGGCTTAATTTCACATACGGTCCCTCGGTTTAAAGGGTAATTACTAATGTTCCGCATCTTACAATTGTATTTTAAAACTTTTGAGTTTTGGTGTTTGTAACACAAAAGTGATTCGGATAAGTATCCGGCCAAAATTCTAACTCAGCTGCATCAGTGGATTCTAGATAGACACATATACAAATTTCATATTTTATCCTTAAAAACACCCAAATCTCCCATCCCTTTCTCTCTCTTCATCCAACGCCATTGCCACCATGCCTCCTTCAACCCCCGTTTTTTCTCAAAAGAAACAGTTGCCCAAATCAGATCATGCTAAAAAAAAAAAATACCCAAGCTCAACGCGGGTCGGGGAGATCCATTAACGGGCCTAGTTATTGTCTTCCTGCAGCAACAAGATTGCATCTAAAATTGTCGTTGAAGATTCGTTTAAGGGAATCGAGGGTGTTTGATGAACTCATGTTGTTAGTTTCAACATGAGTTCATCAAACACCCTCGCTTCCCTTTCTTGCTTCGTTTAACATAATCATTGTCGAGGATTAGAACTTTGCCAAACCAGACCAAAGGTAATATCAAGAAGCTACTTGGAGAAGCATATACGCTACTGTGATAAAAAATTTTCTCCATTTTCCAAAAACCTCATTTTCTTTTTCTTTTGACAAAATTCTAAAATTTTCTTTCTTTTTCCATTGATTTATCAGATAGCAAACGCTCCTTACCATAGGTACCTATATATTTTCAATCTATTTCTTTTTTTTTTTTTTATAGAAAACCCAAACCCATTTTGTTAATTTGATTTCAGTGGATATGGTTAGGTGAAGAGAGAGGAGGTTGGCACGTTTGGGTTAAGAGAGAGAAGGAGGTGGATATGTTTGGGTGAAGACAGAGATGGACGTGGTGGTGATTTTGCATTTTGATTTTCAATGGATATTGTTGGGCGAAGAGAGAGAAGGAGGCGGTGGTGATTTTGGATTTTGATTTCCAGTGGATATGGTTGGGTGAAGAGAGAGAGAAGGAAGTGGTGGTGATGGCGTTGGGTGGAGAGAGAGGAGATGAGAGATTTGAGTGTTTTTAAGGATAAAATATGAAAGTTATATATATGTCTGTATAATCCGTTGATTTAGCTGAGTTGGAGGTTTTTTTACCATGTCAGATGCCACTTGAAATGCCACTTGAAAAAATGCGGGTCCCATAATAATATTCTGTTATATTTCCGGTACGTTTTCACTAAAAATTCAATTGAGTCAATTTTGGGTTACAAACACTAAAATTTAGTGAGTTTTAAAATACAATTTTAAAATGTGGAATTTTAAAGTGATTGTCCCTAAATTGGAGATCGGTGGGTAAAATTAAGCGGGCTATTGCCCATGCCCTTAGAAATTCATAGTATCTAGACTCATGGTTATATCAATAAGACTTTTAAGTCTTTAGCATAATATAATGAATCATCAATTTTCGTATTATAAAATATCTTTGAAAATTGAAATAAGTTCTTGCAAATCCATCTTAAATTTTAAATTAAAACGTAACTACATAATCACGAAATACTGTTATAAGTTCATTTAGTTAGATAGCATTACATGTTATGATCAACTCCGACAAAATATTTCACCAGTGAATTGGTAAGAAACACTAACTAATAGACAATTAAATAAAAGCAATTTCCTAAATAATTACACGAGGAAATAACACAGTAGCCTAGTAGTTATTGATGCATAGAAATCCCACACACATGAACAAGAAGAAAGAGCTCCAAAACCAGAAGCTGAACAAGCAAAAGCTCATCCAGCAGCCATTGCAGGTGAAGGAGCCAACTCTACCTCATTAGCAAGAACAGCCACTCAAAAACCCGCCATTACAAGCAACAAGAGACACATTGCATCATAAAAGCCGTATCCAAGATATTGTCAATGTCAATAATGTAGGTTTTTAGGTAACCAAAGGAATAGACCTTGCAATTTTTACTGAAAATCTTGAATTATGGATTTGGGTCTCCTTGCTTCTCCCAGTGTTCACATGTGCTGCTAAAATTTGTTCACGGGGTTGCAGATTGTCATTCATCCACAGAGCCAGTTTTGCCACGTTTTGCTATAAATGTATAAAAGAAATATTTGGGTTAAGAAATGAGGATAAGAGGTTTCTTGTTTTCTTGACCGTAAGACTTTAACCTAAAGAGGGAAAAAGCATATATATCTTCTGCACCAATGGATTGGCCCATACCTGGAGCCCTTTCAGAAATTTATATCAAAGGACACGCATTTAAATGTTATAGAATTAATTGGGAATTTGGGGTCTCCTTTGCTCTCCCCAAGGTAAGTTCACCGATGTGCTGCCTACACACAATTTGTTCATCTGGGTTGCCAGATTGGTCATTCATTGCCACAAGCCAGTTTGTGCCCAAAACGTTTGCCTATAAATGTATAAAAGAAAATATTTGGGATAAGAAATGAGGATAAAGAAGGTTTCTTGTTTTTCTTGAACCCCGTAAAGATCTTTAACCCGTAAGAGGGAAAAAATAGCATGACTATAACATCAATTCTGCATCGGCAAACTGGATTAGGCCCGCATATCTGGGGGCCTTCAGGAAAGAAATCATTGGATATCAAAGGGACAACTGAGCAAGAGACGCATTTATAGGGTTATATATAATATATATATATATATATAACATATATCAAGCTAAACTATAACCCTCAAAAACCAAATTAAAGGTTGTCATTATTTTCTTTGGATAGATACATTTGAACATACAAATGAAGAAGAAAAAGAGTTTAATCTCCACAGAAATTAACAATTTAAAATAAAAAATAAAATAGAAGGTATAAGTAGCTGAATGCTTAGTTTTTCTTTTTTCTTGTTTTCAATGAAGCCGGTTACTTTTTAACTCTCACTTCTCTTTGTCTTTCTTTTCTTTTTTCCCTTTTTCCTTTTTTTTTTTTTTATTTATTTTACAACCTTTATTGGAAAGGTGAGTGCTGAAAGAGGGCAAAGGGAAGGCAACCCGATGCGAGGCGGCGAGAAAAACGGCTGAGTCCAAGAACGCGGCTATATATATATAAAGCTAACTATTAACCTCAAAAACAATTAAGGTTGTCTTATTTCTTTGTAGAACATTTGAAACATACAAATGAGAAGAAAAGAGTTTAATCTCCCAGAATTAACAATTTAAAATAAAATAAAAATAGAAGGTATATAGTGAATGCTTTCTTTTTTCTTTTTTCTTTTTCAAGAAGCTTTCTTTTTTAACTCTCCTTCTCTTTTGTCTTTCTTTTTCTTTTTTCTTTTTCTTTTTTTTTTTTTTTATTTTACAACTTATTGAAGGTAGAGTGCAATGAAAGAGGCAAGGAAGGCACCGAGCAACGATCCAAGAACCGGCAAGCTAGCAACGGCAGCGCTTGCTGGTGGATTGGCAGCTGCCGGCGAAGCAGCTGGCTCCTCAATATCAGCCATCACTGCACTCATGGAGGCAACAGCAAAGAAGACAGCACAGGCAATCTTCTTCTTCATTTCCATTTTTGGATTAGGCAGAGAACAGCAAATAGCTCCAAAATAATTTATCGAAACGTTTTGCTGAATCTGCCTTTCCTTTGAATACAGATTTTAATGGAAGCCTGAAAAGTAATGGCTGCATGGTAGGATATATATATATGAGTATTTGTTCCGTACATTATGGGTCTTTTTCTTTTTTTTCCTTTTTTCTATTTTTAGGTTAAAAGGTAATATATTTAGTTTTCATATATTTTTGTCGTTTGATTAATTAATAATTAACTAGCTGCTGTAATGATTTTTGACTTCTAAAATAGGGTTTTATTTGTGAAGTTTTCCATCGTCTTTGACCGAGTCGTGGGAGAGTTATTGGTCAAAAGAAATGACAAATAAATATTTTATATTATAGGTAAATATTTTGAATTAAATTACAATATAATCTTTTTAATACTTCCAAATAGTATATTTATAAATGAATTTATTAATAAAATCTTTTTATAAATTCCTCTCAAAGAAATTAAAATCTATTCGTAAATAAAGTAATTTTATCATTATGGTGTTCCATAATCTCCAAGAAGAAACGATCTCCATGGGACAAAGCTACAATGTAGAAATAGTAATATTTGTATTAACAAAGAATGTATTTTCTACCGTCAAATTTCAACCCGTTAGTAATAAACCGTTGTATTCAGTTATGAGTAGTTAACCTGTTAACCGCAAAACATGTGAATAAAAAATGTTATCCATAATTTGAAAGAACAAAAATATCTATTAATTATTTCCTTGTAATTATTTGAATTAAGTGTATTTGCAAAAAATCATAAAATTGATAACTAAAGATAAGATATTAAGAATTATTAGGAGAGACAAAATTTAAGAAAGTAAAGCAGAGTTGAAAGCTTTAAATAATGGACATTTCATAAAAGAAAAGTCTGAATATACAGTAATATGTACACCACAAATACAAAAGAAGACATCTTTTTCCAGATTTGGACCACCCGACAATACAAACACGCATTTCACATGATGCATCAAATTTCATAACCATGACAAATATATTTCTTTCTTGTCTAATCAATCAACCACTAATTCTTTCTCCCACTCTCATGGCAAAATCCTCCATGATCAAAGTTCTAGAGAATTGGAAAGTTTCTCCACCACCCAATTCAGCTCCATCAACAACACTGCCTCTGACTTTTTTTGACATACCTTGGCTTTTTTTCTCTCCAAGCCAACCTCTCTTCTTTTACGAATACCCTCACTCCACCTCTCATTTTCTCTCCTTTGCTCTCCCTAACCTCAAACTCTCTCTCTCCTTAGCTCTCAAGCATTTCTTTCCTTTTCTTGGAAATCTTGTTCTTTCTTCTTGTGATTCCAAGAAACCCAAGATTCTTTACAATGCAGGTGATTATGTCTCATTCACCATTCAAGAATCTAGTGGTGATTTCAGCTACTTTGTTAGTAATCATGCAAGAGATGTTCATGAATTTTACCCTCTTGTGCCTGATTTAGCTATTACTAGCTCAGAACCAGTATTAATTCATTTATTTGCAGTGAAAGTTACTATCTTTTCCCAAATGGGATTCTGTCTTGGGCTTGCTTATCAACACGTGGCAGCTGATGGGAGGACATTCAACAATTTCATCAAGGCATGGGCCTCATTATGCGCAAATTCTAGTTTCTTGACCGATTCCTTTCCTTCTTTTGACAGGTCAGTGATAAAAGACACAGATGGGCTTGAGGAGATTTTCTTGAAAGAATTATGGAAGAGAAAATCTTCTCACGAAGTGATTATAGGTACTGCAAAAACCCACGTAGATTTGTCAAACATGGTTAGAGAAACTTTTCTTGTGAGTCCTTCAGATATGGAAAGGATCAAGAAATGGATAATTGGCAAATGCAAGAAAAAGAATCAGCCAATACCTATACATTTATCTCCATATGTATTAACTTGTTCTTTTATATGGGTTTGTTTAGTTAAAACCCAAACTCAAATAGTTCAAGGAGAAAATTACCACTATTCAAGTGAGGATCCGAATTACTTGGGGTTTATTGTCGGTGGTTTAACCCGATTGGACTATCCGGTACCCGCCACTTATTTTGGCAATTGTGTAGGGTTTGGTCGGCCAATGGCAATTAGGGGTGAATTAATGGGAAAAGATGGGATTGTTGTTGCTGCAAATGTGATTGGAAACATGATAAGAAAGTTGGATAAAGAATTTCTTTATGGAGCAGAAAATTGGATTTCGGATTGGGAGGTGTTATTTGGGTCGGAGGTCCATTTATTGATTTCCGGGTCACCAAAATTGGATCTTTATGAAACAGATTTTGGATGGGGAAGGCCAAAGAAAATAGAGGACATTTCAATTGATAGTAACAGAGCCATTTCACTGATTGAGAGTAGAGATGTAAAGGGTGGAATTGAAGTTGGATTAGCTCTCAGTAGGCCTCAAATGGAAGTTTTTAGTTCACTCTTTGTCGGAAACTTGAAGATGATATTCAGCGAATTGTAATAGACGTAACGTAATGTAACCTAGTTAATAGTATTTGATTTGATCATATATTAGACTCTTTTTTTTTTTTTTAATATTATGAAATTAAAATTAACAAAAGAGCTTTCAATTATTTTATTTTTTTTTTCTCCCTTTCAAGTGTACAATATTCAATTCCTAAATTTCTTGAATACAATCATGTGATTTTGTTTATAGTAAAAAAAAATTAAATTGAAAAATATAATAACTATAATTTTTTTTTTTTTTTTTTTTTTTTTTGTTTTATAGTAAAAAAATCTAAATTGAAAAAAATTAATAATAAACTATAATTTTTTTTTTTTTTTTTTTTTTTTTTTTTTAGCATTAGATACTTGCATACTATAATATATTAAAATCTCCATATATAATTACTAATTTCAAGTATAAATTACTAATCTATACCCATAACAGGCCACAGGATAGACATTGATGGAGACATGGAAACTTCCTGAATAGGTGGCCCAATATTTAATGGGTGAAGGCCCATTCTTGAATGAAGCCCAATAATTTCGTTGACCGTAACGAAGCAAGCAGAGATTGGAAAAAGTCTTGAGGTTGAAGTTGAACCAGTAGGAGCAGAGTGGGTTAACGGTCGCATTCCGTAATAGGAAAAAGTTAAACATTGACACCTGCCTGGTAACGTCCATATTTTTAAATCAACCAGCCGTTTTCTTGCTGGACTTGATCTGTTCTTTTATTTTATTTTAATTTAATTTTTTTACGTTTCTTTCTTCTTTGCCACCCAGCTGTCCACGTTCTTTGGTGGCCTACACGGTTTCTTTAGCTATATATACCCTCTTAGGTCTCTCCCCATTTCATCACTTCTCATTTTCAAGAAAATCTAACATTTCTGTACTTTCTTGATAGTCTTTCTTTCATATAATCTTGTTATAATGGCTTCTTCTACATTCAATTCCTTGGCTGTTGTTTTCTTGGTAGCAGTTCTTGCTGCTGCTACTTCTGTTTCAGCTCAAGATTTGGCTCCAGCACCACCTCCTGCTAGTGCAGCTTACTCTCTGGGAATGCCTGGAGCTGTGATTTGCTCTTCTCTGCTCTTCTCTGTGTTTGCTCTTTTGAAGCACTAAAGATGATTCCATTTTTGCTCAGAGATCTGACATTCTTATTTATAAATATGGGTTTTTGATTGTTTATACATATATGTATTATGTGGAGAGAGAGAGAGAGAGAGAGAGAGAGAGATTCAGGTTCATGTATGCATTGGATTGAGGGGCTTTGGCCATTAGATTCATTCATTTGTTTAGTCATAGAATGGAATAAAAAATTCATATTACTATCCTTATGAGGATTTTATGTATACATTTTATTTTGTATTATTGTTATCTATATATGAATTTTTTTTTTTATTATATATTTGAGTATTTCTTTTTTTTTTTTTTTTTGAGTATTTCTTTTCTTTTTTTTTTTTTTTAAACAGATGTTGATTGAGTTTTATGTTTTTTGCCAAAATTTTCTTGAATTAAAAAGCCTACAAATAGTTGGCAAATATGAAAGATTTTCACTCACCCATACTGATAATATATTGATTGGTTATATTAAATTTCGTGAAATTGAAGTGATAAAAATAAAATAAGTTACTTTTAAATAAATATTCATGATAATTTATTTAAATAATTTTTTTGAATTTTAAAATATTTCATTATTATTATATTATCATCAATAAAAAATATAAATTATATTATGATAAAAATATTGAAACTAAAAAATATATATGATAAAATATTGAAAACTAAAAAATTAAAAAAACGAAATAAATAAATGAATATAAATAAAAACCATAATGAAAATAAGACAAGTTTATGCTTTCATTTCAAAATAAGAAAATAAAAGGAAAAAAAGTTAAAAATCAAAAAATAAATAATCATAATCCATGTATTTTTATAACTATTCATGAAGAGAATTATTTATTAAGGTGTTGTCCTTCTTTATGGGATTCTAGAGAACTAAACTGTCATGAACTAATTTTATTAGAAACGATCAAACTAATTATTTGAAACATGAAATTAATAAAAATAGCCAAAATAATAAGAAAATTCCGAAAATATTGAACAATTAAGAGAAATTAGTTACAAGCCCAATTTCTATCCTTGCATTCAATGTCTAAAGAAAACTTTTTATTTCAATATAAATATGAATCATAATTACGTAAAATATTCATATTCTAATTTTGACTTTGCGATTTAATTTCTTTCTTATTATAGTTTAATTACTTATTATTTTTAACAATTTAATATATATAAGCAATTTAAATTAATAAATTTAAAAACAATAATTGAATAAGTGTGATATGTTCATGTAGATAGGCATGGCCACGGTTCCGGAACCGGCGGTTCCGGTTCCGGAACCGGCGGTTAGAAAAGCTGGAACCGGACCGAACCGAAATTTATGGCGCGGTTCCGGTTCCGGTTTGGAACACGTCCGGTTCCGGTCCGATCGATTACAAACCGACGGTTACCGATTGGTTTATCCAGGCGAATCGCAATATTTTGAAAATTTTAAAATTTTAATACCGTTAAAAAAAAATTATATTAACATAAAAAATTAAAAATACTGGTTAAAAAATTTTAGAAATATTCAAGACCAACTAAAAAAAAATTATATTGAACATAAAATTTAAAAATACACCTAAAAAAAAATTTCAAATTTTTCTAAGACCGGCTTTAAAAAAAATTGAAGCTGATTTTTTTTTTTTTTTAAGTCTTGAAATATATTGATTTTTTTTAAAAAAAAATTTGAAATGTTTTTTTTTTTTTCTAAGTTTGAACATCAATGATTTTTTTTTAAAAAAAAATTTGAACTGAATTTTCTTATTTTTTTAATGTTATGAACCATTAATCTTGAAAAAAAGATGGCGGCTTGAACTTATTTTTTAAAATAAAAAAAAAAAATTAGTTGCCTACGTATCGCCTCTCTGGGGTTTTAGAGAATCAAGAAGCCCACGTATTCTTACTTACCTTTACTATCATGTCACTCCCTTTTTACACGTTAATCGCTATTTGCACCACCGGTTGATGTTCCGTTGCAGGGAGCCCATCGTATAAATCAAATAATCTTCCATTTTCGTTTTGGAATATTTTCTTGGGCTTTAGTTCCGGGCTTTGGTCCAATCATCCACGCTACGCTTGTGCTATCTAATGAATCGGGGTGTCATACGGGATGTGTTTCATTCAAGTATGTTACCTCCTTGACTAAAAGCTTGTTCAACGCAACAGTGGTGACCGGAGCTGCTAAAATTTGTTTGCAAGTAAGAAAGAATTGGAAAAAGTATTTGCCTTGCGATACTCCACTCAATCTAAAATTTGGGACAATCCTGCATGTCCTTGCATATAATCATCACCAAACTCAAAGAAGTTGTTAGATAATATCAATTCTGAAAAGAATTGGATTCCCTTGTTCTTTTTCTGTCTTTGCAATAAAACTTGTTGGGTCAACCAACAACACCCTTCTACCCTTTGTGCTCTTGATAAATTGTGGAATATGTAAATTGAGAAGTAAGTATAAATAGAAGTAGATGTAGTATTGAACTAGAAACTGAAAATTATTATATAATTGCATAATAATTTGTTTTAACTTCATGCATTACTACTTTATATTAACATTATCTGTCTACATCAATATTTAATACATCATAATAATTAGTCAAATTAATCAACATACTACATCCATTCTAATCTATAGGATCAAATTACAGAATAGCTAACAGATAAAGAGTGTATATTTTTAAAATAAGACTAACCATTTTTTTCTCAGTTGAAAAATTTACCAATTTTTAAATAAATCATCATTTTGAATTTTGTGAGTGCTAGTAACATATTTAATACGATATTAGGTAAAAATAAATTTAGATGTGGCGATTAATAAACCCCACTAATTATACGGTAGCAATCATTAAAAATTTTTTTAAAAATATCTAAAATTTTTTTGCACAAATGTCCCAATTTTTGTGGATATAAATTTTAATATCCTCAAATATTATTAGTAACAAAAAACAATAATAATTCTTTTAAGAAAAAAGACTCGTTTAGAATTCATATGTTGATTATTCCAACGATTTAGGACATTCCTGGGAAACGTTTTAGCGTTCTTTATTATTTTCTTTACAAAATTTTAGCCCAACTTTTCATTACTTTGGGGATGTGTCCCATAAATATGAAATGCTTTTTTAATTGTCAGAAATAAAACAATCAAGAATTTTTAACCTCTTGTACAAGCATAAATTAAAAACATTGCATGGCACAATCTTATATGAAAAAATTTACCACCAATTTGGTTCACAATCTTTTAAGTTCAATAATAGATCTAGTATTGCAGAAGCATTATCAAATGAAATTGAAAAAATTTTTTTTTTTTTTCAACTTATATTCACTAAATTGAAAACAAATTACTCTATAAATTATTATGCAGTGTATGTTTATCATCAAAAACACGAAAACCAATAATTTTTTTTTGAAATTTTCAATCAGTCATTCAATCCAAATGACATGTAGCATACCCATATAAGAATGCATTTTGCCAATGATCACTTCCAAACAGTTGCACAACAAATTAAACACTCGAATTTTCAATTGAGAAATAGAAAGAGGCTTAATTCTTTTTTTCCGTTTATTATACAAAGAAATAATAGTTTCGTTTTACTGTTATTTTTGGTTAACTCTTATTAGCACAAGATTGAAAGCTTTTTGACAATAATTATTAAACCTCTTTTTCACAAACTAACAATAAATGTTCACTAGAAATCATTTTGCTATTCTTCTTTTTTGTTTATTTTTTCAGAAATATTTAAATAAAGGGAAAGGTAGAAGTGTACCCAGGAATATTTGTTGTTGAGAGCGATCCAATCCTATTTTTGTTGGATGTTTTGCCTCCAATGCTTTCCAAAATGATCCATAGCCGCGCCGCTGTTTAAAATTTAATAGATTTTTCCACAATTAAATTTGCAAATTACCTCATACATAATTGCAAATTATATCGTACATTTTCTCACCTTTGAATTTTTTTGTGAAATGAATGGAGAATATGTCGGAACTTTATCTTGCTCTTGTAACAATTTTTGCTCGTAGCTCTTGCTCTTGCTCTTCATCTTCTTAAAATTGCTCATTAAATTCGGATTCTTGAGTTGGAATATCCAAATTTTCATTTGGAAAACCCTCAAAATTACATTGGTCGGGAATCATATCATAGATGTCGTTTGTAGGGATAGATGATTCTCCAATTTTTCCCTTGCCCTTACCCGAATTTGAGTTTCCTCCACTTGATTATATGATAATAAAATATAATTGGGAAAATTGAATTAAAAAAATTAAGAGAGATAATTTACCTTAATAAGAGATAAAGTTGAGTACGAGAAAAAATTAATATGACATAATATAGAGTAGGAGTGTAAGTATTGTAGAGAGATTAAAGCTAGAGAGTGTAGTATATTGTAGAGAGGAGTAAGTAGAGAGATTTATGATTTTTTTGTAATGAATTCTTGTAAAGTAAAATGAAGTATTCATAATAAACTCCAAAAATTTCAAATTTTTCCAAAAATACCCCTTCAAACTAACCGTTATGTAGCCGTTTTTGACAGTTGGAGGGTAATTAAGACATTTAACAACAATTTAAAAAAAAAAAAAAAAAAAAAAAAAAAAGCAAAAATGCTAGAAGTACAATCGGCTAGAACCGACGTTTGTTCGAACCGTTTCGAACGCGCGGTTTCTAACCGGCCGAGAACCGGCGTTCCCATTCCAGGTTCGACCGTTCTATGACTCGCCTGGTTCTGGTTCCACATTGTGGAACCGGAACCGAACCGGAATTTTCGGTTCCGGTTCCGTTCGTCCCGTCGGTTCTCACGGTTCCGGTTGCGGTTCCGGGCCGTTCGAACCGACGGTTCGGTTCCCGGAACCGCCAATATGTGCATTGCCTACATGTAGAATGATTTTACGGTTTTAAAATCGCACGGTTTTCATTTAAGAAAAAGGTAAATGGGAAGGTAAAACAGAAATTGAAACCACTTTTAGACAATTTTTAAAATTTCCGGTGTTGGTTGGTTGCGATTTGAAACCGAATTTAGATTAATTTTTTAAACTTTTTTTAATTTTTTTTTTTTAGTCTAAATAAGAAATTAAAAACAAATAGAATGTATTAATTAAAAAGACTAAAAGAGTAAATTTAATAGTTTTAAAATTTATTAAAAAATTATAACTATCATAAAATGTAAATTTAATTCGTTTATACTAGTATTTAATTTCTATAAATTTAAATGAGACATGTCAACAATTGGATTTGTACTTTTAAGTATATTAGGAGCAAAGAATTCAATGGAGTATAGAGAAAAAGAATTGATATTGTGAAAAAAGGAAGATTATTAATGTATTTATAGTTAAAATATAAATTTTTATTCATCAAAATACTCTTCAAATTTTTCCTTTTTTTACCGTTATAAAGGACAATATACCCTTTAAGTAGCCGTTTTTTTACTGTTATAAAAGGGCAAAATGTCTTTCTATCTAAATTAAAGAGTTAAAAAAATTACAATATAAATTTTTTATTTCAAAAAATACCCTTCAAATTGCCATTGTTTACCGTTGTAAAGGAGAAAAATGTCTTCTTATTTTATTTAAGAGTCAAAATAAATTTTTAATAAATATTGTTTAATTTATATGTAAAAAAATATATATTAGTGGGTAAAAGATTTAAATTAAAAATATTTTAAATTGAGGAGCATTTTTTTTGCTCTATTCAACTTATAATTATAAATTATATTTATATTAATAAATTTTAAGATGATGATATAGTTACTGCATTTAATAATGAAAAATAAAATTAATTTAATAATTAAAAATCATGTGTAAAGTGTGATATATATATATTTTTTAACGGTTTTAAATCGAAATCGCCAATTTTATTTTCCAAATATAACGAACCCCAATCGAACCTTAAACCACCGGTTTCAATTACAGTTTAAAATCTTAAACCGTTGATCACGGTTCAATTTCGATTTTGACCGTTTTGATTCCATTTTGGAACCGGACTCTGGTAAAAAAAAAAAAAAAAAGATAGATATTGAAGGAAGTACCAAACAACCAGAAAAGTATAAAAATCAAAGCATAGACCAATTCCAAGGATTAAATAATTATAAATCAAATAAAGAAAACTATGAATTAATTTTTTTATCATTAGTTAAAACGTCATTAAATAATTTATAATTTATCAATTAAATTATATCATAAGTCAATTCTTAGGCCATTTATTAATTTTTTTTTATCGTCTGATACGTCCATTTTATAATGGTCTCAATTTTTTTTAAAAAAATATAATTCTAAATATATGGAGTTAAATAGAAAAATGAAATACGCAAAATCAACTAACTTTCTTTGAAAAAAATTAAACAATTCTTAATTAAATCGATTAGTTGTAGCTTCGAATGGAAAAATCAGCCAAGAACCAAATTGTGATTGGTCTTTTTATCATTAATTATCTAATTTTTCAAACAAAAAACTCTTCAAACTTTACAACGCGGTTTCTTTTGCTATATATACCCATTTAGATCTCTTTCCTTCTCATCACTTCTCATTTCAAGAAAATCAAGAATCTAAATATTTTTGAAACTTTCTTGCTTCTTTCTTTCTTTAAAATCTTTCTTTTCTTTAAATCAAGAATCGAGAATTGTCTCTTTTCTTTCATATAATCTTGTTATAATGGCTTCTGTTACATTCAATTCCTTGGCAATTGTTTTCTTGGTAGCTGTTCTTGCTGCTGCTTCTGCTGTTTCAGCTCAAGATTTGTCTCCAGCAGCACCTCCTAATAGTGCAGCTTACTCTCTGGGAATGTCTGGAGCTGTGATCTGCTCTTCTCTGCTCTTGTCTGTGTTTGCTCTTCTCAAGCACTAAAGATGGTTCCTTTTCTGCTTGGAGATCTGATATATATATAATATATGTGGGTTTTTGATTATTTATACATTATGATACTTATATGTACTATGTGAGGGAGAGAGAGGTTTATGTTATTGTCATTTGATTCATCTGATATTATCCTTCTGAGGATCATATATATACTTTACATTTTGTATTAATAATTTCATTATTATCTTTATATGGATTCATTTTTCCATTACATATGAGGTTTTTTTTATGTTGTCGGATGAGTTTTATGTATGTTGCTTTTGTTTGTAGCAAAATTTCGTTGAACAAAGCCTACCAATTACAGGGAGTTTGTGTAATTCATTTACAAAACAAGAAAAATTGATTTACTTATATTAAATTTTGTGAAATTGAGATTAAAAAAAAATAGAATAAATATTTTTTTTAATAAATACATGAAATTTTAATAATTTTGTTAAAATTTGTGAGATTTATTTCTATTAATATAAAAGAAGAATATGAGTTGTGAGTTTTCTAGAACTTTGGCATGAAAAGTGTTGAAGAAACCATCATCTTTATGTTTCTCTTTCAGTGCCTTTAGGAAAAAGGAGGTCAAAACCTGGTTTTCACATGATCAATTCAATTACTGATTCTTGGACATTTCAATTTTTAGCATGATATTTGTGAAAAAAGAAATGTATAAAGTGACAATTCGGTATTTTTTAATTGATTTTCTCACTTTCTATAAAAACATCGAGTGTACAGAATCTCAATTCGAGTCCACTCAATCAGAAAAAATTTCGCCAATCTAATGAAATTTTAACCGAGAATTATCTTCTACCGTGTATCCATAATATTATTTTATCCGGTTTACCTTTTTGCATATGCATCTGCCTTGTCCCTTGAAATTAAGAAAGCTTTGATTCATCTAGGGCAAGCAAATAATTATAATTATAACCATATTTAATTTTAAAATTTTGTAGCATTGAATAAATAAATTAAAAGTGGGGATTCAATTGAGGACCTATGCAATTGAGGAGCATTTCATTTAGTTTTTTAAGACCAATCCCAAGTATTGAATATTAATAAAATAAAATATCAAATGGAAGTCCTCATTATCACTGCACCTTCCCAGCTAGGGAATTAAAAATATCAATTAAAATGCCATTAAATTATTTCTCACTAATCAATAT